>PVJI01000541.1:147969-251682 GCA_004026765.1 Micronycteris hirsuta
ACCAATCAGTAAGACCCACGACTCCACCGAGCTTCTCCAGCAACGCCCCTCAGCCAACCAGTATATATACCCGCGATCCTCAAATAAAATTTGCAGCTTGATCAGAACCCTGTCTTGCTGCCATTCTTCGCGCCTCCTGTCCCTCTCACTCCTTCACTAACAGGTCTACCCCAGTTGACTGCCCTGCTGGTCGGGGCAATAATGTAGTAGTATCTCAGAAAGTTCTCCTGGGCAGCCCTGGCCTGAAGGACTGGAAGAACTTGGAGTTAGGCATGCAATTCTTTCTACAAAACAGGAGCTGCTGTGGTTCACCTGACAGAAGGAATGCAGTGCTCAGGCAGAACATGCACTTGATGGCAATTCTCACCTCCTGACTCGTCCTCACCACTGGGCCACCGACATTTCTCCTAGCTCAAAAACAAAGTAAAAGAAAAAGAATAAAATCAAGTGAAGTCTATGAAAATATCCAGCACAAGGTAACAAAAATGAATTAATCTGTCAAGTGAAATTTTTCATTGAAATGGATTTGCTCCAAAAGTTATTCATATTAGGAAAAAAAAAAACTGCTAGTGTTTTCAATAATATACCATTAGACCTGGCTTTTACTGAATAAAAAAAACTGCCTCAAAATAAAATTTCAGTAGCCAAATAGTAACTGCCTTTTCACTAATGAAGCAGAGAACAAATCTGAGATACATTCCTAAAATTCTGAGGAAGTGAATGAGAGATGAAACATGTCATCTGCAGAGAGGCCCGCAAGGGAAAAGAGAATCACAGTCCATTCACACACACAGACACACACACAAACAGCGCATACACCACACTCTTGATGAAGTCTGTACCAGCCGTCAATCCTAATTTATTTCAAAATGTGAAACTTTCAGTTACAGAAACTTTCACTCATAAAATCTGAAGATAAAAAATATGTAAAATAAGTACAGAGACTAACAACTTGAAAGAAGAGAACAAAGCTGGAAGTTTTGAAGTAAACGTTTCCCTCTGACATAGACTGAATTCAGGGAATAATATATTGTGCTTATTGAATATACAGATTCCATAAAACAAGAGCAAATGGAGCAACTGGAAAATACAGAAGTGTAATTGGAAAGTGTTTTAAATCACCCTATATATTTAAAGAAATTGAATAAAGACGGTGAATAGCAAGAAAGACACTTCTAAAAAAGGAGGAAGGAAATAATTTAAAAGACTCGCTCATGAAATTCTTACATGATAAAAAATGTAAATGTGAAAAAAACATGTGATGCATTCAAAAGCTCTCATTCTTTTACACTAGAAGTCAAGGACAGAAAACTGGCAATTATCCATTTTCTGTTTAAAGAAAGAAGCGTAACACTCAAACCCTACTAAAATGACAGTAAAGACAGGACTACAAGATAAAGTTGAGGAAATCTCTCAAAATATAGAGCAAAGAGATAAAGAAATAGAAAATAAAGAAAACATGTAAAAAAATTAGAAGACCACATTGAGAGAAGGGAGACTCGGAAGTGTGCGTGTGGAGCCATGAACGGGAAGGGGAGTGGAAAAGCAACGTCCATAATGAGAGTCTAACAGACGATGCCATCACCTAACACTCAAGAAGTGATAAATAGGCATGTTATTTAACATGGAGATTAAAAAACTAAGACTTGAAAGTAGATGCCTCTGGAAAATAGAAAACTGTAGAAAGAGAGATTAGCTGGAAGGGAGAGGGATATTCTTCATGGTAAGCCTTGTGGGCCTATGCAATTCTTTTAGTAAAATGCTGGTAAAACTCTGGTAAAAATAAAAGTTAAATTTTATAAAGAAGCCCTGAAGTTTAAAAATAATAGGTGGATATTTTCCCAATAAATATTTGACTCTTCATTTTGAAAAAATCTGATTGTGTTAAAGGCAAGATTATTGTAGAAATAGCTGACCTGGGTATATCCCTGGGAAATATAAATGCCAAGGATGAAGAATAAATCTTTCACTTTCCAGACTGGAGGAAAATGATGATCAACAAAGGACAGAAAAAAACAAGATCAGATTATTAATGTAATTTAATAATTTTACTGTCTATTTCCTAATAATTTATGTGTGTGGGGCTTCTGTCTTTGGACAGCAGAATTACTAAATAAAATCAGTATCTGGGTATTTTTTAAAATTATGAACAAAATCTGTGGTATATAAAATCAAGGAGAAAGATCAGTAAACTTAATGAAAGAAACTATTAGCAACCAATATACAGGTTATAAGAATGAAAGCATACTGTTATACGTGAAGATATCAATGAAATTGGTAATATTCTGAAAAAATTAATAAAATTGATACAAGATAAAACCTGAATAAAATAATAAATAAAGATAAAAAAATTTTAGTAGTATATCCCTCCAAAACTCCTTAGCATCAGTAGCTGTTACTGATGAATTTTTTAAAACTTCCTAAAGAAGCCCTGACCCTCGTGGCTCAGCTGGTTTGGCATCGCTCCACAAAGCAAAAGGTTGGCAGTCGATTCCCGGTCAGGGCACAGGCCTGGGTTGTGGATTCAGTCCCCAGTGGGGGCGCATACGAGAGGCAACAGATCAATGTTTCTCTCTCACATCAGTGTTTCTCTCACTCTCTTTCTCACTCCCTTCCCTTCTCTCTAAAAATAAACAAAATCTTTAAAAATAAAACTTTCAAAAGAAAAGGAAAAAAGATCATTACAAATTTCTTTAAAATTTGATAAACATAAGATAATTTTAAAAGCTCCACAAGTCCAAGCAGATATAAAAGTGACGCAAAGCCTGAAGTATGCAGGATAAAAACCTATAGATATATATTACTTATAAATATAAAAATCTCAACTATAATAGCAAATGAAATTCATTACTTAATTTAAAGACCTGGCCATTATAATCAAATAGCACTAATTTCTGGAAAGTAAGAACCGATCAGTACAAGACATTGTAACAACTTCACCAACATGCCAAGTAAGAAAATCAGATATTATCATAAAAAAATGAAAAGAAGTAGGTAAAATTAAATACCCACTATTTATAAAGCACCTTCAAGGAGTGGAAATAGAAACATGTCTCACTCAACATATGAACATTTGTTTTAAACCAACAAACACCACACAAAGTTGATACCACTAGAGACAACACTAATAAAATCAAGGACAAAACAAATATCTTCACAGTTGGGTTGTGGCCAGCAATAAAAGGGAAAGAGAAAAGCACTACATATATTGGAAAGAAAACAAAAAAATCATAAGTATTTATGGAAAATTCATTTAAAAAAGGATTGGAATTAATTTTTGAAAATCAATAAAATTGCTAGATAAGGATACAGAACATTTCATGCTGAAAAAAAAAAAAAACCCATTCCCAGTAGAACAAAAAATATAAAGATAGAATCTTAATGGGAAATGTGTGTGACCTAGATTAGGAGAGATGAGGGTAGGAGCCTGGAGTATTTTACTGAGAGATGTAAAATAAAACTTGACTAATGGGAAGATTTATCACGTTCCTCTATGAAAAGTCTAAATAGTTTAAGGATGTCAGTTCTTTTCAATTAATATATTGCTTTAAAGAAATTTAAATTAAAATACCAATAGTGTGTCTTGTTTTGTTTGCTTAAACCAGATAGAAGTATGGTAAAGTGAATTTGGGAGAAAAATCAAGAAAAAATATTTTTAAAGTACAATAAAAAGTAATGTGGGGGGTGAAAGAAGTCCTTAAATCCAGAACACACAGGAAAACGTCCATAATTAAAACAGTTTGCTACCAATGCAGAAATCAATGGCTTGATCAGAGCACAGACTAGATAGTAATTAGAGTTAAATATAAGATTATTAATTAATGGGGAAAGAATGATTTCTCACTATGTTGGCCTGCACTGTGGTTGTGTTTTGACTCCAGAGACTTGGGACACTGGGGATAGGGAAGCTTTCTCGGTTTGATTTCACTAGGTGGGAACTTTCACACACTTGGTCAAGTGCTTCTCCAACATTCTTCCTCAATATCAATTTATCTAGCTCCATTTCTACCAGAATAAATTAATGCAGCTGGAGCCCACATTGAACAGAACACTGTGACCTGGCTTCATCGATCCGCTTCTCTGAACTCTGCTCCTTACCAGGTTGGCCTTCATCTTCCTAATCCAACTTAGTTTCAACCCCATACCCCAACCCACCCCTCCTAACTAACTTCCACCAATAAAATAATGTTGTAATAACTGGTTAACTGCTTATATTTTTAGATCATCTCATGGAGCAAGATAAATTCTGAATGAATTAGTTGGCTAAAAATATGTTTTTAAATTAAAAGATATAATTAAATGCTTATGAGACTCTTTAAGATGATATGATGTACTAAGTTATAAAAGGACACATTAATTAAAAAGTAAAAGATCAACAAATATCACCACCTAGAAATCTAAAAGATTATATATCTAAAACAGTGTGTGAAAGAATGGGAAATAACAGACTAACAAAACATGTATAAAGCACAGATGAATAGTTTTACTATATAAGGAGTAGGAGGCCCTATAATTATTTTAATGCCTTAATACTATCCCCATAAATATGTAATGGATATGGACAGATAATATGTCAAGAGGACATATTACCAGTAAGTAAACAATAAAAATATTCAAGTCACTGGTAGTCAATGAAATAGAAATTAAAACTAGTTATTATTCACCTATAAAAGTAAATGTATTTATTTATTTATGATCCTCACCCAAGGATATGTTTACCAATTTTAGAGATAAAGGAAGGCAGGAAGAGAGAAAGGGTGGGAGAGAGAGAGAGAGAGAGAACCGTGCAACCTAGGCATATGCCCTGACCAGAAATTGAACCTGCAACCCTTTGGTGTACTGGACAATGCTTCAACCAACTGAGCAATCCGGCCAGGGCAAAAGTACCATTTCTTAATGGCAATACTCATTGTTGGCAAAGCTTCAGGAAAATTGATATTCTTTATTGCTAATGGCAGCAAAATTATCACAATGTATTTGTAAACTAATTTGGTACTCTTGATCAAAATCTGTCAAAATACTTTTGACCAAGTAATTCCATTTCTGGGATCCAGTAGCCCATGTTAACTAGCCATCCAGGCAAGAACTGGAAACCAAGCTAGAATACGGAGTCATGTTAATTTGCCTCTGATCCCAGAGCCCAAGATTTGGGAGACTGTTGAAATTAGTTGAAATCAAAAGTAACTTTAGTTTAAAACACAGTAATTGTGTAAATGCAGGGTGAAGCAAAGGTAGGTTTACAGTTGTTTCTGTAGAAAAATAATGCAATAATAAATAATATAAACTGTTTGGTGTACTCACAACTGTAAACCTGCTATTGCCTCATCCTGTTTTTGATCCAAGAAATTAGGACTCAAGATTCCATCACCTCCCCAACTTCATTATTTTTTTAATCCTCACTAAAGAGGATTTTTAAATTATTGATATTAGAGAGAGAGGAAGGGGAAGAGAGAGACACACAGAGAAATAGAGAGACAGACAGAGAGAGAGAGAGAGAAACATCAATATGAGAGAGAGAGACATCAATCCATTGCCTCCTGTACATGCCCCAATTGGGGTTTGAACCTTCAACCTTTTGGTGTGGGGAAGGATGCTCCAACCAACTCAGCCCCCCTGCCAGGGCTTGTCTCCCTACCCCACTACTTGAAAACCAGCTTTGTCTGGATATTAATTTTCTAAAGTAATATAAATCATATATTTATTCCATTATATTCAGAGCTCCATCACAACAAAACAAATAAAAAATATCCAAACCAACTTATACCTTTCATATGTAGATAATACTCTCTGAATATCAGAGATCTGTATTTACAAGCATGCCATTCAGATCATTGTGGGCAATATGGTGTTTGATAGTGTTAAACCAGTTAATGCGGCATTTATCAAATGGCTGGTAAAAATTAATAGCCTCTATGTGAAATCTCATTTTTTTAAATAGCAAGATAGACTCTTTCCCAGGTCCCCTAGAGGCAACTTCATCAACCGTTATTTCCTTTGTCACTTAAAAAGGAAAATAGTGAGCCCAGGCAAACTGCAATTTGAATCTGTTCATCTCGGCCCCTGCCTTGCATTAGAATTGAATTTCCGGCCCTTCTTCACAAATGGAATTGTTGTTATTATTCAGTTTTCCATATGTGAGAAGCTGTCACCGCTGTCAGATTCAGTGCATCTCCATTTGTGACTCCAAAACCAGACTTACAAGTCTCGACACACCCTGTGTATCTCAAGTGAAAAGATAATTTCTCTCCTAATGCACCAAGAGCCCTACTGATAAGAGCCAAATCCCTGGTTTGAATATTTGTTCCCATTATCTCCTAATAACATATGAATGCATCTAAAGTCCTCTACCTAGGCCAGATGTCTCTACTCCTCCGATAGTTCCTGACAGGGGGTCCAGGAATGGTTATTACCTAGTGCCAGAAGGATGCCACTTAGAGCAATACTATATTTGATTCTCAGTCCTACTCCATGAAAACTAGCCTCTAGCTACTACAGTCTTGCTAAGACGCCCGCTCTCTCCTTAACTATGACCATGACCCACTCCTTTCTTGTGTAGAACAAAGTCCATCCCCTTGTAGTTCCTACCACCCCAAGGACTGGCAAGCTGGAATGGAGAAACAAGATTTGCCATCAGGAACAGTCTGAGAGCCAGGAGGTAACTTCAGGGGTGGGCACGGAAGTTGGTAAATGTATCCTATTCAAATGTATCAGCTAATAATCACCCTAAATATAATGGACCAAAACAAAACACTGTCTGTAAGCATTTTCAAGTTCTAGGAGTAAAAAAATTATCTCAGAAATGAAGACAGTTTTTGAAAGTTATGGGGCTGCGGTGGGTTTTTTGCAAAGGAGAGGGATTGCAGCAGAGGAGAACTAAACCAGTTTGCATGATAAAGCAGGTCCTTTTGGGGGAGAAGATATTATACTACAAATTGAATTTAGAGTTCCCTGGGCATCAGGAAGAGAGAGTGTCAGAGGGAGGCAGAATTTAAATAAAAGAGAAAAATGAGAGGGAGGATTCTGATCTGAGTGAATTTAAAGAGTAGGCCCTTAATACCATTCAGGGAGGCAAGGCTTAATGGCAGGTCCTGGAGGGGAGGGGATTCCAGTGATGATGCACGACCATCGATGGGCGCATCCCCCTAGCTAAGTGTGTGAAACACAAGAGCCTTGTGATGCAGTGGGAAGCCTGGGTCCATATGTGGGACAATGAGTGATGGGGAGGGCATTCTTGCTTTCACTCTCCATCTCCTGTGGCTAGCCTGACGTGGCAGCAGAGTATCTAGAGAGAGAATGGGGTCTCAGAAGACCAGCAGCTAAGTAGATTAGCAAGCACCAGAGAGTCATAAAATGACAAGGAGAAGAAAACAGATGACTCTTTCTTGCATTATACTAGGAAGTCCAGCCTAGACCTTTCTATGATGTGTCTAAGACACAGGCAGGTAGTCATAACTATGATATACTGAGCCCAGACTGTGAGCAAGAATGTCCTGGGAGGCCAAACAGAGGACACAAAAATCTGAAATCGAGCACAGAATGCTCAGATGCATCTCATCTAATTGCTCAGCAGGTGCTGTAGTGTTTTTACTGGCTCAGCTTGTTGGTAAATTTGCTCTCTTCCTGTATTCATTTTAAAGGCATCCCTCTTATTAAAGGCAATTTGGACACCATTTTCCTAATTTATGTGTGTAGTACCTTCTCACCCAGAAAAGATATTTAGCCAAGGCCAAAAATTTCATCCTTCTGTGTTACAACATCCCTAACCATCTTCTAATTCATTAAGTGCAAATAACATAAATGTACCCCTAGCAACCCTGAGATTACTGAACATCAGTCCCAAAGAAGCCCTTCAAAACAATCAGCTAAAGAAGTAAGCTTTTGTTTCTCATCACAAATGACCTGAACCTGACAGTCATAGCAAGACCACATGTTCCAAGAAACGGCAAATATTATCAGAGACTACGGATCTCAACTTGGTTAGAAACAAAAAGAGAGTTAACGTTTATTGAAGTTCTACTTTGGGCTGGGCTGTTAGACATTTTCACATGCATGTGCTCACCCAACCATTTCCTGCAAAAGAGGCATTAAGAAGCAGGGCTCTAAACCAGCTGGCCCCAGATCTAATTTCAAGGGCCATGATCTCTCCACATTGACTTCCTACATTAGAAGGTGCACAGGTCATAAAGGTAAAGGTAAATAACTGTTCACAGGAAGCCTACTATGTCTGGAAGAATACTCCAGTGGTTCCAAACTGAGCATTATGGCTTCAATTTAGTCACCCTTAACCAATATTTTTGAAAAAATAGAATAGAAAACATCACAGTCAGTTGCACAAATTCTAATTTGTGACAAAATATATGCCGCATACACATTTATATGAATTATATCATTAATAAAATATGCTTGTTAATGTGAGTTGTGTTCAAAGCATTTGAAAAACAGTTCATAGAAATTAAGACAAGAATTATTGAATAGTAGAATCTTAGGAAATTTTATTGGGTTCATGGTGTTCTTCAGGCAATGGGAGTCAGGAAATATCCTGAACCAATCTGATTCTGAAAGACAGGCTTCAGAAAGAATCTCTATGGCCCAAATTCCTGTAACAACCCACTTCTCTTATTACTGGTTTCAACCCATCACTAAAACCCTTGCTTCCAGGAGGTGGCTGGAGTGGGTCAGTAGAGCCCATCAATAAAGAGGGCTATTGCTGGGACAGGAGCCCCTGGTCCTAGGAGGCTCTGACTCCACCTTCTCCACTGGCCTTGGCGGTCCCCACAGACCTCTTCCTACGATTTGCCTGACCCTATGATATTCTAGATGGTCTACAACCAGGAACCACAGGCCTAACCTCAGAATCCCTTATAGTCTAGCTTTTATGGACCACACAGGAATAAAGCAGACAAACCTCTGCTTTCTTACCAATTATCTTATTGGCAGGAAGGTGTGGTTATTTAGCAGAGGAATTCCAGCTCTATCTGGACTAACTAGAAGCACTTCACAGTGTTTGTCCTGGAAACACATTCTTGCCTTGAGACACTGTTTCCAATGACTGGGGAGGGGACCAACTTTGGAACATGTTCTGCAACTCCCCTCAAAATTTACCATTCATTCTGCTCTAATATGACACGTCTGTGTGCTACTATCACCACAGTGGGCATGCACCTTCCATCCCTTCTATTGTCCCCGTCTTTCAAGCATCTCTGAGCAAGACCCTTGGCAGAAAACAGAGGTTTCCTCTGTTCCTATGATCTTTGCTCATAGCAGTAATTCCTCACAGTTATATTCAGCTTTTTAACTGACATAGCACATTTAGTATGCCTTATCTCGATTAATCGTCTGTACAGTAGACACTAACCTAACACATGGAATTGTCAGAACCTCAAAGATCACAGAGGCTAAGTGCCTTGCCCAGGCTCACGTGGCCTGTGTGTGAGTGCTGGAGTCAAAACTGCAGCCTGATCCCGTTGATTGTAAATGCCATGCTCTGACAGGAGCCAGCAGAGCTCACTGCAGACAAGCCACCATTCTGGGACTTTAAGAATACCAATAATAGACTTCCGCCAAGATGGCGGCATAGGTGGACGCACTTGCTGCCCGCACATCCAGAGTGTCTAAACAATGAACGCAATAGTGAAAAATAAACAACCAGAACGGACAGAAACGAACAGAAGTGAAGTCCGACACCCAGGAGGTTGGAGAGGACGAACATCCAGGCCAGTAAGCAGGGCAGAAGTGAGCGGAGGAGCGGAGTGAGAGGCCGTTTGCATGGAGGGGCTCACGCCGTGAGCGCCTAAACAAAACACGACCCCGAGCAACAGGTGAATCCCGCAAGCTGGCTTCGTTTCCGGAGATGCCAGTGGAAGCCAGCAGGGCTGAGGCTGCCAGGAAAAGGCGGTGGGGAACTAGGGAGCGGAGGGGGATCGGGAGCCGGTGGTGATCGGCAGACGCCATTGCCCCCTCCTAGGCCCCGCCCCCAGAGAAAACATCACCAAAAAGGCAACCCAGGTTGCCGGCACCGGCGATCTGACAAGTGCACTGAGATAAAAAGAATGAAAATGGCCAAAATGAAAGATCAGAATAAATTACAACAAACGGATGACGACATAGTCAACCTATCAGATGTGCAGTTTAAAATGCTAGTAATCAAAATGCTAACAAAACTGGAAGAAAGGTGGACGCAAATTAATGAAGAACACGATAAAGATAATGGAGGAAGATTTACAGGGAACCAATAGGGAAAAAAAGGAAGCTGAGACTCAAACCAATGGGGTGGACCAGAAGGAAGAAACAAGAATTCAAAAAAATGAGGAGGGTCTCAGGAACCTCAGAGACATTTGTAAACGACCCAACATCCGGATCATAGGGCTGCCTGAAGGACAAGAGGAACATTAAGAAATTGAATGTATTTTTGAACAGATAATGAAGGAGAACTTCCCAGATCTGGCAAAGGAAATAGGCTTCCTGGAAATCCAAGAAGCTCAGAGAACCCCAAAGAAGTGGAACCCAAAGAGGAACACACCAAGGCACATCCTAATAACATTACCCAAGATTAAGAATAAGGAGAAAATCTTGCAAGCAGCAAGAGAAAATGGAAGGGCAGATAAAGTGCTTCTCAGATAAGGTCAAGTTCAAGGAGTACATCATAATGCAGCCTCTACTATATGAAATGTTAAAAGATTTTGTATGAGGACTCAGGAGTGAAGGCACTGAGGCCAGATCAGCTACCGGGAAATTCAGATCAGTCACAGCCAAGACACTTGTGAGGTAAGCAAGCAAAATACAACCAGAGAAATAAAACAGAACCAGAGACATTGAAGTTTAGAACATTCTGGCAGTAACCAGAGGAGAGGGGGAAGGGGAGAGGGGGACAAGGGTATTCAGGAACTGCTATAAAGGACACATGGACAAAACCAAGGGGGAGGGGGGAATCAAGGGAGGGAGGTGGGTTTGCCTGGGGTGGGGTGGGGGGAGGGTAAATGCAGACAGCTGTAATTGAACAACAATAAAATAATTAAAAAAAAAAAGAATACCAATAATAATCACTGACACGAAACAGAGAGTGTGATGGGCTCTGCTCTGTGTTGGGTTTATTGCAGAGAGCATCTCTTTTTTTTTTTTTTTCCAACAACTGTTTAAGCCAAGGAGCACTGTCTCACCATATTGTAGATGAGTTAGTGAAAGCTTAGAAACAGTAAGTTCACTTAAATTTAAGACCCCTTGGCTGGGAAGAAGGGTCACCCTGGGCTTGATCTGAGGCAGATCTGCATGCTCCATCATCTTATACATACTTAGTCTTTCCTCTTTTAAACCCCTTTATTGAATTCATTGATTCTCTTCACATTACTCAGGGTTGATATTCTTATTCCCTTTTACAAATGAGGAAATAAAGCCTAAAAGAACTTGTATGAAAACACAGAATTTCAGAGTTGGAAAGGATGCCAGAGCTCATTTTGCTCCTTTCATATTGAATGAACAAAGAAAAAGGCCCAGAGACCTGCAGCAACTCTCCTGTGTCACACAGCTCATTAGTGACACAGCCTGGATCCAGATCCACTCTCCTAAACCTCTCCTCTGGCCCAGGGGGCTTCTTCTCATTCTCAATAGGGGAAATTGTTATTTCTGGGCTATTTATTTAATTTCCCTCAGCCTTAGTATATTGATTTGGTTAGGGCTGCCATAACAAAATACTAGACTGGGCTCAAACAAAAGAAATTTATTTTCTCACAGTTCTGCAAGAAAGAAGTCCAAGATCAAGGTGCAGCATGTTTGATTTCTCCTGAGACCTCTCTCCTTGGCTGGAAGATGGCTGTCTTGCACTGAGTTTTCACATGGCCTTTTCTCTGTGTGAAAATATCCTTGGTGTCTCTCTCCTTATAAGGACACCAATCCTATTGGATTAGGACCCCACCCTTGTGATTCATTTAACCTTAATTACCTCTTTTTTAAAATATATTTTATTTGTTATGCTATTACAGTTGTCCCATTTTTTCCCTCCCTTTATTCCCCTCTGCCCTGCATCCCCACCACCAGCATTTCCCCATCTTAGTTCATGGGTTGTACATATAAGTTCTTTGGCTTCTCCATTTCCCATACTATTCTTAACTTCCCCCTGTCTTTTTTGTATCTACCACTTATGCTTCTTATTCCTGTACCTTTTCACCCACGCTTCCCCTGCTCCCTCCCCACTGATAACTCTCCATGTGATCTCCATTTCTATGACTCTGTTCCTGCTCTAGTTGTTTGCTTAGTTTTTTTTTTTTAGGTGTGGTTGTTGACAACTGTGAGTTTGTTATCATTTTACTGTTCATATTTCTTATCTTCTTTTTCTTAGATAAGTCCCTTTAACTTTCATATAATAAGGGCTTGGTGATGATGAACTCCTTGAACTTGACCTTATCTGGAAGCACTTTATCTTCCCTCCCATTCTAAATGATGGCTTTGCTGGATAGAGTAATCTTGGATATAGGTCCTTGCTTTTCATGACTTCAAATACTTCTTTCCAGCCCCTTCTTGCCTGCAAGGTTTCTTTTGAGAAATCAGCTGATGGTCCTATGGGAAGTCCTTTGTAGGTAACTGTCTCCTTTTCTCTTGCCGCTTTTAAGATTATCTCCTTATCTTTCATCTTGGGTAATATAATTATGATGTGCCTTGGTGTGTGCTTCCTTGGGTGCAACTTCTTTGGGTCTCTCTGGGCTTTCTGGACATCCTGAAGTCTATTTCCTTTGCCAGATTAGGGAAGTTCTCCTTCATTATGTTTTCAAGTAAGTCTTCAATTTCTTGCTCTGCCACTTCTCCTTCTGGCAACCCTATGATTCAGATGTTGGAACATTTAAAGTTGTCCCAGAGGTTCCTAAGCCTCTCCTCATTTTTTGAATTCTTGTTTGTTCATTCTGTTCTGGTTGAATGTTTATTTCATCCTCCTGTTCCAAACTGTTGATTTGAGTCCCACTTTCCTTCCCATCACTTTTGGTTTCCTGTACATTTTCCTTTATTTCATTTTTCATAGCCTTCACTTTTTCCTCTATGTTGCAACCATACTCAACCATTTCTGTGAGCATCCTGATTACCAGTGTTTTGAACTGTGCATCTCATAGGTTGGCTATGTCTTCATTGCTTAGTTCTATTTTTTTTGGAGCTTTGAAATGTTCTTTCACTTGGGCCTTTTTTTTTTTTTGTCTCGCATGCCTGTTACATAGTAAGGGACTTTGGTATTTGCCAGAGTGGGCAACCCGTGTGGCTGCATTGTGGTGCTGTATGTGGAAGAGGGGTCAGAGAGGGAATACTGCCACTTGCTCTGCTCTCTGCTGGCTTTCAGTCACTTCCCCCGCTGCCCACAAGCAAATTGGGCCCTTCTGGTACTGATCCCTGGGTGAGTGGTTTTGGGTACATTCTAGGACCCTGTATGTCTCTCTAACTAACTCTCCTGTGAGGCTGGGAGTTTCTACCATTGCCACAACCCCTACAGGTTTTTACAGTCAGAGATTTTGAGGCTTTCTTTTCCCATGATGAAACCCTGGGTTGCACAGTCTGTCGAGCTCCCCAGTTGTTCCTCCCAGTTTATCAACACACAAATGTGGGACGACCCGCTCCACCAGCTGCCACTTAGCCCAGCTTACCAGCCACTGCCTTGTTCAGAGTCCTGTCCACCATGGCTGCCCATCTCTGCCCCTCCTACGAGTCTGGATGAATGTTTCTTCTTTAACTCCTTATTTGTTGGATTTCCATACAGTTCAATTTTCTCACAGTTCTGGTTATTTTTTGTTTTTAAATTTGTTGTTGTCCTTCTTTTGGTTGTGTGAGGAAGCAAACTGTATCTACCTATGGCTCCACCTTTATTTAACCTTAATTACCTCTTTAAAGTCCCTATGTCCAAATATACTCACATGGGTGGTTAGGGCTTGAACATATGAATTTTATGGAACACAATTCAGTATATAACATGCAGTGTCCTGATCTCCATGGTGGGGAGGTGTACTATCATACACCTCATTTACCACCTTTCCAAGACTTGTGAGGATTAAGTAAGAGAGTGAAGAGAAATAAAGTGGCACAGTGCCCAGCTTAGGGCAAATGCCTGATCAATCGTTTCTTCTGCTCTGCCCTTCAAATACAGGGAAGAGCAGAGGATAGACAGCTGAAAAAAGTGCTAATGCATCAGCGCTCAGAGCTGGAGTCTTGCTGGTGTCAAGGGAATAACAAGTTCTTCAGAGTAAGAAAGCAACTTACTGTTCGTTATACTTCCAATTGCCACAGTTGGCATATTATATTAAAGACACTTAGAGTCGGAGAGAAGAAAGCTGCTTTGCAGGCAAAAAGAACTTTATAGAAGCGAAGATTTTTAGCATGCTTCATGCTGATTGACAGAATGTCTTCTCTTTAAGTGAGAGGCTGTCAGGCACCATATTGTTAAGAGCTTATCAAATTTGTACACAGGATATTCTTTATTGCATCATTCCATCAGATCCTTGCAATATTCATGTAAAATCAAATGGAGAGTCATGTTAAATACTGGACACTATGTGACAACATCTCCATTGTCAGGTGAGAACAAGTTTCATTTTTTAAGAGACCAATGACCAAATGACCTGCACTATGGAAATGCAACAAAACAAACTAAAGAGGACTCTTTCATGGGGTTTAATGCTTGTCCAGTTGCCCTAAATTTCCATTAAAAAACAAAAAGAAATAAAAGGCAAGGATGGATGCCACTGACAGTGGACACATTAAATATTTGCTCCTTGCCCTGGCTGGTGTAGGTTGGTGGATTGAGCATGGGCTGCGAACCAAAGAGTTGCCGGTTCGATTCCCAGTCAGGACACATGCCTGAGTTGCAGGCCAGGTCCCCGGTGGGGGCCATGTGAGAGGCAACCACAGACTGATGTTTCCCTCCCTTTCTTTCTCCCTCCCTTCCATTCTGTCTAAAAATAAATAAATAAAATCTTTAAAAACTAAATAAATAAATATTTGCTCCTTAGGTAACCACAAGCAACTTATGGAAAAGGAAGTTTTAAGGAGTGGATGAGTCCAGCCACTGACAGTATGTGCACATAACCTCTCAGTTCTCAATTTCCTCGCTTACAAAACCAGTTGGTACACTGAAAGATCTCTAAAGCCCACCCAACTTGGACAATTTAAATAACGCTAAGAATGTCATGTCCCCAGACCCAGGCCTCTTTCCTTCCCTCCTCTCTGTCTATATCTACCTCAGCCCCTCTGCCACTCCCTCTGGTTCAAGAGTCTCCCCCTTTAACCCTGACCTTACTCCTCAGCATTAGTCCCATATCTACTAGGGACCTTTAGGAATCTCCATTGTTGAAACTCAAAGATGTTTAAAAATGGTCTTATGTCTGTTTTTCCAAGCTGTTTACTCATCTTGATTTCTCCAATTCTGCCAACAGTACCCACCATGGAAGAAAGAGAAGACCAGAAACCCTGGAATCAGAAAGATCTCAGTTTGAAACATGCTTCCAGAACTTTGTTACTTTTTTTTATTTCCTAAAGATTGAATGAGGGCTTTACCCAGGATTTTTTAAAGATTTACAGATGAATAAGACATGCCCAGCTCTCAAGAGCTGTGGGACAGTGAGAAGAATAATCACCCTCTCTCAGGCAGAACTTGTCAAGTTTTTTAATCCTCACTTGCGGCTATGCCTATTTATTTGAAAGAGGGAGGGAGGGAGGGAGAGAAGGAGGGAGAGTAACATTGATCAGTTGTCTCCCATATACTCCCTGGGGATGGAACCCACAATCTTTCAGTGTATGGACAACACTCCAACCAAATGGGCAACCTGGGGTTCTCATATTTTCAATGGGATAATAACCACCTCCTAGGGCTGCTATGAGCTACCAGTGTAAATAAAGTAATGTATTCCTTCTCTACCCTTTCCCCTACCAGCCCGCACTGATGTCTCCCTGTGCTCCCAGGGACATAGGCCTGACTGCTGCCTGGGCCGCAGAGGCTGTCTTACCTCTCTGGGTCTCTCACAGTTCCTAACACAGACAGGGAGTTCCATCAGGATTGTAGTCACTGTGCTGTAAGGACAATAAACTCCAGAATAGAGAGCTTTTCAGGAACCTGAGGACAAGGGATTTGATTTTCCCCTCTGGCCCACCTGCCAAACACAGAGCCCAGCACATAGTAGGTACTCAATAAATAATGATTTTCATCTTACTATGGAGGAGGCTCCCCAGGCTTACAGCTCTTCATTTAAATACAGAAATATTCATCTCCCTCCAGCATGTATCAAGGAAAAAGATTTAATAGCACGATTTGGATGAACAACAGGGAAGCCGGCACCATTCCCCCTGACTCCCCATCACAATTAGTAATAGACTCATTCCCTCATTTCTCCCTCCCTTATCTTTGCATTGTTCAGCAAAGAATGAATTGTGCTGATGAGAACTCACAAAAGGTGCTGAAGCCAACTGAAAGGCCAAGAGGGAAAAAAGACTTTTAGGAAAGAAGGAAGTACAATAGTAGGAATAATAAGCCAAGGCACCAGGAAAATCTCTGCCGGGTGGCCACAGACAGTTTTCTATTTCTGTCCTTGTCAAGTGCATCGTTGGATGAGATCACGCGCAAATACTTCCTCTCTGACAAGAGACACTTCTGTGCATGGAGTCCTTCATTAGTTCTGCTATATCAGGTGAGCTGCTGCTCCTCCAGGCAGTTTTATTCGCACTCTCGATCCTCAAAACCCTTAAACCAAGTCACCATCACCCTGATCATTATTAGCATTGCTCTAAGTACATGTTCTAAAAACTCATATTAAAAATGCCTTGGTTCGTTTCCAACTAAAGAGTTTTTAGCCCAAGGAACTTGGCACATCTGTTCTAGAAATCAGTCATCTATGAAAGGCTTTCTCTTCTGTACATCCTGTAGACAGAGAGCAATAACCCAGCAGGCTTTCCTTTATCTTTGGAGAAAAAGAGTCAAAATTCCATTTATAAAGCAATCCTTAGAATAACTTATAGAAACATCTGGTTCTAGTGAGTGGGCCAGGTCAGGATGGCAGTCGCCAATTAGTTAACCATAGGAAAACAGATGGATTTTCAAATCTGTCTGTCAAGAATTATTTACTGAGTGTGCTTTAAGTACCAGAGCTGTGCTAGGTATCCTTGCCCCCACGTTGATGACCACCTCACTGGGAATACAGAAATGGCAGTGGGGGAGTTGATGTGGACAATGTAAGAGCAGGTGACTATGGTGAAGGAAATGGTATGTGAGTGGAACCTCGAAGGATGGGTAGCAACTGGATAGCAGGAGGGAGAAGGGAAAACATTAGCAGGGTGAGCATGTAAACAAAGCCTGGAGTATGCTTCGCTCACGTAACTGACCTTCTACCAGGTGCCAGTGTGGACAGTTCCAGAGCCAAGAGGATGGAGACAGATTAGCCATGACACTAATGAAGGTTAATGTATATAATTTTATAAAATTTGCAAAAAGTAGTTTAACTTCAATTGGTTTACTCCTGTCTCTTACCAATCCAATTTACCTTGCATTACTTTTTTTGCTTTGGACAAGAGTAGAGTGGTCTTGAGCATTTGGGAAATGCAGCTTTTGGGAAGTGGAGTTGGGGAAACATTTAATTTGAGTTTATTAGAATGTATTTATGTGGAACATGGTAACTTCCAAGTATAGTTAAGTTATTGCTAGCCATATTAGCTTCCAGGAGCATTCAAATATAATCAGTTTAAAGAGCATTGAAGTTTAGTCAATGAACAAAATTTAAAAAAAGTAAAATGCCCTGAAATCTTACAGTTCTTACAGAACAAAAATCTTAATGTTTTCCCAAAGTTGACAAAAATTCTAAAAATTTACATGAAGTTACCAATAAGTTCTGAAGCCAAATGAAACTATTCTAAATCATGAAAAATAAAAACTGATTCCAGTCGATTATATACAGGAGTGGCTTGTCTTTGTGTTTTCTCTACAGACATTAGAAAATCATTATCATAGGCAAAATCATCAAAGAGAATAAAACAAAAAATTGTACCAAAAAAGAGGTATATCACTTAATTCAATGATTAAAACAACAAGCAATTTCCCCAAAGTTTGTGACAGTTGTGGTATCTGTCAGCTTTTTAGTATTTGTAATTTTCATGATTTCTTTTTTCATCCTAAATTAATAATTTTATGCCTAATTTTATATCCTTTCCCCTAAAGTGAATTCCCTGAAATCAATAGAGTAAGTCAGGAAACAAGGTATTTAAAGGGTGCAGTGAGTTTTTTTGATCCACTCATTTAGTGATGGGCACCTAGGTTGCTTCCAGCACTTGGCTATTGTAAATTGTGCTGCTATGAACATTGGGGTGCATAGGTTCTTTTGAATTAGTGTTTTAGGATTATTAGGGTACAATCCCAGTAGTGAAATTGCTGGGTCAAAAGGCAGTTCCATTTTTAGTTACTGTGGTACATTTACACAATGGAATACTACACAGCAGAGAGAAAGAAGGAACTCCTACCCTTCACGGCAGTATGGATGTAACTGGAGAGCATTATGCTAAGTGAAGTAAGCCAGGCAGGGAAAAACCAATACCATATGATCTCACCTTTAAATGGAACCTAATCAACAAAACAAACAAGCAAGCAAAATATAACCAGAGGCATTGAAATAAAGAACAAACTGACGGTGACCCGAATGAAGAGGGAAGCGGGATCACATGGGAAAGAAGGGAAAGGTTTGTCAAGGAACATGTATAAAGGACCCATGGGCAAAGCCAAAGCAGGGAAGGATTGAGGGTGGGAGGTAGGGATGGGTGGGGTGGGGAAGAGTGGTGACAGGACAATGGAGGCAACTGTATTTGAACAACAATTAAAAAAAAAAAAAAAAAAAAGAATGCAGTGAGGACCCAGAGGACAGGGTCCCAGACACCTGAAGGCAAGGACATCTAGCACAGCTTTGACACTTGAAGCAGATACTCAGCAAATAATTCTTGACAAATGGATTTGAAGACCATATGTTTTCCTATGGTTAATTGGTGACTGCCGTCCTGACCTGGATCACCCACTGAAACCAGACTCCTAAGTCATCCTGAGGTGCTGGGAAAGGATGGGGAGAGAAACGGATAGCATTTGGGCTGATGTCCCCAAAGATGACAGAGCTCAGTATGGAATGGTGGGTCAAAAGAGGCAAGGCTGCCCACATCAGATGGACTGGGGACATTTTATGTCCCATGTAGATGGTTAGGTTCTGTTTCATAGCAACTATGCATTCAGTATCTACTCTTCCAATATTTGCTCCATCATTGACGTTTGTGAAGTGAGGCCATTTTTTCCTCAATTTATCCTTATCAAAGATCTCCATCATAGGCTTTCCATACATTCTCGAATGACATCTGCTCAGTTCCTGTCTATACCCTCCTGGGGGAGGATGGAAGGATGAACCCGCTCCTGCCCCCCCTCCACAGTCATAATAACCCCCATATAAACATGTTGCTATTGCTTTGCAATATTTTTCCATAGTATGCACAGAAAGGAAATTAAACAAAAACACAGTGCATTATTATATATCAGTAAGCTTTTTCTTTGCAGAAGGACATTAAATCATGTTTCTGTAGATGAAAAAAGAACTACCATTTATTGTGTACCTACTATGTGCTGCACATTGTGTTAACCATCTTATAGACATTATCATATTTATTTCACATGATGACCTGTCCAATACATGTCATTTCCTTACTTCCCAATTTGGGTTTCTCTGCCTACAAGTAGTTGAACATAAAACAGTGTCACTTTGGGTAAAATCCACTTGTTAGATAATAATTCTCCCCCTAGAGGGCAGAATTATTACTAAGATGGTTATTTATCTTTCTCATTGGCCCACTCCTAGTTAAGCCAAATCTTTGAGCTGATCTTCAGTTTCAAGTATGGAGGAAAACCTAAGTTTAATCAGCATTTGGCCAAGAACAAGACTACCCTTCCGAGGTTTGCCCAGTACTCGGTGTTGACAAGCCATCCTTCAGAGAGCAGCAGTGGCCGGGCTCAAAGATTCTAAACCAGGCATCACAAACATACCTATTGAAAAAGAAGAACAGAATCCCCTGCCTCCTGCAGCAGATGCCATTCACCTGAGGGACCGGATGTCAGCACAAGCCAAAGCAGATTTCATTCATCCTTGTCCAACCCCAGGGAGCCAGGGTGCTTTATCCAAGGCAGAATTTTCAAAGTCTCCACCATTCCCCTCCTGGATACCTCCCTCCAGCCAGGTGGCCAGCTGATTCTGATTGATCCCAAGATGTTTCTTCTCATACCTGAATTTCACAAGCATGTGCGAAGTTTCAGGCGTGAGTTTTCCCCCTTAGTGCTTCTAATAAGCCAGGTCCTCACACTTGAAATAAAGCCTGCTTCAAGGGATTCTTCCTGGCTAGCTGTGCAGCCTCTCAGCAGGCAGCCCACTCTTCAGGGGCTTTCAGAACTTCAGAATCTAAAATCAGATGTCTAGAATGAGAGTACATGATGTGACCCCAAGGAAATTTGTTTCCCTTTTTTGTGGGATGTCTGCTGCTTTAGAATTCTCAGAGGAACACTCTTGTGGCTGAAGGATTATTTGGTGGGGGGGAATGCGAACAAGGAAGATGTGGCCAAGAGATTATAGGTGGCAAGCGGTATAGGAGGGGGTCCTGCCTGGAAGAACCCCTGCTGTCCCGAGTGCCACACTTCTAGAGACCTAATAGTTAGAGCAGCCCCATTGTTATGGGAAACCAGGATGATCAAGGCTAGGCAGCCTTTGCAGTGTTAGGAGAGATTTCAAACAATGCAGCTTCCTCAGGCTGAAGAGACCAGGACTCAGAAACAATCCAATCTAAGTCTCCAAAGATAATGGTTAGGGGAAGTGAGAAGTTGTACATGGCCTTGTTCAGCTAACCCTACACACAAGGACTAGAGAGCAGCCTCTGAACTGGAAGGAAGCCATTTGGGAACAACTGAAAGAAAATACTACTTTACACAGCAGGCAGGAAACGTATGGGACTTACTAACCCTGGAGGTGGTACAGGCCATTTACAAATAAACTCAAAACCCATAGAGAGAGGAATTTGTGGAAAGAGATCCATGTGGATCGCTGAGAAGTCAAGATATTTTGATGAGAGTTTGCCAGAATCTTTTGAAATTGACCTAATGTGAAGTTACCAAACTTTTTTCCCCCATGGCACATGAGATGGATGATATTCACAAACACAACACATACTCTCGTGGGTTATCTCCAAATTTTGGGCTTTGGCATAAATAAAATATGAGCTATACTTTCACCACTTTATCACCTACTCAAGCAAGGATATTAGAATGCATGGGAGTCAGAGTAACATGCTATTCATTGAAATTTTTTGGAGCACAGATTTGCAAATTTCATCTCAAGAATTCCATGGGCTTCTGTTCTATAGGCATGTTCTAACTCATGCAGCCATAGCTGTGGGCACACTAATATCTAAATGATAGGAACTCAATAATAGAGGAGTAAACTGGGTTTGGAGGGAGCCTGAGATGCTCTTGAAGGTAAGGAATAATGACTGTGGCCTTACTATTGTTAAATTCACATATAGTACAGTGTCTGGCAATGCCACGAGGTTCTAGAAAATTTAGAGTGTGATCTGGGCTGAGCTCAGTCGACAAAGAGACTGCTCAAATAGGTAGAGTACATGTCCCCTAGCAAGTCCTGCTCCAAGAAGGTCCTTCTAAATGAGCACAGGATTATAGCCAGTAGCCAGGATTTCAAGCACAAGGGCCTGACCCCTAGGAAAGGCCTGGAAGGAACAAGGCAGTGGCCAAGGTGCCAAGCAAGTCAACAGACTATTGATCTACTCCCTGGATGCAGTAACAAATTAGAAAACCAATCAAAACTAAAAATTGTTTTTAAATGGGAAGACTCCTGGGTATCTGGACCTAGAGCCTCAATAGGGGTAAGGCTGTGTTGATGAGTTAATGAAGACAGATCAAATACTAGGTCTAGAGATGACTCCAGACTGACTCAACCATGGCAACAGATTCCTGAGACACTACAAGGCATGGGTCTCCACAGAGACGACCACGGGCAAGTCTCTTAAATTATGTGAGCCTCGGTTTTCTAATCTGTAAAATTGGCATTATAAATAACACCTGTGGTATTTCTCTAGGAATTATATAATATCTGTAAAGGCCCTAGAGTAGTCCCTCGTATGTTGCAGACATTTGGAAAAGGGTGGCTGTTATTACTGAATGCCCGCCAACTTAACTGGGGCCAGGACATGAAGCTGAGACCTTGCCCCAGGCAGTCACGTGGCCATAGAAGTAGACTCCTTCTTAGAGGGAAGACTGGCTTAGTTGATTCCTTAGAAGGGAACTGGCTTAATTACTGACATTTCTGGTGACTATCTTGTCATGTGAGGAGACCTATGTCAAAAATGCAACTTGGAATTTGAGTGAGGGGATAGTTGTGTCCTAGAACACTGAAAATTTAACAGGTTGTTATGGGTTATATTGTGCCCCCTCAAAATTCATATATTAAAGTCCTAAACTCAAGTACCTCAGAATATGAGCTTATTTGGAAATAGGGTTCTTTCAAACTTAATTAGGAAAGAAAAACCTTGCTGTTGCCCTGTCTGGTATGGCTCAGTGGATTGAGCACTGGCCTGTGAACCAAAAGGTTACTGGTTTGATTCCAAGTCAGAGTGCATGCTTGGGTTGCAGGCTAGGTCCCCAGTTGGAGGCACACAAGAGGCAACCAATTGATGTTTTTCTCCCTTTTTTTCCCCCTCCTTCCCCCTCCCTTCCCTTCTCTCTAAAAAATAATAAATAAAATCTAAAAAGAAAGAAAGGAAGGAAGAAAGAGAGAAAGAGAGGAAGGAAGGAAGGAAGGAAGGAAGGAAGGAAGGAAGGAAGGAAGGAAGGAAGGAAAGGAAAGGAGGAAGGAAGGAAGAAAATCCTTGCTATAAAGTGGCAGAGAACTTGGATGAATTATTTTGGACTGTTTGTGAAAAATAACACTTGTAAGTGATGAATCTGGACACTTAGTTGAAGAGATTTTTAAGTGTTGGTGGTATGTCTGGGTTTATTCTTACTGCTTGTAGTATAATGAAAGAGTAGAGATAAACTGAAGAAAGCATGATGCAAAAAATTACATCAATGTGTGCTTTGGAAAGAACACCAGAAGTGTGCTTGCCCAACGGTTTGCTATGAAGACTAGGTGTGTGACTTCTGGATCCAATCACCCACTTCCGCAGAAATGCTACTAACTTGAACTGAAAGTGACAGAGAGAGGGCAAGAATGAAGGAAAGCTGTCAGACTTCTGGGATACTATAGGCAGGAAAAGGCAACAGTTGCTTGGCTGTAATCATATCCTTTAAGAAAAGGGAAAAAATGTCCCTGAGGGCAGAGCCCTCAGTTCCAAAAAGAAAAGCTACTTCCTCCATTCCAGAGGGGAGGGCTCATGCCCCCGAGGACAGAGCACCCATGTGAAGAGGACTCTTCTCAAACCTTAAATCCAGTGGTATTTACACTGCTAGGTTTCAGACTTGTTTGAGATCTATGACCCCATTTCTCTCTGATTTCTGCCTTTTGGAATGGGTTATCTAGCCTTTGCCTCTCTGATCATTGGATTTTAGAAGCAGATAATTTGTTGTCTATTTTCACAGGTTCATAAATAGAGAAAAATTTTGCCTCAGGATGAAATCAAACCCTAAGTATCACCTACACCTGATTTAGATGATAGTTGGGTAACATTAGGACTTGACTTGGTGCTGGAATGGTTTAACATTTTGGGGAACATCAGAATGGGGTGAATGTATTTTGCATGTGAGAAGGACATGAACACAGTGCGGGGAGGGACTGAGGAAAGACTGTTGGGTATTCAATTGTTTCTCCTCAAAATTCACATGTTGAAGTCCTCATTCCCAGTAACTCAGAAAGTGACCATATTTGGAAACAGGTGTTATAGATGTAACTAGTTAAGATGAGGTCATGTTGGGGGAGCGGGTCTCTAAAACAATAGGACTGGTGTCCCTATCAAAAAGGGACACTTGGACACAAACAGGGGAACACCATGTGAGTACTGGAGTTGTGCTGCCACAGCCAAGGAGTGCTGGCAGCTAGGAGCAGATCCCCCCTGGTATTTTCACAGGGAACAGCCTCTTGATCTTGGACTTCCGGCCTCCAGAATGGTGAAACAATAAATTTTGGCTGTTTAAGCCATTCAGTTTGTGGTACTTTGTTACAGCAGCCTACTAAACTAATACACAGGTTCATATAAAAACATCTAAATGCAGTCTTAGAGGAAAACATAAGCAGTAAAATTTCAGATATCCCATGCAATATTTTCATCAATACATCCTCTACAGCGAGAGAAATAAAGGAAAGAATAAACAAATGAGACTACATCAAATTAAAAAGTTTCTGTACAGCTAAAGAAAACCTCAACAAAATGAGAAGGGAACCAACTGTATGGGAAAATATATTTGCCAACGATACTTTGGACAAGGGTTTGATCTCCAAAATATATAAAGAACTCATATGACTCAACATCAGGAAGACAAACAATTCAATTAAAAAATGGGCAAACGACATGAACAGACACTTCTCCAAGGAGGACATACGGAGGGCACAGAGACATATGAAAGGATGCTCAACATCACTAGCCATCAGAGAGATGCAAATTAAAATCACAATGAGACACAGAACAGGGTGGGGGCACCCAATGATATACTGTTACCAAAAGGAGCCCCTTTGTGCTCCTGGGGTTCCCCACCCCACCCCGTTCTAGGTTTGTTATGCTTGCCACCAAAGGAAAGACGTCTCTTAATGCCAGAGACTGGTGAAAAGGAAAGGAATTATTTATTTAAAAGTTATACAGGCTTGGAGTAATGCTTTAATGTCTCCTTTAAAATACTAAAGTTCTTTAGAATACCCATAAATGCACACAGTCCTTCCTTCTCCCCCTGCCCAGTCCAGGGTACCATATCTCAGGAAAAGAAATAGAAGTCTGTGATTCAGGCAGCCCCTTGGTTCCAACACCATCCACTGTGTCACCACCACAATCTCCAGTTAATCCAAAACCACGTGGCACCTTCTCATGGCCCACCAGCAAGAGTTCTTTCTCTCTTTTCTTCCAGGCAAAGTCTCCCCTGCTTCCTAGGCCTTGTGACAAAAGGAGCAACCCCAAAGCTGCATGGTCCTGCCCTCTGCCCAAGCCATGGGGACATTTCTGCCACAGCCACATGGTCCTGACGTTCCTTCCTGCAGCATCTCTCCTGCATTCTTCTGAACTGCAAAGAGAGAGCTCTGCATCGCTACTACATCTTGCTTCCCAGCTTCCTAAACTGCGTGGCAAAGGGAGCCCCAAAGCTGAGGGGTTCTCCCCTCTCACCAAAAGCCATGTGTTCCTCCCTTCCCAGTTACATCTTGTGTGCAAGTCACTTCCACCCCCCTGGCTCAAAGCATGGCCACAGCTATTTAACATATCTATAAAACCAGTTAAAGGTTATAGATATGCTAAATGACCATGCCAGAGCTTAGCTACAAAGCTGCTGCTATACAAAACAGCTCTGAATGGCCCTGCTCCAGGAGTCCCATCCCTCCCAGTTCAGACTTGTGGGGGTGACAACATCCTATACGTTTTTTTCTAATATTTCCTGGATACCTTGAGTTCTGGACCCCATTACAAATCCCCATTTGGGGCCCCTCCTCCTGGCTGCACCCCGTTACAACACCACCTCGCACTAGTGAGAATGGCCATTATAAACAAATCAGCAAACAAACAAGTGCTGGCGAGAATGTGGATAAAAGGGAACCCTAGTGCACTGTTGGTGGGAATGCAGACTGGAATTTCCTCAAAAAACTAAAAATGAAACTGCCTTTTGACCCAGCAATTCTACTGCTGGGATTATGCCCTAAGAATCCTGAAACACCAATCCAAAAGAATCTATGCACCCCAATGTTCATAGCAGCACAATTTACAATAGCCAAGTGTTAGTAGCAACCTAAGTGCCCATCAGTAAATGAGTGGATCAAAAAATTGTGGTACATTTACACAATGGAATACTACATGGCAGAAAGAAAGAAGGAGCTCCTACTCTTCACAACAGCATGGATGGAACTAGAGAGCATTATGCTAAGTGAAATAAGCCAGGTGGTGAGGAACAAATACCATATGATCTCACCTATTAGAGGAACCTAATGAACAAAACAAACAAATGAGCAAAACAGAACCAGAGGCAAGGAAACAAAGAACAGACTGACAGCGACCAGAGGGGAGGGGGATAAGAGAGGAAAGAAGGGGAAGGGCCGAGTTAAAGAACAGGAATGAATGACTCATGGACTTGGACAACAGGGTGGGGATTGACTGTGGGAGAGGGGCCAGGTGGGGCAAAGGAGAGCAATGGGGAAAAACCGGGACATCTGTAATAGAAAAACAATTAAAAAAATCTAAATGCAAATGATTAAAAACAAGCTTGATGGAATCTTCTTAGGAATGTTCCCATGAGAAAGAAAATTAAACTCCTCACTTCTTAGCAATTGAACACTGTCCACATGGGATGGTTGTCTTTCTAATCATTAGTGACTTATTGAAGACTGACTGATTACCTTGCATAGCAGGTTAAGAAAAACCACCAAAACTTTATACCAAATGCTGTGAATTTATGAGCAAAGAATGAAAGGAATTACGGAAAAACCCAAGAGCTTTCATATTGAGTAGTCATAGCAAAGAGTGATTATATAGAGATGGTACAGATATAGATATATAGGCAAAGGTACTCACCCTACACACAAATGTGAGGAAATATGTACAGAGTCATAGACATATATATACACATACACATATGTCCCTGTATCTACACACATGTATATCCATGTGTGTACACACACATACACACACACACGTGTACTCATATATACTATCTTTGAAGGTATACTGTCTGTTCAACATCAGAGAAATTCCCCACCATAAGTATGGGTTAGATGTTTACCATCTTCAGCCTCGCATCCTGCCTCTGTCTTCTGGCTGGGTAGTGTTCTGAAGCTAAGCCAGCTCCCAGAAGCACCTGTTCTCAAAGGGCCCGTCCCTCTCTGTTTATTCTGAAGGCTGAACAGCTACCTAGAATGGACAGCCTTTAAAAGTCAGACCCAGAGAATCAAGAGCCCAGAAAGGAACTGTACTTTAAATGAAATGATTTTGAAGGGAAAAAAGGAACGTGAGTGAGAGAGATTGACTCTTTCCTTACAAATGAAGTCAAGATTATTCATTCCTGCC
Source organism: Micronycteris hirsuta (assembly GCA_004026765.1). Lineage (NCBI taxonomy): Eukaryota > Metazoa > Chordata > Mammalia > Chiroptera > Phyllostomidae > Micronycteris > Micronycteris hirsuta. Next base: position 175,189 of record PVJI01000541.1, read on the forward strand.
CTTTTTTAAGGACAATTAACAGGAATTTCTAAAACTCAGAATGTCAAAATCATTAGTATCTGATCACTTGAAGCAAGAATACAGCTGTTATGATTAATGGCTGAATTTTAAATATCTCAGACAGATCAAGAAAATCTCCCACACTATTCTGCTTGTCATGTGTGCCTCCCTGGGACGCTACAGAGTGTGATGGCATCTCAACAGGTTCTTTCCTCACTAAAATTTTGTGTAATTAAAAAAAATCCTAACTAAAATTCAGTTACTCATTCATCAGACAGCATGAGTTAGGAGGATAGAGCAGAAAGATTATTTAAGTATTTGAAAGGAAAAAAAGTGTATTTGGAACTCTGCTTTACCATTTCATGAAATTTCAGGTGTATCATTCACATACTGGATTTTCTCATCTGCAAAATGGAAGTGAAGATGATTAAGCCTTCCTTTCCTGATATACTAGAAAATTCATGCAGAATATTAAGTGTTCTTCAAATGTAAAGTATTGCTACCCGCCTACATGCAAGGCATGGGCACCAATGAAACAGGAGGGAGAAGAGCGCTACTGGGATGAATGGCCGATTCTGCCCTCCAGAAAATTTCAGGTTAGTAGGCACATTAAGTCATTTTCAAAATAACCATAATTTCACGTAGAAAAAGTAGATGCCATAGGGGTGAGGTCACTTCAGATGTGAGGATGGAGGGTAAAGAATCCCAGAAGGCTTCAAGGAGGAAGTGATATTCGTGCTAGAAGGCAGCTGAGACTTGGAGGTCATGGTTTCTGAATTTTGCTGAGTTTGGGGAGCCACAAGGGAAATCAATGCCACTGAGGGAAAGCAAAACTTTCCAATTCCCTCATCGAAGCGGGAGCCCGGTGTTCTTATTAAGCTGCCTGAAAGCATGGCAAAAATAGAACAGGTCAAGTGTGTCCCCATATCAAACCATTTCCAACTCACCAGCATTACTAAAAATGAAAGTCAGGGCGATCATCTGGATGGGAATGATGTGCCCTTGTTCTTGTCTATCAGATGTTTTAAAGTCCAAAAAATTCTTGCAACACCTGAGTTTAAGGAAAAGGAGAGGACGACTCTTGTTAATTTGTTAAAAAAAAAAAAAAAAAAAGAATAGTAAAACATAATGAAATAGCTAAGAAGGTGAACACAGTGGGAGACGGTGACCGAGCCTCCTCCTTGGAGCGTGACGAGGGTGACCAGCCTCTCCAGCCCAGTCCACCGTCTCTGCACCCTGCTGGGGTTAATGTCTTTAAAAGGCAGTTTTGATCACATCACCATTACGCTCAATGGATATGGCTCCCTGCTGCCTACAAAAATTAAAATCCTCCACAACAGGATCCCAACTGATTTTTCCAACATGAATCTTCTTTATCTTCATTATCTCCCTGCTTTGTTCCAGCCAAACCAATGGCATGACCTGCCTGAATCTGCTCAGAGCCTCCCTTTCCGCTTCATGTTCAGGCTCTGGCTCTCTGGTCCTTAAAACCTATGGCCCATACTCACCTTTCAAAATCTTAGCCACTGTTCCAGGACCAATTAAATCCCATCCCCATCCAGTTAAACAATCATTTCAGAGCCCTTTCCATGAGCTCCTGCCATTTGTTCACTGGACATGCAAAGATAAGTGGTACTTGTCTTGCTTTCTACTTCCTCCCTAAGAGAAGGCAAGACAGACACATAAACAATGAACTATCATATACCATGCTGACATGTCAAATGCACCATATAGACACAGAAAGACTTTTACATATTAATTCTACTATTGAAAAGAGGTCATGGGAAGGCTCAGAGAGGTGGTGGTACTTCAGCTGAGGCTCTAGAACTCAGCAGTGGATTTCCAGGGAAGATGACAGAACGTGACATGCAAAGGCACAGGGGAAAGTACAAAACGTGATCAAGAACAGTGACAGGTTCAATGTGGCTGGTGTCTAGAGGGTGTTGGGCAGAAGTATGACGTGAGTCTGGAAGGGAATCCTGGGACCTAGTATGTCGGGAATGCCACGGTAGGAGTTTGGACTTTAACCCGCAGGTGTGGGGGCCTCTTAAAGGTCATTTGGGACCAATGTCTGATACTGTATGTTTGATGCTATCTGCTAACTCTGGTAGCACAATGGAGAGCAGGCAGAGGACAAAGATGGCAGTTAGAAAGCTACTATCATAGTCCCTGCAAGACATGATGGACAGCTTGCACCACGAGGCAGTGTATGTGAAAAAGAAGGGATGCATAAAAAGCCCTTTATCTATTAGGACTTTCCTAATCTACCCTGCATCCTCAAGCAGATATTATTTCTCCCTGCTATTTAATTTAAACCACAACTTACATTTTTATATGTATTAGCATTTTTGACTCATTATAGTTAGTTTTATGTTTTGTCCTCTCAATATTAAGCCCAAAATACCTGAGTCTGGTTATGCTAGATGCTCAAGAAATAGGCAAAGGGACTTCACAAAGTTGTCTTAGGGTTGGTTGGTTGTCAGAAATAGAACCCCACTCAACATAACTTGAGGAAAGGGACGTTTAGTATTAGGATGCAAGGATAGCTCACAGAAACTGTGGGCAGGAAATGCAACCAGGCCCCAATACGGGACTTCCAGGTTAGGGATAATTATAAACTAACTCTCCGGCTCTAGATCTGTCAGTTTGAATTCTCAAAAGAGATCTATCTACCCAGGTACAATCAACTGTGACCAGGGGGATGAAGTCACATGACTCAAGCAAGGCAAAAGCAGTGTACCCCTTCTGCTAGGGTTGATCATTTCTTGCCTGCATATGACATCTTTGCTAGAAATAATAAACTACACAATACTACAGACATGGGTCTCAACTGTTCACAAACCACAAACATGTAAGATAGGAATCAGTCTTTTTTATTCATTCTTAATCCCCTTTTACACACAAATAAAGAGGCTCAGAGGAACGAAATGATTTGCTTAATGTCACACAGGGAATCATTTTTAAAACAAAATACCTAAATCTGGGAATATCCATTCTTCTAACCTATGACCATTACAATCAGACAATATGATATTTCCAGACATTCCTAACTCACCCATTTGCTGACCAGTAATTGCTGAACACTTATATGAACTAAACCCTGTGCTGGAGACTGGGGAGAATTTAAAAAATCATTTTACTCATGATGATTACTGAAGAAACAAGGTGATATCTTTCAGTTTACCACTCAAGAAAGGGGTAAAATGGGAAAGTGGCTTATTAAATACTGAAACTTCTCCCCAAAGTTTCTATAATTACTTCAAGTACTTAGTGATATTCTAAAGTTATTTTATTCAACAATAATATTTAAGATTAATATATTCTCTCTTGTATCTATAGTAACTGGTTTTTTGGCACAGTATTAAGATTGGGGATTTATTTATATTTAGGTTTCACCCAAGAGGAAGATTTTTGTATAATTTATTGTTACATTTAGAGAGCATAAAACCTTTAGGCCATAATGTGTAGTTAATATTCAGAATTAAGTCAGTTTATTATGCATCAACTGGTAGGTCAAATTCAGCTTTGTGTGCTATAATTTATGATACAGGTTTTTGCCTGAAGCAACATGGAAGCCCTGGAGCAGTGCTGTGAATTATTACAACTAAATCGGGCACCACCTGCCAAAATGTACACTATTGCTTGTATTTCTATTGCACGAAGTCTATAAACATGATTTCTGAGAGCTCCATGCTGCAAGGACATCTAAATAAAATATCAGTTTCACGACCAGTGTCAGCATTTAGAAACTTCTTTCCTTTATTTGCAGCTGCTCCAAGTCTCAGTTTCTGTGGCAATTCACTTCTTAGCCACTTACAAAGTGGTAGTTTACGGGTTTTATGACGACACAGTGTAAGCACATTTTTCTCTTTTAATGGGTACACCCACTACACTGCAGTGGCTTATGGCCATTATTCAGTATTTGGAAAGCAACTTTAAATATGGCATTTAATAAGCCAAGCACTTTAATAAAAGATTCAGTGCATACTTAAACTATGTTATGAATTTCTTTTGTCGAATACTATTTGTGTTTTTGACCACTGTTTACCCAGCTCCTTGGCTAAGAGTTTTAAACTAAAACATGGATGAGCTTGTTTTGGACTACGGGTTTCAATTGTCTTAATTCCAAAAAATACTCTACACTCTTCACAAAGGCTAGCAAATGTGGTTAACTCTTGATTACATATGAGTGGGTTTCCTATTTTACAGATCCATAAAAATTATAGAAAATAATTTTAATCTAAACATTCCAAAGTAGGAAAAGATTGAGTAAACTAGCAGTTTAAGTTTTGGATACCAAATCTAAGTAACCCTTAATAATATACGTTATAGGATTCTAATAATAAACCTTAGTCCTATATAAAAACAAAAGTGTAAAAAAGAGAAACTAAGACATTTTTTCTTATGACATACCATTTTCCCATTTAAAAAATTGAAAAAAAAAAAACCCCACTGGACTTCAAAATCAAATCAGTATTCATCAGGAAGCTGGCTACAATCGAGCTCTCAGAACTACCAGACTGAACCAGAGCTTCTCACTCTTGCTCCCTGTTAGTGCACTGGGAGTGGCTTGTAGCTGGGAGCCTAGTTCACTGATATTTCTGAGCTACGATATCTGGAAATGCCCAGTGGAGACCCAGTCAGTGATGTGACTGACATCAGCTGTCACACATAATACAGCAGAGGGGAGGTACAGAGGCAGAGACAGCTATCCAAGCAACAGCGGTCACCTGGTTGACCTGACTGGATGATCTTCATAGTGTTTCCAACACTGACATTCTATACACTTATACTTCCTGCCTAAAAGGATGGGAATGTGCCATTAACTCAGCAAGCATGCAACAAGAACCTTCTCCAATATGACACACTGCCTCCAAAATGGCAGTAAGCTCTTCAAAGCAGTGATTGTATTTAATATGTGTTTTGTATCCTTTTGGCTTGAGTATGAAGCACACAGGTGTGGGAAGAGACTACTTCCGACAGCCACAGGGCCCATCCCTGCCTGTCCCTGAGGTGCAGTTGCCTCCTGTCATGGGGTCTCTGAGCATACATCTAAAGGTGAAATTTGGCTCATGCCATAAACACATTTGCTTGCCTGATAAAAGAAAACAGGTGCATGGCTGCCTCATGTAAGGGGACTCACTGCTCAATGGGCCATGTGACTAGGCAAGCTGGAGCAAGTGTGCAGCTGGCAGGCGGCCCCCAAACAAGCTCCTGGAAGGATATGGGACAATGACTGCTGTGTACTAACTGGCTGCTCTTTTGCGTTGCCTCATAAGCCCACGAGGTTGAGAACATGCCAAAGCCCTTGCTACTGCAGGTAGGGAGAACTGCAGGCAGCAGCCAGGATGTTTGGGATTGAAGGCAGGTATTCTTTTGGACAAATAATCACCAACTGGGGAGTCTCCACACTTCAGGAAGCCCCTAAGGCTCAATGAAGCTCCATCAGTCCATCCAAATATTTGTTGAGTGCCTGGTAGTTTCAGTATTTTAAAACAGCTTTAAAAATCTTATATTTACCACCTGTCAGGTTTCCCACATTTTCTAGAACATCATCATATGCTTTGGCTTGGCCTGAACCCCAAGCAACATGTTTGTACCCACATTAAAGGCTACATCATATATGAGTCCCTTTGTATGATATTCTTGAGAAGGTAAAGCTAAAGGGATCAAGGACAGATCAGTGGTTGCCAAAGTCTGGGGGAAGGAGAAGAGTTTGACTACAAAGAGCATACATAAGAGAATATTTGAGGGCAATGGAACAATTTTGTATCATGATTGTGGTGGTGGCTGCGTAGCTGTATAGTCTGTCAAATCTCTTAGGGTGAATATTTCTGTACGTACGTAAATAAAAAGAGAAATTCTTTTCAGATAATTAAAGATTGTGGGGCTCAATTATTATTGCAATGCATATGATAGATGGTGGCAGAAAGGTCTGGTCACACTGAAACTACAGGGACGACCTTGAGTTTTGATGTGCCTTTGCATGGTCAGCCAGTACTCACAGTCACAGAGCCGCCACAGCAAGTTTGTAGCCTCAGGTATGTCCAGGGAAGGGAAGAGAAGGAAGCTAGGTACCTTTACTCTTTCTGCAGGGGAATAAAAAGAGCCCCTAACAAAAATAAAGAAAGAAAGAAAGAGTTGATTTCAATTTACTTAGAAAGTAAATTCCACATGGACAGGGAGTATGAATTACATATTGATGCATGGATAATATTCTAGAAAATGTCTGACAAATAAAGGTCCTCAATGATATAGTGTTGAACTAATGAATGAGTTGCAGCTGACTTGCCTGGATTATTCAGATGATTATTCTCTATTTCCAAATACACGGATATGTCAGATAAAATTGAACCAAAAAAAATAAATAAATGTTGGGTACATAATGGAGCTTGAAACCAAGATCGGTGACAAAAATAAAGAGAAAACACAAAGTCATCGTGATGAGTAAGAACTGAAACAAAATGGCCCATGATTGTTGGATCTGAACGTAATTCCTAATAGCCGGGGGACAGACTTCTGACATGTGTGGGGCAGGGAGAGAGATCAATGGCTTCATGCCCTTGAAAGGCTAAAACTGGGAGGACTCATGAAGGGCTGCTTTAGATTTGAAACAGGGTCTAGAAGTGCTTCACCCGTGGTTCAGTGAAGCAGAAAGGAAACTTGGCATCCACCAGACAAGGGTGAAAAGAGTCACCTGCCAGGGGTTGGAATCCCCAGTCTAAATTGAGACATTCATACTGTACATAGCATATTGTGTAACTTCCCAGCCTGGCTGAGAAATTAACATAAATATGGGACCCAGGGGCCATGGCAAAGGCACACACCAAGTCACTATTGACCCCAAAGGACTCCCACAGAAAAAGAAAACCCCACAGAAGTTGACTTCATAATCTAAGATTACAGATAATACAAGGTAAAACAACATCATGGAAAGAGTCCCCTGATACAACCACTGTGTCCAGGAATAATAAAGGACTGTGGAAGAGGCTTTAAAATCAGTATGATTAAGACATTCAAAGCAGAGGCAGATTTACTGTAAAGCTAATGAAGCTAAAGCTCAGGGCCTCTCACTGACACAGGCCCTTTTCAAAGCCTATGAGACCCTAGCAATGTATTTAAATAGATTGTATAAAATCTATAAAAGATATCTTAACCTTCATAGTTAAGACCATTATTTCTGTCTATTCTACTCCTGTCACACTTCAGTTTTTATTTGAAGGTATTGGAAAAGCAATGGGCAACTCTGGAATTGGGCTAATGTTGAAGATACATTTAGTTTGGATTTAGTGAAACATATGTATATAGTTGATACTTATTTCCATGTAGTGGTATGAAAGGACAGGGCCAGGGATAGTAGCCCAGTATAAATTTGTTCTATAGTACCCTGTACCATAAATATGTAGAAAAGAAAAAGAATATTGAAATATATAGATCCAGAGGCTTATATGTAGAAATTTTTTTTCAATTTTTACAAATCACATATGAAAGAAATTAGAAGTTTTCTAAACTTGACAGCAATTCTTAGAATGTATGATATTGCCAAGAGCTGTGTAAGAAAACTGAAAATAACTTTTACAAATTACAAATAATGAAGTTAAACTTTGATCAACTATGCTAGAAAAAAGACTGAACTATCTTTTTATTCTCACCTCAAAGAGAATATTATAAGTTTGTCATGTGTGAAAGAGGTCAACTAGAGAGATGTGTCAGGCTGTTAATAAAAGTGTACTGTTATTTTTCTAAATTTTGTGTGATACTTGGTGGCATTTATACATATTTTTAATCTATAACTTTTGTGATTTCTATTATTATTCCAAATAAATATTCACTATTGTATTTAATTTTGTATTTATAATTGCATATTACTTTCCTTAAAGAGGGACCTTCCAAAATGTATAAGCTTCAGATATCACAAAATGTTGATCTGCCCCTGATTCAAAAGTGAACAGCAGGAATACATATATTGTGGTAAAAAAAAAAAAAATAGGACAGTGTGAAAAAATTTAAAAAGGATGAAATATGAAATCTGGAAATAAAAGTATAGTCAGAAAAAAATTTAGTGAAAGAGTTGAACAAAGACTGCACAGAACAAATGAAAGATTAAGTGAAATATAAACATAGATACACGGAAATTGCTCAGAATGCAACAAAGAGATAGAAAAATATGAAAAAGTTAATATATATGAGGGATATAATAATTTCCAACGTGTACATTAGAGTTCTAGAACTCAGGAATAGAACAAAACTAAGAGTCAATATTCAAAGAGGTAATACTAAAGAATTTTTCAGAATTGAAGACATAAGTCCTCATATTGTAGCAACATACAAAATTCTGAGAAGAATAAATTAAAGCAAATGCATACTTATACACATAGTAATAAAACAATACATTATAAACAGAGAGGCAACATTAAAAGCAAGCAGAGACCAAAAGAAAACTTAAAAAGCACCAGCAATTATGCTGACTGAAGACTTCCTACCAGGAACAGCTGATTCTGGGAAACAATGGAATGTACTAACCAGCTAAACCACCATTCAAGAATGAATGCTTAAAAAAAATGACATTTTCAGATAAATATTGAGATAACCATACACAGATCCTTTTTTAAGACCTACTAAAACAAATGTTGGAAAGAAAGTAAACCTAGAATGAAAAAAAACTTCAAAAAGTAAAAATAAACAAAGATATTGACAAACCAGAAATAATGACACTAGTGAGGAGAAATCAAGGAGAAACTTAACTACTGAAGAAGAATAAAATGGAAGGTGTGAGTGGAGAGATCAAAGTTTAAGTTTCTACATTATTCAGGAGGAAAGTGAAGGTAATGAATAAGAGTTACAGTATATTAAATTTAAAATGTACTTAAAACAAAAACACTAATTCGAAAAGATATATGTACCCCATATTCACTGCAGTATTATTTATAATAGCCAACACATAGAAACAACCTAAGTGTCCATTGATAGATGAATGGATAAAGAAAATACACACATACATATGCCCACACAATGGAATATTATTTAACCATAGAAAAGAATAAAACATTTCCATTTGTGATATCTCTGGAACTTGATGGAATAATGCTAAGGGAAATAAATCATAAAGAGAAAGACAAGGGGTGTATGATCTCACATGTGGAATAGAAAAAACAACAACAAACAAACAAATTCACAGAAAAAGATAACAGATTGGCGTTTCCAGAGCAGGAAGCGGGGGCTGGGTAAAATGGATGAAAGGGATCAAAGGTATAAATTTCCAGTGTAAAATAAATGTCACGGTTATATAACATACAGCATGGAGAATATAGTTAATAATACTGTACTGCATATTGGAACATTGCTAAGTGAGTGGATCATAAAAGTTCTTATCACAAGGAAAAAAATTTTGTTTACTACATATGATAAAGGATATTAACTAGATTTAATATGGTGATCAATTGCAATATATACAAATACTAAATCATTACATTTTACATCTGAAACTAATGTAATATGTCAATTATATCTCAATAAGAAAAATCTATGTTAATATACAAATCTACATAACCTTCTACATACACAATAATCAGTGAAGGAAATAACGGTAAAAAAAATATTTTGATATAACAAAAGACTAAATATTTAGAAAAAGCTTAGCAATAAATGTATAAAATCTGTGTAAGCAAAACTTTTAAATACTCTTAGAAGACATGAAAGAAAACGTAAACAAATGGAAAGAATCCATTATTGGACAGGATGACTCAACATCATAAAAATTATCAGTTCTCCCTTGGTTAATGAAAAAATTTAATGCAGCCCTGGCCAGGTAGCTCAGTTGGTGAGAGTGCTGTCCTGATATGCCAAGGTTGCAGGTTTAATTCCCCAGTCAGGGCACACGCAAGAAGCAACCAATGAATGCATAAATGAATGGAACGAAAGATCGATGTTTCTCTCTCTCTTCCTCCCTCTCTCTCTAAAAATCAATAAGAATTTTTCATGCAAGTTTAATACAATTTCAATACGCATCTTTAGGAAGTTAGACAAGTTGCAACTAAAGTTTATATAAGTGAAAAAACATGAATTGAATAGCCAGGAAAACACATTAAAAAAAAAACACAGAAAAATGACAACTACAAGAGGAACTATCTCTGTCAGTCAGACATTAAAACATAATGCAAATCCTCCCAAATTAAACCTGTGTGGTATTGGACTATGAGTAGATAAATGCATTTCCAGGAATGGATCCCTATACATGAAGAATTTCAGTTTATGATGAAAAGTAGCATCTCAAACAACTGGGTCAAAGATAGCTTTTTGAATAAATGGTGCTGGGGAAATTGGGTAGCCATAATGAACAAGATGAAAATAAATCCATGCCTCACACAATAGGCAAAAATAAATTCCAAATGGATTATGGACTTAACTTATAAAATAGAACCATACAGGTACTTAAAGAAAATATAGGTGAATTTATCCTTAATATTAGTACAAGGAGGCATTCTAACTGTGACCCAAAATCCAGAGGTAAAAGAAAGGAAACAATGATAGATTTTTCTATAACATTTGCTTACAAATATAAACATTTATTTAAAAAATGGTTTATTTATGTAAAAGAAAGAAAAGCACAATCAAAGTCAAAAGACAACTGGCAAACTGGGAGAAAATATTTGCAGCATATATTACAAAGGATTAATATTACTAATATATAAAGAATTCTTAAAAATTGAGGGACAAAGTACCAAAACCCTAATAGAAATATGGGGAAAAAAGACAATTCACCAAAAGAAAGCTATAAATATAGCTTCAAACATAAAAAGATATTAAACTCACTCATAACCAGATGAATGCAAATTAAAACAACAATGGGATACCTATTCTCATCTATCAGGTTAGTGAAAATTGAAAAGAATACATATTCTATTGAAAAAGCTTTGGTGAAACAGGAAGCAATCACTTATAACCATTGCTGTGAAAATGGAAATTGGAAATTACTTCAACCCCCTAGGAGTTGTCAATATTTAACGAAGTACTTATGCATTCACCTTTTCATGCAGCAATTCAACTTTTAGGAATTCACCCTGAAGACATGCCTTCAGCAATACGAAAATACACCTACATGAGGTTATCCATACCATGTAGCTGTAAGAATAAAGAAGATTCCATGAACTGATATGGAATGATTTGCCAGTTCTGCCTACTAAGAGGACCTAGAAGAAACAACAGCACAGTCACAAAGGGCACACCTAGCAACCATGTTGGTTTCCAACAAAAGGGACCAGAACTCCCTGGAAAAATGGCAGATTTCAGGGCTGGGCAGGGACAGTGTAAGGGGAACCAAGACTTGTGGTGCAAAAGAGTAAAGACATGCTTCGAAAATGATGGGGGCATGTCAAAAGGACACATGAGACAACTTGAAGAAACTCCCAGTGGCAAATCTGAGACATTTTTGAGCAATAATATAATGACAGTAATAGATTATGACCCATAGAAAAAAATGAATACAAAACAATAAGAATTTAAAGATTGAGTAAGTACATAAAATGGACAGCTCTTCCTTATAGTATATTTCAATTACTAAATGTAAAAGAAATGATGCAAATAGAAAAATCACCAGTTTGAAAACACCATGAAAGTAAGTGGTAGGCAAGAATCATCAATGGATGCTGAAATTAACGAGTGAGAGTATCATGAGAATTAGAATGTTTGTATGTCTCAAGTATCCCCCCATATTTCTGAATTTCAAAAGGAAAAATGGTATTTTATAGACCTATCAGGTCTATTTTAAAAATGGTAACTTTTCAGAAAAACCTGACAGACATTATCATAACCAAGTGATCAAGCTTAGTAACACCAATAGCAAAAAAAAAAAAAAAAATTGGTATCACATAGTACAAAAAAAACCCCATTGTGTTTATGGGATTATTGTCAAAATATATATAACCTGAGTTTAATTATGAAGAAACATTAGACTAACCCAAAGTGAAGAACATTCTACAAATTTATTTGACTAGTACTCTTCAAAATGGTCAGGTCGTAAAAGATAAAGGGAGGAAATGCTGCAAACTGAAGGAGGCTAAGGAGATATGACAACTAAATGCAATGAGTGATCCTGAGTTGGATCCTGGTCCTGGAAAGGGACATTATGAGGACGATTGGGAAAATGTAAATAACACTTACAGATTAATGATTTTTACTGTATCAATGTTAACTTCCTAGTTTTGATAATTGTGGTTTTATGGGGATAAAAAAGAAGGATATGCTGGAATTATTTATACTATTTTTGTAATCTTTTGTAAGTCTAAAGTTATTACAAAATAGAAATTATATTTAAAAGATTGTATACTAAAATTTAAGAGTACCACCCAAAAATTAAAAAAAAAAAAAAAGAAAATAGAGAAAACTAAAGAAATCCAACAGAGGCAAGGGAGGGGGAGAGGAAAGAAAAATCTTGCTAAAAATACAAAATAAAATAAAATTGTAGAAATGAGACAAATGATATTAGTAATCACAACAAATAAAATTATATTCACTAATCAAAAAAGAAACACCTAAATGAATTCTTAACCCAGTAATATTCCATTTATAAAAAATACACATTTCAAGTAAAACTGAACACATAAATTGAACAAAATGGTAATGATAAAGTTTGAACAAAATGGAATAAAAAAAGAAGTATGTAGTAGGAAACACCAACCATATGGGAAATAGAGCTCATGGCATAAAGCATAATAACGAGACTATTTCAGGATAATTAACACCAGTTGCTATGACTGACAAACCCCTGAAATCCCAAAGGTTTAATATATAAAGCCTCACATAGGTTAGGAGGCCTGCCTCCACATTGTAGCTATGTTACCCGGGACCCACGGCCTCCAAGATGACCATGGCAAGGGACACAAGAAATGAAGGAGGCACCTCCGAGGTGAACCATGTCCCTTCTCCTGACAGTACGTTCTCCAGAACCAGTCGGATGGCCCAGCGTAACAGCAAGAATACAGAGTATTAAGAGTACCTTCCTGAAAAACTCCACCAAGGAGATCAAACAATCATGAATTTCTGTGAGTGCACTGGCATCTTTTCACGTAAAGCAAAAAGTGACAGAACTACACGGGTAAGTTGGCAAATCAACATAGCTAATGGGAATTTTCTTCATGCATCAATTAGTAAGAGATGAAGCAGCCCAAAAATTAGCAAACAAATAGATTTGAGTAGCACTAATGACAATCTTGAGCTAATAATGACACAAAGAGCTCTGGGACCCAACAAGTAGAAAGTGTACATTCTTCTCACACACACAGGGCATCCTAGGCTAACCACCTACAAGGTCATAAAGGCTGTTCCAAGAAAATGTCAAAAAAATCTGCGGCATTAAGAACTTACTATATGACTACAAAGCAATGAAAATAAAAAGAATACAGAAAAAGATAAACAGCACAAATTTGGAAAGAAGAAAATCACACTGCTAGGCAACCAATGAGTTAAAGAAAAAACATCATAATAGAGGGTATAAAACATTTGGAACTGAATGACAATGAAAGCACTATATATCAAGTTTATGGGAGTCAATGAAAGCAGAGAATTATAGAGAAATTTATAGTCTTATCTTCATGTACTATATATTGAAAATAAATGAGTTAAACATTCATTTCAAGAAGTAGGAAGAGGACAAAAACAGATTAAACTCAAAAAAAGGAGAAGGGAATAAATTTAAAAAAGAGAAGTAGAAATTCATAATAAAATTATACTAATGATTTATAACACTAAAAGCTGGGTTTTGAATGACTAGTAGAAAAGAAAAACCTCCAGCAAGTCTGCCTGACGAAGAAAGAAAGAAACAGTTATGATGACCTGCACCTACATAAGAGTGACCTATGAAAAACTGAACTCATAAATTCAAAAATTATGTGACATGGAAAATTAGACAGTGGATATAGACATAGGTATAGATACATTAGGTATATACAGAGAAATGTGTGTTTCTATACACACCCCTATACACAAACCTAAGAAAAAATTAGAACATCCGAATAAACTAATAACCATTAAATAAACTGAATTTCTACTCAATAATTGGTTTTCCACATGGCAAAACATAAAATTGAATTCCTGCTTCATACTATATACACAAATAAACTCCAGGTAAATTAAATGCCTATCTGTAAAAAACCAAACCAAACATTTATAATTATTATAATAAAATATAGAAGAATATACAGGGTCCAGCAGAGCTAACACCTGCTTGAGTGTGGTTGGTGGGGTAATAATATGGGTATAATTATTTATAGTTTTAATTTGAACATTTCACCTAAGATGTCATATGGTGTGCTTGAGTGTGATATTGTTATGTTAGAGAACTACATGCTTATGATTTTGTAATAAAATATTTTGTAATAAAAAGGGGATGTTATTTGTGCTGGATGCTATATTTATGAACTTGGGGTAAAGAGAGCTATACGGATTTGAATGCAGGTTATGTAAAGAATTCTTAAAATTAGTAAGAAAAAGACAAATATACCACTAGAAAAAAATGGCCAAACACATGAACAAGCAATTCACAAAAGATGGAAATATAATGTCCCTAAAAATAAGTTAAAGGCAAATTTGAAACTACAAGATATCATCAGGTAAGTTACATAATACCAAATGTTGGAGAGAATGTGAGAAAAAACAACTCTTACATAATGCTGAAAAAAGTATAAAGTGGTACAATCAGTTTGGAGAGGAATTTAGTAATTAAAAATGTGCCTAGCCCTGGCCAGGTGGCTCAGTTGGTTGGAGCATCATCCAGTAGACCAAAAAGGTTGTGAGTTTGATTCCTGGTCAGGGCGCATAGCTAGGTTGCAGTTTCAATCCCAGTTGGGGCACATACAGGAGGAAACCAATCAATGTTTCTCTCTCACATCAATGTCCCCTCCCTTCCCCTCCCCTCCCCTCCACTCCACTCCCCTCCCCTCCCCTCTCTTCTCCTCTCCTCTCTCTCTAAATACAATAAATATATCCTCTAGGGTTAGGATTTTTTTTTTAATGTAGTTCAACAATTCCATTCCTAGTTAAATTCTTCCAATATCATCAGAGCACCATCCTCCTTAAAAAGAAAACCAATCCAAATGGCTTACAAGTTTGTTTCATGAAACCCTCAACATCACCAACAAAACCTCACATATAATCCTCATGTTATCCAAACAGTTTCAGGCTATTGGATTAAAAAAAATGAAAAATTATGCTATTCATTTTATATGGTAGTGTGATACCAAACCCAGAAATCCTCACACATTTTTACCAAGGCAACGGCACGAAAATGCTCAGTGCTGTATGCTTTGAAATAGCCAATATTCACAGAATAGAAATGTAAGGAGGTAGACACAGAGCTTTCATGTGATGAACTACTATACAGCAGTTAAAACGAACGACAGCATAGATTGCAACAACACAAACATGAATGAAAATAGTAAGTTGAGAACACTAAGGTCGATGTGATATTATTTGTGTACTATAGATAGACCAATAGATACTACTCCTGATTCCTGTTAACGGAGAAGGAGGGAAGAGAAGGAAAGTGAGGAGGACTACAGGGTGACTTCCACTTGACTGGAGGAGAAAGAGCAAAAGATCAAAATAAAATGAAGTTTCCTCTCTTTCTGCCCAGGCCAGGGCCCCCACACAGGGTCTACTCCAGGACACCAGTTCAGGGACAGGGCTTTCCTTCACCAAATTTGAGTCATCTGCACATACTACAACAACAGTACAGCAGCCAACATCCCATCAGACACTTTGTTGCAGCCAGAAATATTTTAGGTTCCCCATTCTTCTCCCCTTTGAAGGACCAAAAGACAAATACTGGTTTCTCTGACTTCTGGCAGTAAGAATTCTTTTTACTATTGCCTGGGACCCTGGCAATGTCTGGAGTATTGCCCTTCCTTTTCAGCCTGCTTTCATCTTCCAAAACCAGACCAAATTAATTAATTAAATTAATTAATTAATTAAAAAGATCACTAGGGTGCCTGCTTTGCTTTGCAGGGCTCTTCTTTCCTAAGGCGAACTCCTTCTGGGCAATAGAGCATGGCAGTTTGAGTACAATCTGTAGAGTCCAGTTTTGGGGATTCCTTTTGTGTCTGCATGACCTTGGCAAGGCACCTAACCTCTCTGTACCTCAATTTCAGCCTCCATAGAATGCAAATAAACATAGGACCTACCAGGAAGTTTCTCGGGAGGCTTAAGTAACAGGAGTCCTACTGCCTGCTTACTGTGTGTCAGTTACTAGGCGAAATGCTTCCCCTGTCTTAACTTAGCTAATCCTCTGGACAGCCCTGGGAGGTACATTTTTCTATCTCCATTCTACAGTTCAGGAAACAGAAACAAAGAAGTTAAATATTTTGTCTACAATCACACAGTTAGCAAGCAGCTTGACCTTAGCTGTTGAGTCTTTGACCCCTATGCTACACTGCCTTCTTGTAGAAGGAGAATGAACAGGTTCTTGTGTGGCACTGAATAGGGTGCTTAGGACATGGAGAACACCTCATGCATGTTAGCTGTTGGAGCTGGTACCTAGACTCAAGCCATTCATCCTATAAACACAAACTGAGCAGAAGTTGCTGGGTCCTGTCCACCAGGGGAATCTTTGAACACATGACTCAGTCCTGGGGAACAAACTTGTGAGAGCCCAATGTGCTTATAAAGACAAGTGTAAAAAAAAAGGAGGAGAGAGCCACTTGCTATTTTGATCACCACAGCTCTGCCTGGGCAAACCCATTCCTTGAGTGGTCTGGCAGTGAGTATCACAGCCCGGCCAGGAGCACCTACCTTAGGTTGCTTCTTTCTTGTGCTTTAGCTTTCTAAGCTGTATAATATTGCAAGCTCCTCAAGAGTAGGAAAGTCTCACCCTGGCCACATGGCTCAGTTGGTTGGAGCATTGTCCCCATACACCGAAAAGCTGCTGGTTCAATTCCAAGTCTGGGCACATATATAGGTTGCCAGTTTAATCCCTGATTAGGGTGCATCTGGGAGGCAACCAATTAATGTATATCTTTCAGATGGATGTTTCTCTCTCTCCCTCCCTCCCTTCTTCCCTCTCTAAAATTCAATAGAAATATGTCCTCAGGCGAGGATAAAAAAAAAGACATTTCCTTAGGGACATCTCCTGTGTCACCTCCCTCACCGAGTTTAGACTTTTCAGTCTTGTTGAATGATGTGTTTATTATGTATTCAGTAAATAAGTCACTGGCTTACTTAAAAACAAGTTATTTCCATTTTAAAGACTAAGGATCTTTGTAATAAGTCAAACTCCTGAAACACAGTGTAGTCTGGGATGCTGCTTTGGTGTCCATGGGACCTGAGGAATGAATCGACAAGAAATTCTTCCCTAACCTAAGTGACCAATGAATAGGGATTGCTTATGGCAATTAGGGTATGCACATAGAAAGGAATATTATGAAGTCAATAAAAATCACAATTCTAAGAGCTTTTAATGATGTGGGAAAATGCTTATGCTATAAAGTGAAATAGAAAAGTACAACACACAATTGCATATAAGTTGCAAGCTCAGCTACACGTAAATGCAGAAGAAAGATTAAATAGTATTTGTCTCTGAATGGTGAGATTCTGGATGATTTGTAGATTTTTCTTCAGACTTTTCTGTTTTTACAGTTTCTACAATAATCACTTATCACTTTTGTGTCAGAAAATAACAACTTTTTTAAGTTTTCTTCATACATTCCTACCATGGACAGCTTGCTACACAAACCAGCACCACATCTGTGCCCATCTGCCAAAGATAGCAAAGGCATAAAAATACATGAAGTCAGAAAGCTCTTTCTGGCTCACACCCTCAAGATGCCAGTTAGGAGAGTATAGATAAGTCATTGTAAGCCTCAGTTTTTTCTTTGGGCAAATAGGAGTAGCAGCCCCACCTGACTTAGATATTGTCAGGACTATGTGCTAGAACACAAGTGAAAAAGCTCTGTAAACCCAAATACCAACTAAACTTCAGCCGCTTTTATCTGCTCTGTCAGGACAGCATAGTTCTTGAGCATTCCCCCCACTTACAAGCATACTCACACACAACTTTCTTCAAGAATGCTTATGTGGGAGAGAACCCTTAGTACGCTTGCCTTTTACCTACTCTCACACCGGGCACACTCTGCCATGGGCCCCGCCACCTCCCCAGTACTGCCATCACTTCTCTCATGACCTGCTGCCCAGGGCTCTAGCCATTCCTGCTAATTGAGAGAGGGGTTAGTGTTTGAGCAGGGGCAGGGGTGACAGCATCCTGGGGGCTGCACCATGAAGTGGGCACCAGGCAGGGGAAACCTAGGGCAGGTGCAAAAAGAAAAGCAAACACAGAAAAGGGAATGCCAGCATAGAGGGGGAAGAGGGTGACATTTCAGAGACTGTGGCTTCGCTGGCTATAGTCTCTTCATAGGGAGCAGTCAGGGCTGGACACAGAGAAAGCTCAGTTGTGCCTGGTTGACTTTCCCAGATCAGCCTTGTTAATCAGCATCCAATTCACTACCTGAAGCAATCCTTACAGAACTGTACCATTTTATTGAACTTATAGATTGCGAAATGTTTTGACATCATATTCTCTCTTGATCTTCACAAAACCTCTGTGAGAAAAATACTATCAGCTCCATCAAAAAGATAGATAAGAAAATGAGGTCTTGGATAATTTAAATGCATCATTAAAGGCCACACATTCTACTATAAATAATACAGCTGGATCTCAGTTAATCAAACTGTCTGGTGCCAATTCCTCTGGTGTATAAGAAACCAGTATCTTGTTATGTAAATTTGCCGATATGGTTCCACCCACATATTTCAGACCCAGCTTATATTTTTTCTTTTTGTTTTTCTTAAATTGTTACCAGATGTCGGAATTAGATAACTATTTGGGGTTATTCACTCATTCCCGTATTTATTAAGAGCCTACAACACATCAAACACTGCTCCCTGCAACAGGAGTTGGAGGAATGAGGATGAATGACACAGGGTTGGAATCTCACTACCTTCTTCCTCATCTTTGCAGCAAAAACGCACCTGTCAAACCTCTATCCTCTTCACCCCTCAGTATCTCACTCCTTGACTGTTTCTATAGGCTCCTACCTGGTCTCTGAGCTTGCAGCCCACCCTGCTTCTGGGTATCTTTCTACAGCAGCTCAGGGCCATGCTGCTCCTCTGAGTGACCCTCTACTTATTCCTCATGGAACAGAAGAAAGAGTAAGACCATAAGACGGACTGCAGGGGACCCTCTGGGTCTATTTCTTCCCCCGTCCCCATCTCTTGCCATTCTCCCTGGTACTTCAATAATGCTTTGGTCTCCCACAGTTGCCTTTGCTCATTCCCAGCCTTTGTATACACAGTGCTCTCTGCCTGGAATTTTTCTTCCTATTCTCACCTATCACATTTCTATTTAGACTTTACAACAAAAATCAGGTACTTTCTATCCTTTGAATGCTTTTCTGATAGTCTTCCCTGCCTCCCATCTCCTTACATGGAGTTAACCCCTTGTCACATTGTACAGTAAACCTTCTGTACTTGTGTGTCTCTCTTTAATCTAGACTGTGATCTCCCAGAGAGCAGGGCAGGTTATAGTCACATCTTAGCACCTATCCCCTGGCCAGTCTGAAGCACAGAAGAGGCTTGATAAATAGTTTTTAATTGAGTTCATTGAATTGAGAGCACAGTGTCCCTAGTCATATACTTACTCCCCACCTACACACACACAAAAAAATCTGTTCTCTTCATATATCCCTTAGCCTGGTAGAACTTAGGGTGGAGGAAAGATCATGTGATTCTGTATATTTTCTGCTTCAATGTGTTAATCTTAAAACCATTCATTATATTCATGTTTCTTACATGTCTGTTGAAAGGTGAATGTTCTGAGTTTTGTATGTGCAAGGATTAAAAAGTATTTGAGCATCTGCTATGGGCTCTGCCCTAGTGGGCATACAGTAGTATTAGACATGCTCTCTACCTGCAAGGAGACAAGGTCATTCTTGAGAATAGGATCTGAGCACTTGGGAGGGAGGATGCTGTACCCAGGAGTCCAAGCTGGAGGGGAGAGGAGCCATCTGAGCCAAGAGGACAGATGAGCTGTCTGAGGGAGAGAAGGTAGAGCCAAGAGCAAAAGCTCAGGTGTTGAGTCCTGGGCTCCCCGAAAATCTGAGCAGAAGAGGAAGAGCAGCTATCTATTGTGCGAAGTACAGCAGGGCAGTCAAGGACAAAGAGGAGAGTCGGGCTCGGAGGATAGGACAGATAGCCTGAGGGCAGTCTATTGGAATGTAACTACTGGGAGGCTGGGGCCTTTCTTTAACTCCTTTTGTAGCTCAATAAGTATCTTTTCATTATTGTGTTTTCATTTACTGATTGACAACAAGGCTTAAACAACTTCGATGAGGCCCTTAAGCCAGAGCAGATCCATTTCTTTCTATCAAGCTGGGAAGAGGAGAAGGAGGAGGAGGAATTCACCACCCCTGGCCACCAATGTCCCTGCACATTATTAAGCACAACCACATCAGTATTCTGACCCCAGACTCCCTCCAAATACCCATGTAAACATTCATTTACATTTAGATTGTGATTCTCTGGATGCAGACTCTTTCCCTGAAAACTCTAACAATCCAATTATCAAGAAAACCAACATGTCGTTTCTAAGCCGTTCGGGTGGAGCCCTTCTCCTCCACAGGAAAATCCTGTTGAGTATGAAGCAGTTCCAGGTATCTCTGTCCGGATGGATTTGGTCAGCATCCCAGCACACTCAAGGGCAAAATTAAAATCATATGTTCTTCAGTACGGAAAGATGAAGGCTGAGGAAGCATGGGAGCAAACGTCCCTCCCCTCGTTTTAATGGGTAGAGAGTGAGGGGTCGTCAAGGGAAACTTTATAGAGGACAAACCTTGGACAAACCACCTGGGATGATAGAAAGCGCTCCGCTCTGGAACTGCAGAGCATTCCCTTCAAAGCCCAGCCCCATGGCTTCTTGGCTTGAGCTTCAGTTCATCTACATACCTCTACAGTGGGGTCAAAGAGTTTCAGTTAACTGGGTTAATATGCACCTGAAAAAGGCTGTCTTGATGATTAAATGGAGCCATTTATTATGAATGCCCCCGGCACAAAGTAGACATTTAGTAAATGCTATTCCCTTCTGTGTGAAGGATGGGATGGCACTTGGTGGAAAGCAGAGGTAAGCGTCCTCCTGGGAAGTGGGAACCTCTGAGTCAAACCATGCAGGACTGGGCAGAGAGGGAATTAGGTTGCCAGTTCAATGTCTTGAGAATTACTTGCCCCAGTGAAAATAGGGCTTCTTTCAACAAATGTTAGATCAAGAGCTAAATTTAAGGACAAGTAAAAGGAAGGGGGACACTTCTTTACCCAGCAGGTGATTAACAGAGAATGGGTCACTCCTGAAAATGCACCAGATCTACTCCTTCTGAGGTATTAGTGAGGCTTCTCCCCACTACTTGCTAGAAATCTAAGCCAAGTCATAGGAAGAAAATGAAGAAATAAAGAACAGAGTAGGAGTGAAACATCCGACACAAACACTCCATGTTCTGCATGCGCATGAGTCAGAATGCCTACGCCCAACAGGCCTTGGTGTTGTAGATTCCAGATCACAGCTTTAGTGCAATAAAACTATTAGGCCAGTCTCTGCGAGGGTCCCACATAAGAAGTATCCTCTCTGACAGATGTTAAAAATGTCTTCAGTTGATATCTAGTATTTGGTAATCCAAGATACGATACGTTCATAGCACTCCCTTCTTGTCAGCATCCCCTACAGCCAATTTCGATGGAGGAAAGACTTCATATCCTGGATATTTTGGAAGTGGGGCAGATGAAGAAATTGGGACACAGAGAAGAACCTGGCCAAGAAGCATGGAAACTTGATGCTGTTAGTGTTCATTTTTGATGTGGCTACAACAAACTTGCCTCTCAGGACCCCCATCTCCTCATTAGTGAAAGGAAGAAGTTGTCCGTGTAGCTCACAACAAAGGTCTGGGTAAGGGGTGAGGAGGGCTTACTTTTGCATAGCCCCAAAGCATATTCACACCAATTTTCTTTTAAGATCCTCACTGGAATGTTGAAAGGAAGGCTGGGGAAATGGCACATTTTCCCCTCCCTTCACAGCTGAGAAATCTGAAATTCAGAGAATTTAAGTGTCTTCTCAAGAGCGAGTCAGGAGTAGAACTGGCCCCAGTCCCAATGCCCATTCTACTCCAATCCACTGCCAATTTTTGCTATAAAAATTGATTGTAAAGTATTCATAAAATATGGTATTTCTTTTTATGTAATTTTATTGTTTCCCACTTTAACCAAAGTATTGCATATTCATCATAGAAAATTTAGAAAGAACAACTAAGTAAAAGACAGAAAATCATGATTACCCATAGCTCTACTGAAATATAATGTTGCTTAAAGAAAAAATAAAAGGGCAATAAATCGCTATACT
Organism: Micronycteris hirsuta; assembly: GCA_004026765.1. Taxonomy (NCBI): domain Eukaryota; kingdom Metazoa; phylum Chordata; class Mammalia; order Chiroptera; family Phyllostomidae; genus Micronycteris; species Micronycteris hirsuta. The sequence continues at coordinate 197,612 of PVJI01000541.1, forward strand.
AAATTACCTCATATATTGTACAATCCTGGGAATACTGCAAAGATGACAGAGTTCAAGAGTTTTACTGGGCAGCAGCAACCAGAGCTGGTGCCTTTGAGGAGACTGGCAATAATGTGGAGTGATAGGGCACCAGTTGAAGGGAAAAGTGAAAAACTACAGTTTTGATTTTTTAAGACTGATCTGTGTGCTGTAGGGAATGATCCAGTGGGGAGAAAAACTGTTAATGTTCTAGTAGGGAAAGGAGAGAAATGCTAGAGAAATACTCTTGAGAGGTAGTGGCCCAGTGGAGGTACTGGATTTCTGTCCACATCATCAGGCAGAATAAATGGGCGCAGGATGGAAAGGGGTAGATGCAGCAAATTCCTTGCTGATTCCTTATTTAATTTAATTTTTTTTTCAGTGAAATAGGAGGCAAGGTCTGAATTGGAGGGTGAGGAAGAGATTTGGAGGCTTTGAGGAGAAAAGAGGATGGAATCAGCTATCTCAGAGAGTGGGAGAGAAAACAGGAGAAGTTTCCACTGAAGCCCTTAACTTGATTTTGTGTTTTCTCCAGCTGTATAGAAGAGGCTTGTAGGAGAAGAGCTGGGTTTAATCAAGCCAGAATGCAGAAGTGGAAGAAGAGCAAGAGAGGAGGGTGCAAAAAATATTGAAATGGTAAGCAGAGAAGAGAAGCTACTGGAATGGTAGGGAAAAGGTAAAAACAATGCAGGTAATCAATGGCTAATAGGTGAAGAACTGATGGAGCTGAGTAAGGTAAGAAAGGATGTAAGCTAGAGAGAGAGAAGGTAGTGACCATAGAGATGGATGTTGGAAATGATATTATTGGAGGCACTGCAGTTATTAATAAGGACAAGTTCTAGAGTTCCACCTGGAAAGTGAGTGGCTAAATTAGGAGGGGACAGAATCATGGGCAAAAGGGACTCAAATAATTGGTAGGCCAAAATATTGGAAGCATCACATATGTCTATAATGAAATTATCAAGAATTATGGTAGAGTAGTATCAGAGAATGTAAAAGAAAACAGAACTAGAATCATAGAGAAAATGTGGATAGTGACCCAAAGATGAGTAGTTAGCTTCCCACTGTACCAACCAATAACATCAGAAACGTCGCTAGGTATTGAATCTTGGAACCCCGACAATCAAAGGCATTTACAGTAGGGTTCTGCTTAATTTGAAATGACTTAAAAATGGAGATTTTATTCAGTGGATAAGAAATCAAACAAACAAGCAAGGACATAAAATCGTAAAATGCATACATTCCTGGCCTCTCTATATGATGAATTCTATAATTTAAAGATATACAGACATTGCAAATGATGCATCACAGATCTCACAGAAGAAGGCTGAGTTTTATCCCTGTGGGCAATTAAATTACTGGTGGATCACCTTGAACTAGTGTAGGCTTAGTCGTAGGCCTTGTTAGGGCAGGTCTATTTCAGTGCCTATTAAAGTGTGGTCTTTAATATGTGGTCTTTCTGGGGTTTTAACGGCAAGCTCAGGCATTGACCTGGCCCCTCTAAGTCTTGGCAGGATTCAACTCCAAAGTCAGTTTCCCTGCGGAAGGTAGAAATTTCTGCTGGGCCCTTTGTTCTATGGACATTTTCCTTCTGGGCACCTGGAATCTCATTTTGTACATGCGTGATGCAGGGAACAGTCAAGGAGTTGTGGGAAGCCTCAATGCAGCCTGATGGTCATCATTTCCCAATACCTCCTGCCTCAATTACCAGCTGTTCTGCAACCCTAATATGAGTATCAAGAGTGTGGTTTTCTGTTTGAGTTGCCCCGCTACACACTGCTGACTGAGGACTGCTGTCAAGAGAAAAGCCTTATGATGTGGGCCTCACTGAATACTGTTCCTATTTCAAGTGTCAAGTCCTCTCCAGCTTTTGCCTGCCATATATTGCTTCCCAGTGCCTTTAAAGAATTTGCTCATATATTTCCATCATTTATATCAGCAGGAGATTTAGTCCAATAAAAGCCATTTTATCATTACTGAAACTGAAACTCTCAGAAAGAGCCTGTGAAACACATGTCATATTTGTTTCTCTTCTACTGAGAATACTGTATAGGACCTCATTTCACCCAAGTAACAGTCAAAGTTCTTATGATGGCTGTACATGGTCTGGACCCTGGTAGCAAGACAGGGATTTCCAGGGGTTTTTTTTTAAGCTGAGACTTGAGGGTGAATATGATGACAAAATAGGAAGTGCTTTACTAAATACTATGTGCCAAGATGTAAGGACATGAGACTGGGGGCTTCAGGGAGGGACAACTATCTCCCAGCAGACCGAACAGAAGATCTGATTAGGACAAGTGAGAGAAGAGTCTAGAACAGTAGTTCTCAATCCTTCACATGCAAATAGCATCAACTGAGATGCTTGCAGAAATGCAGATCCTCAGACAATCTGACACAAAGCAGCCTTGGGAAATCCAAGTGTAGAGAGGTAGACAGTGCTCATGCACAGCTCCATGTATGATCGTGAGCTTAGATTTTAATCTCTAAATGATGGGAGATCATTGAAGTACTTTTCACGAAATGTATCGGGGGAGAAACAAGTGTGTCCATGGCCAAATGCATTTCAAACCTATGTTTTCCCTCTTGTAGCCTAAGCAAGGAGCTTTCCAACATTCCAGGAAACCATAACCTTCCTTTGTATCATTAATAGGCTTTCAAAATAAAATGTTGCACACAGTAGATTCTCAATAAAGGCTAAGCAAATGAAATGTAATATGGTTTATATAAGTAACTTAACTCCACTCAATATAATTTCTCATTTGATCTCTCGCTCTCTTTTAAAGGTCTTATTTATATATTCTTAAAGAGCCATTCAGAAAGCCTTCGGATTCAGCATGCCTTCGTTCACCAAATTTATAGGAAGGACAATCTTGAGCCATCTGGCGCCTATTTAATTTTTAACCACCTCTCCCTTGAAATATTTCTTTCTCCATTCTTATTTTGTCCTAAAAACTTGGCTAAGAGATAAACTGCACCATCTGTGACTTCCAGTAAATACAACTGTTGCTAATGAAATTACCCAGTTTCATCATTTTGATTTAAACGCCTTGCCTGCTTTTCCTCTGACCTTTTGTTGCTTGCCATCAAACTCAAGCTTTTGTGAATTTAGATACATACGTCCATGTAGGTCAGTCTTGAGGAATAAATCTTCTCTGTGAAGCACGAGAACCTCGGCCAAGCCTGCTCAGCAGGCTGACAAGGGAGGTGGGGGCCGAGGCTGTGCAGAGAAATATGGATGGCACTTGTGCCCATCCGCCCAATGTGCGCAGGGCCCCAGGGCAGACCCCCGCCATGTGACCAAGTGGCTGCTCGGTCTGGCTATCCGGCCTCCCATTTGTTAGATGCTGACGATATTAATGAGTTGGGGTGTTGGAGCCCATTCCTTGGCCTTTGGTATTGGTTCCCCCCTGCACAGGATCGCTTGACCTGATTGAAGAAAAGGAAAGTTTAGAGACTCCAAACTTTACCCAAGTAGGGAGAAGGCTGTCCAGAAAAGGAAACTCTTTGGAAGAAGCCAAAGGACAGCTTTTCCATTTAGGTAGCACACCTGTCTTTGTCAGTGGCCCCATCAAGGGAATGAAAGAGAATAAAATGAACATTCATCCATCAATTTATTCAGCCATCGAGTTATCATCAGTACTGTTGTTCATTATATTAGACAAAGATTTGGAAGGTATTATTAATAATAGCAGCTGCTGACACTTAATGAGACTTTACTATGTAGCAGGCACTGTGCTGAGCGCCTTTTCTTATCAGTCTATTTAATCCTCACAACAGTCCTGTGGCTGAGAACTGTCATTATTCCCACATGACACCTAGGAAGTAAGGCTTAAAGAGAATAAATAACTTGCCCAGGGTCCCACATGTCTTCATTCCTGCTCATAGCCTCGATGCTTCATTGCTTTGCATTTACCGGTGCTCTCTTGGGTGCTGGACACTGTGCTAGCAATTGGGATACAAAAAGGAAGAAGATGTAGTCCTCACCCACTGTCTGAGGGAGTGCAAGATAAAAATACAAATACACCATCTGAGTGAGACTACAACAGTTTTGGAAAATCACTCTGGGGTCACAGAAAGAAGAGATTCTGTCTGGTGGAGCAGGAAAAAATTCACAGCAGAGGAGACATCAGACCTGGGATTTGAAGGAGGTAGGGGGGTTTGATCACCAAAGATGAAAAGAGTTAAAGGGAAGCCTGGGAAGAAGGAACAGCATGTCCAAAGAAGGGGGAGTGTGCAAAGCAAGCAAAGGGGGAGGAAATACTGACTGAGCTGGATGGGGGTGAAGAGGATTGGGTGGTGCCCTGTCCAGGCAGAGGAGGCTGGGATCAGAAGTGGGGAGTCAACCTCAGAACTTGACATAAAAGCTTTCTGTAATTGGGTCTGTTATCATAAGCCAGAGGGGGTGGGGCCCTCCAAGGCAGCCCAATAGATCGGGTTAGCCTTTGGCCCAAGAAGCAGCAGGACTAAGCTTTCATCCCTTAACTTTCATTAGCCTTAAGGACGTGACTGCTCCCCCACTCAGTGCAATGAGGAGAGATAGACAAGAGGCCTGAACGGGTGAAGAAGTAGTCCACAAACTGCCCTACTGTCCCCCATTCTTGCCTCTATCTCTGCCTCCCTCCTAATTTGAGCATACTGAGCTAGTGACCAGGAAGCAGGTCTGTGAGCAAAAGCTGTTTTCAGCTTTACCAACTGCAAAAATATGTTCAGTCTCTGTAGGTGTTCTGTCAATGTAGTATGACTTGAGTGAAGACAATTTCCACAATCCCAAATGTACCCCATTGATTCTGCCTTCAGTTTCTACATTGCTTCCTTCTTAGGAACAAGGCTTTCACAGGCTGATACTAAAAAGAGAACGCTATAGACCAGGCCTGATACCAGGAACAATTTCATCAAAAGAATGTCTCCGATCTGTCAATCTCCTCCACAGACCCAGATGGGAGAGATGCATGGGGCAAGAAAACCTTGTCTGGAAGCAAGGGTCAGCATACATTTTTGGTAAAGGACCTGAGAATACATAATTTAGGTGCAATGGACCACTTGGTCTCTGTCACAACTACTTGACTCTTCTGTTGTACATGAAAGCAGCCATAGACATATGAATCAATGAATGAATAAATGTGACTATACTCTAATAACAGTTTATTTACAAAAAGAGGGGGTGTGGGCTAGATCTAGCCTACTGGCTTTAGTATGCCAACCACTGCATGAGACGATCCGTACTAAGACAGGTCAGTGAGCACCTGTCAAGAGAACTAGGATGTCAATTTGAAAAGTGCTCTTGGGATGCTGAATGAGGAATTGCCTAATTAACTTGTGTGGTAAGCCCCCAAATATATTAAGGCTCCAGAGACAGCTCCTGGGAATATCCCCTGTTTCTGACCTCCAAAAATAAATAACAGCCTCAGTCTTACCTTGACTTCATTCTTTACTTTGACCCATTTTATCCAAACTGCCACTAACGGCTGCTATTTATTCCACTGAAATCTCTGAAACTGATGCTCGTGAGGTGAAGAACCAGGTCCATAGTTAGTTACACAGCAGTAAGTGCAAAGCTTGGACTTACGTGAAGTTTGCTTGACACTGAGGATAGATGAGTATCTTCACTGCATCTTTACTTTTCAAGAGTCCCTAGGAAATGTGTTTGGTGTAAAGCAGGGCACGATGCCAGATGTTTGGCAGCAACACAGAGTGTCATTGGGACCCCTTCCCCCATGACCTTTGCCTTTTACACTCACAGCTGGACCCCCTGCAGACCTCAAGAGAGATACTTAGGAACTGAGGCATGTTTTTAAATAAGTGCAATTAGTTGTAGATGCTAGGAATGCAGACCAAGAGTCAAATTGCAGTGTGCAACTCGATGACTCAGAATGTGAGCTTGTAAGTCAAAGGTGTAAGTTTTAACAAACTTTATCAAAGAGTAAAATTTTCATAATAAAAAAAACTGCATAGCCTAAAACAAATATATATGAGTCAGCAGCAGGGAGGAACTGTTATTTTATAATACCTTAACTTTATTCTTGAATTATTTATCCCTGGTCAACTTCTGCAATTGTTTGAGGTGGCTTACATATACACTTAAAAAATTAAAACAAGAATAGAATGATTAGGGCTAAATAAAAAAAGAGAAGAGAAGTTTAGACCAAAAGCCATAGAGTTCAAAATCATTTTGGATAATCATAATCACTTAGGTCTAGAGAAACACTTCTCTCTAGTACAAAACTCTGAAACTGGTCCTCCAAGTTTAGGGTCCCTAAGAATGACCTGGGAAGCCTGTGAAAAACAGATTCCTGGGATACTCCTCCAGATTCTGACTCAGTCTGTCTTGCCTGGGGCCTAGCAATCCACATTTTCAATACCAGCTCCTGGTAATTTTGTTACAGGTAGTTTAGTGATCATACTTGATAAACACTGATTTTCAAGAACTTGATACTAGCTCCTTGAACAACTCAGTAATCGTCATCATTATCTCAGGAAGCAGTTTATGGAAAGAAACATTCTTGAAGTGACTTTTCAAAAAAGCTCAATTCTTGGTAAAACACTCAGGGCATTTTATTGAGATCTTTCTTTTTTCTTAATGTAGGTGTTTATTGATATAATCTTCCTTGCTAGAACTGCTTTTGCTACATACCATAAGTTTTAATATGCTGCGCTTTTGTTTTCTTTTGTCTCAAGATATTTTTGGATTTCTTACAAGCTAATATTATACTTAAGAATGCAATGTTGAAAGCTTTTCCTAAGACCAGGAATACATAAGGATGCCTACTCTCACCACTCCCACTCAACATAGCGCCGATAGCTCTAGCAGAGCAGTCAAGCAAGAAAAGAAAAGTAATCCAAATTGGAAAGGAAAAAGTAAAATTGACTTTGTTCACAGGTAATAAAATCTTCTATATAGAAAATCCTAAAGACTTGACCCCAAAAATGTTAAAACTAATCAATGAATTCAGTAAAGTTGCAGGATACAAAATATACAGAAATTAATTAGGTTTCTATGAATAACAATAAAATATCTGCAAAGGATTAATTAAACCAAGGAAGTAAAAGATCTATACACTGAGCAATATAAGAATTTGATGAAAGAAATTAAAGACACAAATAAATGGAAAGATAACACATGTTCATGGATGAGAGAATTAATATTGTTAAAATGCCCATACTACCCAAAGCCATCTATAGATTCAGTGCAATCCCTATTCAACATTCCAATGGCATTCTTCACAGAAATTAAAAAAAAAAAATTCTAAAATTTCTATGGAACCATAATATACCCTGAATAGCCAACACAATCCTAAGAAAGAAGAACAAAGCTGGAGGCATCATACATCCTGATTTCAAATTATATTACAGAGATATAGTAATCAAAATAGTAGAGTACTGGCTTAAAAATAGATGCATAGTCCAATAGAACAGAATTGGGAGCCCAGAAATAAACCCTCATCCATGTGGTCAACTAATATTTGACAAGGGAGCTACAAATACTCACTGGGAAAAGAACAGTCTCTTCAATAAATGTTGCTGAAAAAAATTGGATAACCACATACAGAAGAACGAAAGTGGACCTCTATCTTATACCACTCACAAAAATTAACTCAAAATGGATTAAATACATAAAAGTTAGACCTGAAACCATAAAACTCATTGAAGAAAACATAGGGGGAAGCTTCTTGACACTGTTCTTGGCAATTACTTTTTGGATATGACATGAAAATTAAAATTAATAAAAGCAAAACTTAATAAGTGGGACTACATTAAGCTAGAAAGCTTCTGCACAGCAAAAGAAACAAAGAAAATGAAAGGCAACCTACCAAATGGGAAAAATATTTGCAAATCATATATTAATGAGGGATCAATATCTAAAACATATGAAGTACTCAATTGCAATAAATAAATAATTGATCTAATACAAAAATGGGCAGAGTAATTGAACAAATATTTTCCCAAAGAAGATATACAAATGGCCAACAGGTACATGAAAAGATGCTTAACATCACTAATCATCATCAGGGAAATGCAAATCAAAGCCATAATGAAATATCACCTCATAGCTGTTAGAATGACTATCATTAAAAAAAAAAAATCCATGGAGATTAAAAAGTGAGGAAAAAAAGAATATACTTATCATGTCTGATAGCAAACATATACCACAATACTATAGAATTAATGTACATTGAATGTGGTCTCAAATTGTTTCATACTTTTAAAAGTCCACGTGAAAAGGAAACACTTCATCCTGTCAACTTTGTATTTGGTTGGTTGTTACTGCCTATGGAAGGGATCACATAAACACTCACTCTGTCTCTTCAACTCTGTTTACTTCCTACACCCCTAGCCTATTCTGTCATATTCTGTTCTTCCTACCCTTACTAATACATATGCAACAAAAAAGAGAAGGGAGTATTTACATCCCTAAATTGTATCAACATAATAAGGACTAAGAAATCATGATGTAAAATAAATGTGGCAAAAATATTTTTAAAAAGACAACAGCTCTGGCTGGTGTGGCTCAGTGGATTGAGCACTGGCCTGCAAACCAAAGGGTCACAGTTTTGATTCCAAGTCAGGACACATGTCTGGGTTGGGGGCCAGATCATCAGTAGGGGATGTGTGAGAGGCAACCACACATTGATGTTTCTCTCCCTCTCTCTCCCTATCCCTCTTTCTAAAAATAAGTAAATGAAATCATTTTCAAAATTCTAAAAAAATAAAAAGACAACAGATAAGTGTTGATAAGGACATGGAGAAAAAGAAATCCTTGTTCAATGTTGACTGGAATTTAAATTGGTGAAACCACTATGGAAAAAATATGGAGATTCCTCAAAAAATTAAAAATAGAACTACCATATTATCCAGCAATCCCACATCTGATATATATATCCAAAGGAAATTAAAACAGGATTTCAAAGAGATATTTGCACTCCCATGCAGTATTATTCACAACAGCCAAGATATGAAAACAATCTTAGTGTTCATCAACAGAAGAATGGATAAAGAAGATGTGATATAGTATATGTATAGATATTATATATGTGAGATATATGATCTTATATGTGACATAGATATTAGATATATGATATATATTATTATATATGTGGTATATGTGATGTTATCATATGATATATTTTATATATACTAAGATATATATCACATCTTCTTTATCCATTCATCCATTAGCAGATACAGGTTTATGGGGGAACTTTCTCCAGCAGAGGCCCCCAGCCATTGTGAATGAGAATAACCCTACCAAGACATGATCTGCTTGGGGAGGAAAGGTGACCGATCTCTCAGAGGAGAAGGGTCATGAGCCTGTTCCTCAGTGGGCTTTTATTGGGTTCAATTTGCACAGGAATACAGGTAAAGCCCATCAATTATTGTCAGGCAGTAGGATCAAACAATAGATAACATTCAAAGAACTATGAGGGCTTATTCTGAGTCAGGGTCAGTTAGCTAAAGGGCCATAAAACTTTGGGAAACAAACTCATTTCATGCTTGGACCCTTATCAGATAATTGAGGGCATTCTTAGCAAAGCAGGTTTCACAGGATTTTATGCATTCTTTCTTAGGCCTAATCACCCTGGAGGAACCGCCTGTTCCTGCCCAGGGCTGCACCACCCTCCCGCATTGTTTCAGGCTTCAGTCAGGCAGGGGAAGTAAGGCAGCCAAAAAATAAGGAGATTTCTTACAGACAGAATGAGGATTCAGGCTATATCAAAGCAGAGGGGTGAGGGTCCATCACCCCTTTTTTCTATAGCCCCCAAGTCCTTCCCTGAGGGCCCCTTTGTGACTGTGCCTGTCTTGGGTCATCCCTCCCTTGAAGAATCTTACCTGTCATTGGTTAACCAGTCATCTGCCTGGGGCCAAGCAGGGTGACGTAAAAGGGGGCAGAGGCAGCACCTCTGCCAGGAAGATAAGCTTTGTCTCCTTAGTGGCTTATGGTTCCAAGGTCCTTTACTCAGCCTTAGCCATGGGGGGGTTACAACGTCTGAAACCAGACAGCACAGTTCCCAACACAGGTTGTTTCCATATCTTGGCTATTGCAATAATACTATAGTGAACAGGGGAGTACAGAGATCTCTTCAAGGTCCTGTTTTCATTTCCATTGTATGTATAAACACAATGAAATACATAAATATATATAAAGGAATATTATTCAGCCATGAGAAAGAAGGAAATTTGCCATTACGACAACATGGATGGACTTGAGGACATTATGCTAAAGGAAATAAGTCAAAAAAAGACAAATACTGTATGATATAACTTCTATTTGGAATCTAAAAAAGCCAAACTCATAGAAACAGAATCAAATGTTGGTTGCCAGTAGATGGAAGTTGGGAAAATGGGGAGAAGTTAGTCAAAAGATATAAACTTTTAATTACAAGGTGAGTAAGTTCTGGGTATCTAATGTATAGCATAGTCACTATAGGTAATATCATATTATATACTTTAAAGTTGCTAAGACAGTGGATCTGAAAGGTTCTCACCACAAAAAGGATATGGTAATTATATGAGATGATGAAGATGTTAGCTAACACAAGGGTGGTAATCATTTCACAATACATAAGTGTATCAAATCAACACACTCTATGTCTTAAACTTATACACATTATATCTCAATTATATCTTTATAAAAAGTATTAGTGACAGAGTAGTAAATCACTGCCATGGAATGACATTCTCTTAGAAACTAAGGAAGTTCAGTGCAGATATTTAGCTTTCTGGCAATCCCTGTTGCTTCAGACAGGGAGCTCAGAGAGCCTAGGAAAATGTAAGGTTGATTTCAGAGCTTCATATTGGGTCTCCATGTCACCCCAGGTGAGCAAGTCAGTCTGGCATTTCTGCAAAATATAAGAAACCTCATCTCATCTGGACTGTTCAGACTGAGGGATCACAGTCCCCTTCCCCCTCTCCTCTTCACCTCGTGTCAAAGTCCCAAATAAATCTCTTTCCTCCTAATACCTCTCTACTCATCCTTCTGAATGCCTGCTGCTCTGGGAGTCTTCTGTGTATGCCAGTCTCTTCCATCTCAGTACCACTGTCTCTTCTGTGCCAAAGAGACAGAGAATATGGACCACACCAGGAAGAGGAGGCTGGGATCAAAAGTGGGGAGTAAACCTTAGAACTTGACACAAAAGCTTTATGTCATCACTGGGTCTCTTATTGTCAGCAGAGACGGTTGGAGGTCCTCCAAGGCAGCCAGCACATCAGGCTAGTCTTCTCTTGACTTACAAGTTCTGGTTCCTTTTCTGCTGGGTCACAGGGTGCCACAGGCTGTATTCATCTCTCTGCCAAAGGCCCAAGTTCCTGACCAGCAGCCCTCTTTAGCAGCCACGCTCTCTGGGTTTGATTAACCATCTCCTGTGCTCCTGCAAGCCCAGATGGGAACAAGTTCCCTATTGATTTTAGCCCTGGGGTAGGGCACCGCCTTTGCTGGTACTTTCACCTTTCTTATGCCATTGTAAACTGTCTCCCTTCTCAATTTCCCAGTCCTAGAAGAAGGAAAAAGAATGGAGTTAAGCCAAGCCAAGAAATGCAAATATGTTAGAAGTCACACCCACTTTTCAGCAGTTTGAGGCAACTCATGTGTTGGAATAAGTAGCAATTACAGAAAGGAAGCGACTGAACAAAATTATTAGTAGAATTTCATGGCACAATTTCAACAACTTCCCCCCACTTCTGGGAGTCCAGACTGTCAGTTAGATAATTAAAAATAAAAGCATGTTAAACTTTGTTTTAAAAAGAGTTAAAAGTAATAAATACCTAAAGGTATGAAAAATGTTTTACAGTTTTTCTCATCTGCAAAAATAATTATTATTTTCCTTGCATTTGAACAGTTTACCAAGTGCTTTTACATGTATTTTCTCATTTGCCGTGCTCCTCATATCAACATTAGAATGTGGCAAGTATTATTCTCTACATGCAGAGCATGAGGCTCTGAGTGTTTAAGGGATTTGCTCCCAGACTCACATAAGTGGTACAGGCAGATGTTCAGGCCTCTACCCATTGCATGAATCTGGTTTGAGGAAGAAGTTTACTGCAGTGCCAGGTTGGCCAATAGGTTTCACAATATGCCAGTTCCCATTGGTTGGTAGTGGTCGACTACACTGATATGTCAAGAAGGATTCTGAGGCTGAGTCTGGACTCAAATAGGAATATCTTGTCTAGTTAGCAGTATCTGTGAAGACATAGACATGAGGGGTGGTAACAGTACTCCCACGTATTTTCCACATACGTCCATTAGTGTTTGAAAGCGTGGGCTTTGGAGGTTCATAGACCTACCTTAAGACTTGACTCGGCCTCTCCACTCAACTTTCTGGGCCTCAGTTTCCTCATCTACTATCCAAAAACCATAATACTAACTGTAGTTGTTTCTTTTATTTCCCAACCTAAATTTATTTTCACATGAAAAGAAGCTGTCATCCTCATGTAGAACAAATTATTCAGAGAAAAATATTAACAGTATTCATTCTAGGCTTAACAATTCAATCAGTAAAGTAGCAAAGTGCAAGAGGGAAGGGCTGGGGTTAGAGATAGGAATCCTGGGGTCTGGCCCAGTTCTGCTTTGAGAATTTATTCTAGAGCTTCAGAAATGTGGAAGGGTTCTCATTCCTAAATGAAGTCCAGTGGAATGTACTGATCAGAGAGTCTTTATTAGACATAGGGTGGCATGAGTTGATGGCACTGAAAATCAGCAAGGAACTCTCCCAACAGAGTATATCAGCCTTCCTTAAATGTCTGTCCTGTTTGTCAGTCTGGATGGGTTCTGCATGAGCTGTGTCATCATGAGCAAGTCAGTTAAGTTTTGGAAATAATCATTTCTTAATCTGTAATATTAGTTGTTGAAACAAAATTCTTAAAAGAGAGTAATTTTGCTCTGGCCAGGTAGACCAGTTGGTTGGAGCACTGTCCCATGCACCAAAAGGTTAAGGGTTCAATCTCCAGTCAAGGCACATACTTAGGTTGCAGGTTCAATCCCCAGTTGGGGCATGTACAGGAGGCAACTGATGGACGTTTCTCTCTCACGTCGATGCTTTTCAGTCTCTTCTCTTCTCTTTTCTTCTCTTCTCTTCTCCTCCTCTTCTTCTCTCCACTCCTCCCCTCCCCTCTTCTCCTCTCTTCTCTCTCTCTTCCTCCCCACCCTTCCCTAACATCAATAAACATATCCTCAGGTGAAATTTTAAAAAGAGTAACTTTTGTATTGGGGAAAGGAATACAGGAACTATTTTTGTCAGTTTCCCAATTTTCTATAGTGGCACATTGTGTTCATAATAATGAAAATAGTAGTATTTAACATCTGCTTGAAATGTTATTCTTCTTAGAATCAACTTATATTTTTCTCTTATTTTTCATTGCCTTTGTTTCCCTTGCTTACTTTTTAAAGCTTTTGCAATGCTTTCATTTTTGTATATTTTCATTTTCGTAAGCAGCTGCAGATTCCTTGCAGAATTTGGGGTGAATGTGTCTCGTGTGCATGTTTTGTTTACAACAATGACAGACGCATGCTGGGAAACATCCACCCAGAGATACCTGCCCCTCATGTCTGAAATTCCACTTTTCTTCTAATAGGAAGTTTTCTTCTAATAGAAAGTTTCCTTCTAGGAGGAACCTATTCCTCCTCTTTGTGTTGTCCTTTCAGTTACAAATGCTCCTGGGAGGGACAGCAGCTTAAGTCCTCCAAACTTGGTGCAGCAGAGGTCATTAGAGGTTTTCCAGAAGTTACAAGAATAGCTTGACAGTACCTAGGCCCCTGAGGAGGGTGAGAAGGAGCCTGGAACTGGTCTCAGTCGGAAGCTACAACACAGAAAGACTACTTCTCAAACCCCTCTCTCATAAAGCACAATGTTTTATACTGGGTATGTGTCAACCATTAAAAGCATTACATTCATAGGTATTCATTGCTTAAAAATAGTGTTTTTGACCTCACATATTTCTAATATTCTCCTTTGATTGTGCAAATGTTGTTGTGAGATCCAACTATAATGAATGAATATATACATATAATATTCATTTTACATGTGTATACATGCACACATATAAGACACATCAAACAACCCACATATCTTGTTTAAGTTGCTCTTTCAGGAAGATTTATAACACTTTGCTTTACAAAGAAAGTTTAAATAAGAGAGAGAAAATGAAACAAAACAGTGTCTGTTCCCTAGTGCAATTACTCTGTCAAATACCCCCCTAGGGAAAGGAATTTGCTCTTATTGTGAAATAAATTAATATAGAAACCAGACTCCTGCAGTAACTTTTCTTTATCCCCAGGCAGTATTTTCCCACTACTGCTCTCAAAATTCACTTTCGGCAACACCCATATGGAAGGTTGGAAATAGCTAGAAATTATATGTTAGAATTTTAAATATATTCCAATTTCCAAAAATGTTAGCAGCTCCCCAAATTATCAGGGTGTATACAATCGTTTAGAGATTGTCCCAGAAATCAATTGCTCATCTACTTCATCCTTAGGAAGCAAAAGAGCTTTCTCTCACCGTCCTTTCAACTTCCACAAATCAGGATTTTTGTCCCAGCAGCTGCCACTTGCCCAGAAAATTTGGAAGGACAAGGCCCATTGGGCTGCAAGAAAAGTGCAGAAATGGCCAAGCTCAGTTAGTCCTTTTCCAAAACCCACAACTCAGCCTTCCCTAAGCACCTTCACTACCCTCGCTGCCAGCATGAGCCCCCGTGACACCTAATTAGGCATTCCCCACTCAATTAATACCCCATTAGTCTCCCACTCTGTTAACATCCAATGACTGGACACAATTCTCTTCACCTCAGCCAGATTATGAATGAACTTACAATCAATTGCTGAAATCCATGCCAGCTGAAATCCACTCTCGGCTAACCTTAAATCAACAACAGAGGAGCAGTACACGCAAAACTGATTAGAAGAAGTCTTAACCAAACTACCAAGCAAAGAAGGGTCTTCGGGAGGAAGTTATTCAGGGGGAAGGGAGTGGAATATGGAACATAGAGTGCAAATCAGTATTAAGCCTGGAAACGAAGACAGTGGCTGAATGTTCCACGTGGGCCTTTGCGGTTGAAGAGTCTGTGCCCAGCCTTCCCGTCATGGGAGCCTCCATGATGAGCTAGTTCAAACCTCCCTCTGCTGCTCCCTCAGAGGCAGATATTTCTGTCTCTAAGTGGAAAAAATTATAACAAAACAGCAACAACTCACATTTACTAAGTTCTTACTCTTTGCCAGGATTTTATCTAAGGGCTTTATACATTTTAACTTAATTCATACAGCCTGAATGGTAGATATCATTACTATTTCTATTTAATGGGAAAGAAGACAGAGGCTTAAGATCATAGATATTACTGTAAAGAACAGAGAGGAAGCAATTCCTACAGATCATGGGCACTATGTCCTACACTATGAGCATCATCAGCCAGAAAGATTTTTAAATGCTAACAGGTTCAATAATAATAAGGATCATTATCTACCATTTACAAAGTACATACTATGTTCCTTTGGGCGGGTGTGTATCAAAGAGTAGTGCATCTACACTATTATTTGTGAATCACGCTGACTCCTGCACTCATGAATGAAACAATGGTGGCAAGATGATAAAGTGGTTAAGAGCAAGCCAGTGGAGTCAGACTCTCTGCCATCAAACCTTAGCTCCATCACTGCTGGCTGTGTGACCTTGCACAAATTACTTGACCTCGCTAAGCCTCATCTATATGAGGGGTGACCCTAAAAACCAGAATTATATTCTGGAGGGCAGGCCCCTTGTAGTAGAGTATTCTCCTGCTAGGTGAGTATTCTAGGAACCCATTTGTATCAGTGTACCAGCTGGCGTTGTTGTCAGAACCTATGTTCAGCTTCAGTGAATTTTGGAAGACATTCAACAGGTTTGCCCATTTCCTGATGGGTGATTTACGAGCTCACCTGCCCAGAGTGCACTGAGAGTTTAGCAGTTTTTGACCAAAAATGGCATGACCCCTATGCCCTGCCCTCCCTCTTCACTGGATCTCACCACGAGCAACTTCTTTTTTGTTTCCCCTGATGAAAAAAGTCCTCAAAGAGAAACGTTTTGCTGATGTGGAAGACGTGAAACAAAAAATAGCAGGAGTACTAAACACATCAAAATCGACAAGTTCAAAAACTGTTTTGAGCAGTGGGAAAAAAAAGTCTTGATAGGTGTATTGCATCACGTGGAGAGTACTTTGAAGGTGACTGAAGTTTGAACATGTAAGAATAAATACACAATTTTTTATAAATAAATTTCAGTTTCTTTGGGTCCCCCCTCATATACCGAAGACAATAATGGCACTTACTTGACGGGGTGGTCGTAGGACAAAAGGAGAACATCTCAGAAAGGTGCTTATAAGAGGGCCTGGTGTGCAGTGGAAGTTAAGGAAATGTGCTGAGTCTCTGCTGTCGGCAGAGAACAGACTTCAGTCGTCAATAGGCAGGCTGGCCAGTGTGACCACTCCACGAAAAAGGTAACTGGTCGCATTGCGGTTTTATGTCAATAATCATTAAGAGACAACCGAGTTTTCTTTTTTTTATGGTGCTGATTTAATTTAGTTTTACTGGGCATTTAAGAGAGTACATCTTTTGACATATTTCTGGTACTTTCTATAAATCGCATAGACTGAAGGAGACAAGTTCACTGGATGGGGTTGGGGGGAAGAGGGGCTGCAGAAACCAAGAATGGAAAACAGTGTAAAATTCTACAAAATTATAAATAGATTTCCCTAAAAGGAGTATTAAGGCATTATATACTTTTCTACTAATTCTTATAAATAATACACGCTCATTGTACAAAATTTAGAAAGCAGAAAAAAGTACAAAAATGTTTAAGCAAAAAGAAGAATATTCTCTCCCATTGTCTTACCACTGTTCTCTCTCTGAGGACAGACACTCAACCAGTAAGCACCAGCATGGCCAAGCCAGTTGAGAATAGAAGGTGTCCATTCTGATTGGTTAGTGCCTGCTGTAACCATTGTTAAAGATGTTGAATATTAAATTGTCCCTATATTTGTGTGCATGTTTCATTACCGCATATTTATTTTTAATAATATTTGGAACATATTGAACATTGGTTTACTCAGATTTTTAAATTGCTTTTACTACTTATATAATGAACTTTTCCTGTCATTAGGCCTTGCTTGAGGGCATCATTTTAAAATCATCTACTAGTAATGCAATAGAATAGGCACACCATGATTTATTTAACCATTCTATCACTGTTCACTATTCATAGAGCTTCCAATTATTTTCTTATTATAAATATCTTTGTACATAAAACTTAGAATAGCTAATGTGTTGTCATTGGAGGCACATATTTACTTCCAGAGCAAAATAACATTGTAATTTTAGAACAAGTAGTTACTTCCACAAATCACTGGGTTTGTTGGTATATTTGTGGGGATTCTGCTACTAGGAATAAGATTTATACAAGCCTTACATATACCATTAAATGTAAATGAATGTAAAAGTGCCCTATAAATGGTAAGTTGCTATAGAACTATACTTACTATTATTATTTATGGTAGTATTAGTGTGATCAATTGCTAGTATTACCAACTCTCTGGATTCTGTCATGACTGTTAGGCTTTTAGGAATTTTAGGCCTCGTAACAACAGATTTATTGCTCACTTAAAGAAAATTAGGATGCATTTGTCCTTCACATAATCATACTGCATATCCTTTTCCTGACCCCCATGTGATGATTCCACCATTGCAAACCCCAAATTTTGACATAACAAGCATAAAAACACATTTCATTAAACACTTGTCTAAGTAAGAGCAAAAAGGAAAGCAAAATGGACATCTGTTATAGCCACTTAGCACGCATTCTCCCCCCTTCTGGATGCCAAGACCCTGAATTTCTGACCTGGGCAAGCCAACCCTCCCAAACAGATGCAGGGGTGGCTCCCTGAGGTCCCCCAAGCATCTCCATCCCCAGCCACAGCGATTTGCTCAGGGATGGGCATACAGCCCAAAGTGAGCAAATGCAACTCCAGGTGTTTCCAGCAAAGTAAAACCACTATTTCTTCTAGGAGAGCTACCAGAAGGGGCCATCATGTTTTTTTCTGGATGTGTTGGTGTGAACATCTGGAACTGCTGACATCGGCTTCATATGATGGGAAGCCCAGAGCCTTCTAAGAAACTATGATATAGAACCTGAGGATAGAGTCAGCACTAGACAAGGCCAAGCAGAATCGAAGGAAACTAGGTCAGACTTGTAGTTTGGGAAGACTAACCTGAAAACCCTCCTATTACAAATATCTAGAAATGCTGGATATGCATTATTTTCTAAATGCAAGTCTGAGCTCATACAGAGGAGAAAAATGTGTATATACATATACATGTGTACACATATATACTGGGAGAGAAAAAAAGGGGGACAAAGAGAAAGGGGTGTCAAGTCAGAAGTTAGCTTGTTTATTCTCAATCTTATGAAATAAACTAGCTGCAGCAGGAGTGGTAGAAAATGAGTAAAGATCATTAAAGGTGAGCTCGTAGGCTCAGATCCCCCATGTAGAGCATAATGAATTAGTCATGGTAGTCAAATGAGGGATGGCCATCTCTGTCTTTCTAAATGGTCAAGGAAAATGCTTTGGTAAGGGAGAGGAGTGGCCAGCAGAGCAGAGGGGTTGGAAATGGGGTTTGCTGAAGGAGGTGATCGTCAAGAGTGAAAGGAAATGATTCCCAGGCCTTGTTCAGACATCTGTTTGGTTACCTAATAATATAATTTTCAGTGCTTTCAAGCAAGTGTCGTTTATGCTGACTCATATTTAAGCTGTAATCCTTGCCATATGTTAATGACACTGACTGTACATGAGATAATCAATTATCTTCAGCAGTTTATTTCTTAAACGTTATGCTGGTCGTCCTGATTATTAGCTTAAATACTAGCTTGGTGATAGATTCACCTTTTAAGTGTTCTCTCTTAAAAAGAGCAAAATTTGGAAATCGAAATACATCCCACATAGATTTTTCAGTACTTACTGAAAGTTAGTAACAACACATTTGTAGCTGAGCTGGCATTTAAACATGGAATCTGCTGACCTCAAATTGCAAAGCAATTTCTTGTCCCTTAAAAATTTGGAACATATAAAAATTATATTAGATCAATTATTGTCATTATTTTTGTTAAAGTTTATCTGTCTCAATTTTGGTGTATTGGTATTAAAACCCATTGTCTCCTTTAGTCTCATGTTCCCTCATTTATATTCATGGAAAGTATCTGCTACTTTTAAAGGTTTTGAGCTCTTCTACCTCCACTGAAAATAATAATTTGTGCTTTGGACTAATGTAAGTGACACTTCAGAGATGGGCTGAAGAAACACATCAGGATGGACTTCAACTCCTCCTGTGAGGACCTATGCTCCCCCACCGGCAGCAGCAGAACATCACATTGCTCTTGTGTCAGTCAGCGGTCTTCTTGCCTGATGCAGATCCAGGAATAAACACAAGAGCTGCCTATTTCAGTCCAAAGCAGGGTTCCGTAACACGGTCCTCAGCAGGGTTTCAGGAATTCTGTGAATCCTCTAGAACAGTATGTAAGAGTTTGGGTGCAGGTGCATGGGTACAATTTTCTGGTGTGGGTTTTATCAGATTCTCAAAGGAAGCTTTGATGATGATGATGGTAGTGGTAGTAGTGATGCTAAGATTTTGAACCCCTAGCCATGAAATGGTATTTTGTCTAGATCTACTTCAAAAGGTAGGGGAGGTTGTACGTAGGAGGTATTAATTTTTGAAGTCATTTGATGAACATATGGAAGGTCCTATGCTCCATAATAAAAAGCTTTAAGCTTACATAAAGAAATGCTGCACAAGTCTGGGTTCACTGCTCTCCTGGACCGGTGAGGCAAGGTCATGAGTGTCTGCTTCCAGTACCAAGTGGTGTGCCTTAAGGTAGGAAGAGAAAGATTTTAAAAGAACCACTATTAAGGAGCACGATCAAAGCATTCTGCAATAGTTCCCGCTTACCATGCACAGAAAAAGCTGACTGCAGCCCAAAGGTGACTCATATACAAGGGGTCCCAAGCATCCAAGACTTTCTGTCTCCACTCTGCCAGGAAGTACACCGTCATGCAAGTCAGACTAAGAAGCCTTGGTATCGAAGGTGACCTAGACTTGGCCTCCCTTCAAGTCAACTCCCCAAAGTTACCCAGGATGCTCTAAGGTCAGAACCAAGCTGCCTGTGGGGAGGCCCTCTGAGGAAACCTGTAGTTTCCCTATAGAACGTGAAGTTTAGTGGCACCACCAACACAGAAACCTCCACAGGACTGGCTTGGGTTCCCTTTTGCACTGCTTCTTGTATTTGAACCACCAAGCTGTCCCCATCTATCACCAGCCTCCCTCTCTCTATGTTGGTTCCCTCCCTGCAATCTAGCCTTTCTAGCTCATTTGTCTGGTTAACCTTCATTTGGGCATTCATTCATTCACTCAGCAAGCATCTACCAGCCACTAGAAGGCTCTGGCTAGAAGCTGTGCCGTCACCAAAAAAAGTCATGATCCAGACCCTGGATACCTAAATATTTAGCTTCAAACCACAAGGTCAAGACCTAAAAAAACACATGGCTCCTGAAAACATTATTATAACACCTGCCTTAAATCCAAAGGTCTTCCCAGTGTGAAGAGATTCTAGTGCTTCTGAGTTACACCCCTGGTTTGAGTCCCATTCCTACACAGGCTGGTAAAAAAAAAAAACATTCTCACCCTGCTTGAGAACCAGGCAATGTCTCCATAAAGGACCACTCCATGCACCCCAACCAGGGCCTGAACCTGCAATCCAGGCGTGTGTCCTGACTGGGAATTGAACCAGTGACTTTTTGCTTTGTGGAACGACATCCAACCCACTGAGCCACACTGGTCCAGGCTATTTTTTAACATCGATACGGTGGCAGTCCCTGTGCCTCACACCATACACATCTCATTTAGTCCTCATGACAACTCTGTGGAGTACTCACCACTACATTTTCACAGGTGAAAAACTGAGATTGGAGAATTTCATAAAGGTAGTAGTAGCAAAACTAAGATCGGGCTTCTGACATTTGTTCTATGTGTCTTACATGTACTTTACGAAGATTATATTTTTCTGTAAAGTTTCTTAAGATGTCCAGATGAACTTTATACATCAGATTAAGCCCCTGGGATGTTGCAAGCCATCTGCTCACTGACCATTATATCTCTATGACAAGTAGCGAGAGTTAGAGAAGATACCAAGAAATATTTTTAAAAATTCATTTATTCATTCAACATTTATTGAGCCTCTACTATGTGGCAGATGCTCTACTGGGATGCTGAGTGTAAACATCACATTGGCCCTTCACTTGCCATGCATGGAAAGATGCCAGAGGACATCACAACCCTGAAACTCCTGTAGAATAACCTTGACACCAGCCACATGTCTTCCACATCCTGTGTCTCCCCCTCTTCTTTTTTTCTGATACACAAAGCATTCATGCTCTCTGCCCCCACCCCCATCAAAATTTACTTTAAGGATGACCTTGATCAATCATTTACACTTTGGTGGGAATTTCATTGTCTGAAAGGGCCTCTCCCAAGCTTTTGAAACCCAACTTCCAACGGGAAAAATAGAGTGGTTCTTTATTAAAGAAATTCGAGGCATCGGCAAGCAAGGCTGAAATTACAACTTAGAAATAGCCAAAATGCCTTCCCAGAATTGTATTTAATCCATGAAGGGATTTGGAGAAAAGCATGTTTGAGGAAAAACAATTATAACCCAAAATGTTATTATCTGCCCTATCTTGTCTTCTTTATCTATTGGAAGAAGCTACCTTCTTGTTTTTCTGAGATCTGTGGCATGATCTTTCCGAGATAATTATTTCCAGAATTTCACCTGCACTAAATTCCTCGCGTAGTGATTCTCTCAGAGGAGCTCAAGCTCCCCAGGTGGGACGTGGAAACAATATGTAGTTTGAGAAAACATATTCAACATTATGTTTTTATCATTGAAAAATGAAAACACAACCATTATTTTCATAGCACAGAAACTAAAGTCCAAAAAAAAGGTCTTAGCTGGTGAATACACAGAAGACACTGATTTCTGATGGAGGTGGTGGTGGTGAGGGGAGTGATAAGGGGTGTATCACCACCCTGGCAGTGAAGAAAGGGAATTCTAGGTATATCAAAATAATGCATAGGCTCTAAAATGCGGAAAAACACTGACCTATTCTGCTCAATTTTCATGTTGAATGAGTAAATAAATGTGTTTAATTTCCACCATCCCCTTAGCAATGTCATATACATTTTACTACTACCAGATCCCTTCAATGAAACCCTCTGCATCTCCAGAGGAACCAGCCACGGTGGCCCTAATCATGGCTTAACCGCATACAATTGTTCTGAATCACCCTACAGATTTCAACTTCTGTGGTCGTCATTACGTCACACGGAGTGAAAGGTGGACTGTGGTGCCTAATTCCAAATCCAAAGCCGGTGCAACCAGCACAACCAACCACACCACAGCAGAGGCCTGAAGAACCGACTTAAATCTTTATGACCCGGTGCCTTGGATCCACACCAAGAGTATACAAACTCCACAGTAAGCAGCTTCCAGTTATTTAAATTTTATAGTAACTTAGGTTCTTCTCTATGAAGTCTCTGCTTTCATCTCCTCACGCTGGGCCTTGATCCAACACCTCTGCTAGCAACCCAGCCACCAGCTCCCCGGCAGTGGCGATGGCATTTGGGAACTCAGGGTGATTTGTCACAAGAAGCTGGTCTTCCTGCTTCTCTGAGGCCTCCTAGTAACACCGGGAGAGCCAGATTCTGTTCAAATGGGTGTGAATGGTTGAGGGGTTCACAAGGAAGCACGACTTGAGGATTATTCCTTCTGGTTTGTTTTGTTTTCCTGGAAACCTAAGGACACAGAGAATAAATGGAATGGAAGGGATCTTTCAACAGCCTGGTTGGCTGGGACCCCTTGCCCAGACGGGGACTGATACCTTGTAGGTCAGAGATGATGCTGTACAGCCAGCTGCCAGGTGACCTCCTGCAGTAGCATTTGGGGATTCAAAAACCAGGCCTTCCAGGGTGAAAGAGAGGAAATAAACTTTCCTTTCTCCTCACTCCACAAAAAGTTTGTCCTCAAACTTAAATGTGTATAGGTACCACCTGGGGATCTTGTTAAACTGTAGATTCTGATTCAGTAGGTTGGGATGGGGCCTGAGAGTCTGCATTTTTAACGAGGTCCAGGTGCGAGGCTGATGCTCTGGGTCACCTGACCTTAACTTGGAGCAGCAAGGAAATATGGATAACACACCAATTACTCAGATAGATTGCCCCCCTGAGCAGTGGTGGCTGAGGGAAGGGAAGGGTACTAGGAGGAAAGTAGAATTATATATTTGATATTTTATGGACTTGTGTATTATTCGCATTTTTCCCTTTGTATCCTATCTTTATAAATTTAAAATGGTCAAATACATACCCTTTTTTGATTAAATTCTCACCAGAGGATATGTTTGATTTTAGAAAGAGAGGAAGAGAGAGAGAGAGGGGGAGAGGAACATCGATTGGTTGCCTCCCATATGCACCTCAACCAGGGATCAAACCCACAACCTTTTGGTATATAAGACAGTCCTCCACTCAACCGAGCCTCCTGGCCAGGGCCATAATCTCTTTTTTAGGGGGAAAAAAACAAAAAGGACAAAGACCCAGCCCCAGGTTTTCTTCATTTTGTTATCAAGTAGGTATTTGCTTACACTCTACATGAGTATGTGGATGAAAAGGGGCCACATTAAACCTGACAAGCTCAGGGGAGGCCTGCATGGTGGCCTTACAAATTCAGAGACCTCAGGTGACCACAAAGGATGGTCTGAAATTAAAAACTTTCTAACCAAAAGCGGGTCATGTCAGGTAGGCTCTAGGCTTGGATCTTTCCTGACGAAAGTCAGTCTTTACCTTAATTGAGCCTGCCTGTGTCTTTTTGCATCTACGATAACATATCTCTGGAATGTCAAATTCCCCTTTTCCAACCCCTCAAAGCACAGGCATCTGCACCAGAGAGAGACCACAAAACTCCTCATTATTATTGTTACCAAGTTCATTGTTGACTATTAACTGTCCTGTAGCCACCTATGTAAAAGAAATACGCATCTATCATTTAACTTTGTATCCAATCCCAGAGGTCCTCCCCCACCCCGCCCCACATTGCTTTCAATCACCACCCTAATCTATCACCAATGGATTTCATCTAACCCACTTACATCTTCTCTTTTGATTGTAATGTATAAAATAAGGTGCAAAACTGCCATTTCTGGAGCATTTTCTCAATCCAATGAGGTTTTGTTTCTCAGCCATTGTTGTCAGTTTTGCTCAAATAAACTCATAAAAAATCCTTACAGGTTTGGACATTTCTTTTGTTGATTGTGTATGGCTCAGGAATCCTGGGTTATCACAACCTGACACTGGAACATGTGAGAACCAGGAGGCTCTTTCTAAGCAAAGAGCTGACCACAGGAACGGTCAGATCTCGATGAGATCTGCGGCTCACAAACCAAGGAGCACAGAGGGTTACCTGCCCAGGGGACCCAGGGTCACAGGATAACCATGGTGCATCTCTCTGGATACGCATAGATTTGGGTGGGGGCAGTTACCATGCATAACTGAACTGAGAAATAATTTAAACATAATGTATATCAAGACAAACACGGATATTTCATGTAGCAGAGTTCAGATATGAAATACATTCTTTCAGATAAAACAGGCACTTGAAAGAATTTCTCCTTCCCCCCAGACCTCAGTCTGTCTTGCAGTATCTTGGAAAAAAATTGGCAAGGTGTTAACCCATGTGAACCACAGCGAGGCTGAGACTAATGATCCCACAGCTATCTCTAGGGACGCTGACAGAAAGACGCCCCCCAGCCCCAGCAACAGCAGCATTTCCCAAACCATATATCCCATTCAGTCATCAAAGGAGAGTAGAATTGTCCCATCCCACCTCTGTGTTACTCCTCAACTCTACAGTCATAGATTTCCAACTGAACTAAACACTGACGACTTGTCCCACCAGCGCATGTCTACAACTAGACTCATTTCCAAAACCCCCTTGGCTCCACCCCCTACCCCTTCCAGACTAGCTCTCACAGGACATTTATCTCCATGCACCTCCAGGGAGGCAGCTGACCACTTCCCCAACTTCAGCCTTTAAACCCTGTCCTCGGATGATGCCAACCATCTCCTGAGGCCATTGTCTCTCCACCTCGGTTGAGCCCTCATCTTCTCTCACCTACACAATTGTCACGGCCTCCAAGTCAGTCTCCCTGTTCCAGGCTTTTCCCACCTCAACATCCCCTCCACACACTGACTGCTAGAAGGGATAAATATAAATAAAGCATGAACTCAAATGCACTGTTTAAGAGCTTTAACGGATTCTCATTCCTTGTCCCCATTCCTCTCTCTGAATCAGATCCAAAGCCCCAAACCGAGCTTTCTAAAGGTCCTTTGTAGTGTGGTCACCAAACTGCTATTCCAGCCTCACCTGCTCACCCTTTCCATAGCTCCTTTTCTTGTCATTCTCTGACCGCACCGTGTGACAAGGCCACTATTTTTCACACAGTGTTCTTTCTGCCTACAATGATTCTTTCACCTTCTTCATCTGATGAAATCCCTTTTCCTCCAATATCCAGTTTAAATGTTACATAATTTATGGAGCATTCTGCCCACCTCATGCTAATTTCACCCTTCTCCCTCCTGGCTCCCACAGTTCACCCTATACCAGCCTCAGTGATTGCCCTTTGCCACAGAATCATGGTTATACATCTATTGTGAGCTCCTCACAAACCAGAGTGAAGTATCATGCATCTTTGTAGCCCCAACAGCCCATTGAATGAATGCAGGAATCAATGAAAGGTTGCTTTCCTACCCATTTTCCTGTTATATGTATTTCCATGCTTTCAGACACAAGCAGGAGCCTATGGACCCCACTTGAGGAGAGACAGGAGTAAGGGAACATTAACCATTTCTCCCAGTTGAAAATCCTCTCTTTAGCCCAGGGGAATGCTGGGAACCAAAACCTTACATGGAGTTCTTGTTTCTGTTTCCCTGGGTCCCTTACATCAGTCCAGCTGGAAACCTTGCCACTTTCCAGCAGTGGAATGGGGATAGAGGGAGCAGACACATTTCTGGGCAAGAATTCAAGATAGAAAAATTAGGTGTCTCCAACCTTTCTAAAATCAAGATTTCAAAATGCTGTGAATGAATTCCCAGGACATAACAGTATAAAAGAATGAGAAGTCCTAGCGACTGTGATTAGAATTGTCTGTACCAGTACACATTAGGTCTCTAATACTGATGTCCACACAATCCGGTGCTGTCTGGAGTTGGAATATGAATGTTTCTGATGTGTGTCATGCCTTCCTGACCAAACTGGAAGCTCCTTGTGAGCACACACTATGTTTTCACTTACAATGGCTCACCTTTCTGGGCCCAGTGCTGTCCTTTTAGTATGGGAGAATTCCAATAATACTTAATGATCAAGGGTTGGCTGTATACAAGTGTGTCTATATATATTGAGTAATTTTTTCTTATACTTTGCCTACAGCTTTCACTTAAAAAATGGAAAGAGATGGAACCAATCAGGTTGTGCAAACAGGCATATAGGCCGGTGCAGATACGTAAATGGGTTTTGCTTTTGGTCCTGCCGGAGGCAGGGGGAGAGATTAGTTGACTCCTCCAGGGGTCTTCCGGCCCTGTGGTTTCACTCCAAATTTCCTCCGGAGAGAGTGTATGCAGTCAACTATATGACCCGAAGCTGAAGCGTCACTGTGGATTGGATCTGGCATCTAGAAGCCACACTGGTGAATCTTAAGTATGTTAATATGGATAATTTAAACCTTATAAATAGTTTCCCATAATGTGTTTCTTGCCTGAGGGGGTCTTTTGGTGGGAGTACAGTACAATCAGGCTTGAGTATGCAACTTAAAAAGGAAAACAGAATATGAGAAGTATAAAATTTTACATAGCTTTTTCTTCCACAAGCTCATATTTATTGAAAAGCTGGTGGTAAGTCAAGGGAAAATGAAGTTGTAAAAGAGACATTGTGAAGTTGCCCAAGCTCTCTGTGGGTTCTTCCTCATTAAATTGGTGTGGTTTCAAAATCAAAAGCTAATTATTCCGAGTACTCACCTG
This sequence comes from Micronycteris hirsuta, assembly GCA_004026765.1. NCBI lineage: Eukaryota > Metazoa > Chordata > Mammalia > Chiroptera > Phyllostomidae > Micronycteris > Micronycteris hirsuta. Next base: position 224,748 of record PVJI01000541.1, read on the forward strand.
AGATGGGCAGCCTGCCGGCGCTGAGAGGGTTCATGCCGAATTGTCAGCAATCAGCAGATAAAATTCGGGGGACGACACCTAGAGAAAGAATAAAGCAGAAAAAAATAGGTAACTTTACTGCCCTATTTCCAACTTAGAAACAAACAGGAGAAACTTAAATTGGGCTTTAAGACCTAGTTTAATAATTATTTCCACACTGCTTGTTTCTTTTTAAGTATATGTCTTCATTATCCGCTAAAACAAGTGTCCAGATTATAAAAGAGGTTTTCACACAGACTGCTCCTGACATGTGCTTAGAATTTTCTTTGGAGGTACAGACTTTTCTGGAGAAGTTTCACACCCAGGGGTCATTCGATAAGATGTGTGGGTGGTCAGCACCCTGGGAGGACCCTCTTGAGCTAATTCAGACAGATTTCTGTCTGTGCATTACCTGTTCACTGGATCCTGAAGTTCTTAGCAGAAAATGCTGAGCAGTTTTATATTTTTAATTTGCAGTCCATTTCATAGTTATCACAGAAATCAAACATGAGAGGTTCATGAAATTCTTTTCAAAATATGAGTAAGTTGGTTGAATAGTAACATTTGAAAATGCAGGTTCTAGAGTCAAACCATGTTGACCTAAATCAAAACTCCACCATTTAGGGAGGGTATAGCCTCAGCCTCCTTGTCTATCAAATGAGATTATAATAGTCTCAGCGTCACAGGGTGCTGGGGAGAATTAAATGGGAAAACATAATCAAAGTGCTTGGATATGGTAAGCTCTCACTACAAATTTTCTATTATTATTTTAAATATAAGAGATTTGTGGTACAAGGAGCCTAACCAAGAAAGAAAATAGGTTATGATCTTTAACTTCTAGTTAATTTACAAATTGTTTTAAAAGCCTCAATATAGAAGACTTGACGAAAGGAATATTATTGCATCTATAATTAATTCAAATATTTTTGAATAAGTTGTTTCTATAAATCCCATGATTTTAAACAAACTATAATTCTATAGCAATTTTATTTGTGCACATGATCGCCTTGAGAAGGACCCACAGTCTCTCTAGGGTCCCCTTCTCCCTGAAGTCTCTGTCCCCCTCCGTGAGGTTGAATGGTCAGATTCCCATCACTGAGATGACTCCATGGTGAACAGGCAATAGACTGAAAGGTAGGGGACCTGAGTCTGCTATCCAACAGCCTGAGATTTTGATGGAGTCACTTCATTTCCCTGGGATTTGACTTCCTCATCTTTAAAATGAAAAGACTCAATTAGATGGCTCTATGGTCCCTGTCCTTTCTCAAGTTTTATACTTATACCCTCTAAGAACAAAATACTTGCTGTTCAGAATAACTAAATGTTCTAGTTAATTGACAAATAATATAAGTGCCATATATTATAAATGTTCAAGAAAGAGATGCTGTTCATCAACAGTGGCTTCATCTTAAAATGAAAACTATAGTGTGCATAATTTACTCTTGATTTGATGACTCAGATGACACTTCAGGATTTGGCATTGTCAGAGGTTTGTCATTAGACACATAAACCATAATACTGTACCACAGAATAGGAGAACATATTCACCAGTGATTCATCTGATAAAGGGTTAACATCCAAAATTTATAAATAATTCATATAATTTGACACCAAAAAAACAAACAATGTAACTTAAAATGGGCAAAGGACCTGAACAGACACTTCTCCAAAGAGGACATACAGATGGCCAACAGACATGTAAAAAGATGCTCAGTGTCACTACTCACTAGAGAAATGCAAATTAAAACCAAAATGAGATATCACCTCACACCACTCAGAATGACCATCATCAATAAATCAACAAACAACAAGTGCTGGCGAGGATGTGGAGAAATATGAACCTTCTTGCATTGTTGGTGGGAATGCAGACTGGTGCAGCCACTGTGGAAAGCAGTATGGAATTTCCTCAAAAAACTAAAAATGGAACTTCCTTGTGACCCAGTGATCCCACTTCTAGGAATATATCCAAAAAACCCCCAAAACATTAGTTTAAAACAATACATGCATCCCTATATTCATTGCAGTGTTATTTATTGTAATAAGCCAAGCTATGGAAGCAACCCAAGTGCCCCTCAATAGATGAGTGGATAAAAAAGTAGTGGTACATATATGATGCAATATTACTTGGCCACAAAAAAGAATGACATCTTACCATTTGTGACAGCATGTAGGAACCTAGGGGCATTATGGTAAGTGAAATAAGTCAGTCAGAGAAACACAAATACCCTACAATTTCACATATATGTGGAATCTAAAAATATATATATAAACAAATGAGCAAAACAAAAACAGACTCATAGATACAGAGAAGAGACTGGTGGTTCCCAGAGGGGAGAGGGCTTAGAGAACTGGGTAGAAAAGGTGAAGGGATTGAGAAGTACAGATTGGTAGTTACCAAGTAATCTAGGGATTTAAGGTACAGCATAAGGAATATAGTCAATAATATTGTAATAACTATGTACAGTGCCAGATGGATACTGGAAATATCAGGGGGAACACTTTGTAAAGTATATAATTGTCTACCACCACACTGTACACTGAAACTAACACAAAATAATACTTTTTAAAGATTAAAAAAAAAACCTCTACCACAAAGTGCACCTAATTATGTGAGCTTTGCTGTTGGGTGTAAGGAGTTCTATATAAACTTAAGTTTGCTGCCCTGGTGCATTAGTTTTTTAGGAGTTCAAAGAACACATCTTTTAAGGTATGAAATGTTTAACTAGAAGTCAGGACATCCGGTGTACAGTTCTGGTTCTAACCCCAACTAGTTCCATAACCTCAGACGAGCTTGGCATACCACTCTGAATCTCTTTTTTCTGCATACGGTATTCCCCCTCACCAGCATGGGACACTTTCCAAGACCCCCAGAAGACGCCTGAAACCACAAATAGTGCTGAACCCTAAATATACACTGTTTTCTCCTATACACACATATCTCTGATAAAGTTTAAATATACTGTAATAGGAGTTATGTGGATATGTACTCCTTATCGCTCTGTCCAGTAATTTTTATATTTTTTCGGTCCAAACCTATTCCTGAATCTGTGTAACCATCCCTTACTCGCAGTAAATGGCTTGGTGTCCCAGGTTTCAGGGATCCCCTGTTGAAGTTTTCCCGTAGGTTCAATACCATCAACCAGAACATGTTTTCTGTTTTCATGTCCTCCACCACAAATTGAACGCCATTTCCATCTTAAATAACCACCCACCACACACTGAGACTGCAACTTTCGCCTTTGAGGTACAACAACAAAAACTAGCATGAATTCTTTTTTTCCTCCTTAACAATTTCATGGATAGAAGATTTGTTCTTACCACAGATCTTGGCAACCTCAGCATACAGTTATTTTCTTTCCTTATTAAGTCAAGAACTGTCACTTTTTCACGTGAAGGAAGCACTTTATGGCTTCTCTTTGGCATGTCCATATTGCGGGCATCACTCTCTTGCACTTTAGCGACATTATTAAATAAAATAAGGATCACTTGAACACAAGCACGGCAATGCACATCAGCCAAACAGGCAGCAAACATGGCGACGGGTTGCCTAACAGGCAGGAAGCACAGGATACAGCAAGGGTACGCGGGACAAAGGGATGATTCACGGCTGGGCAGGAGGGAGAGGATCGGCACTAGACTTCATCATGCTCCTCAGAATCGTGAGCAATTTAAAACTTATGAATTGTTTATTTCTAGAATTTTCCACTTAACATTTTTGGACTGTGGTTGACCGCGGGTCACTGAAACCATAGAACATGACACTAGGGATAAGGGAGGACTGCTGTAGAAAATGGGAATGTTCTATCTGACCTACCTATGTCACAGGGTGGAGGTGAGAAACAAAAGATATATAAAATGCAAAAATACATCGGAAAATAAAAACCAAAGTACATTTGTAATAACCCATTATTCTACTCTGTCGAAGAAATGAGATGATCCATTAATTCAAGTGGGATGGATTCGACATGCTGATTCTGGGAGGTAAAAAAGAGGTCTGCCGAGCGGAGGCATTGTCAGAATTTTCCGCCCAGGTGCTGCCGCTCCGTCAATTCAGCCGAAGTCAACTTGAAGGTATCCTTTGTGCTATATACACTCTCCTTATCAAATAAGCTTTCATTTAGATACTTAGGTTTTGATAGCATACCATATCTTCACCCACCACAAACCAAACACTAGGAAAAGAAATACATCTTTAAAACCAACATGCTTAAACATCCAGAAGAAATGGAAAGGTAGCTAAGCATTCTCAACCAGTTATCACCCGTGAAGAGTTAGGCACATATACATCTGTTTGGTAGACTCTAGATCAGAATGTAACAGGGATCTCACTTCACTGCAAAGCTTTTTCTAACCACAGCTGAGTCCCCTCTTTCTGGCCAGCCTGTTGCTAGGACTTCACGGCATGAATACCTCACTTCCTTGATTTTCAAATGGAGGTGAGAAACAATGTTTTGAGAGCATTTTACACTTTCTGTGAAAAGAGAGCAGCAAGCAAATGTTAAGAGATTCTTCTCTAATCCATAAAACCAAAAATAAAATTATAAAGCCAAACACCGCTAACACAGTTGCAGCAATTAGGAAACTCAAAGGCATTTGACTAGTCAGAGTCTAGAACCCACACGAGTGCCCTCTTGGAACACGGGTTCCTTTCCCTTTCTTCTTAAGTGTGTATCTGAGCTTTGTCATCATTGCTAAACATTTAAATGGATTGATTCAATTGACTGTCTATATTTTGACAGCTCAAAGTACCAAGTTATTTAATTAACTCATTTTCAATTAGCACAGTTGCTGCTAACCTGGTGTAAATTAAGTCTCCTCAGAGTCTAGAAAAAGAGAGAAAGGAGGCCAATGGGAATGAGATTTCTGGTGCATATCTCATTCTGTCAGAAGTTTCCAGTTCAGGTCAGACCCATAAAATAATGGATTTTTCGTGGTTAAGTGTTAACTGGCAGCCAGGTGCTAGGAGAGTGCTGAATCAGCCCAGAAAAGGGGGTGGAAGGAAGAAGAAAGTTTGGTTTATAGGCTGAAGTGAGCAAAGGAAACAGAACCTGGTGAGAGTTATGTATTGCTCAAGGCGGGCACAGGTGGATGGAACTGCAGGCCAGGTCAGAAAAAGAGAAAGATTTATGTTCTGTGCAAACAAAAGGGCAGAAGAAAAATCACCAATCCGGTTGGGCAGCACTGAAGTGAAGGAAACAGCTGTTCATACAGTGAGGGGATGGTCAGGTAAGATGGGCTGGAAATAGTAATCAGAAGGCCATCTGCTGACCCTGGACGGCATGCCCTCGAGGCACGGAACAAATCCTGTCCTCCAGGAGGCCTCGCAGAGGGGCCAGTACCAGCCAGGCAAGTAAACAAAGCCAGGATGAGGCATTAAAGTTACATGAGCCTCATGTAAGAAGTGGCCCGGAGAGTTTACTTCTGAATGTGAAGTCGAGTGGAAACACAGTGTTTTCTTATTTGAGAACTTGGCAAACCCACTCTGCTGGGCCTCTCTGTGAAGGCAGAATGCAGAGAGGTAGTTCATCAAATGTCAGTGCCCATTACCCATCACCTTACCCGGAGGCTGTGGCTCCCCACCTCCTGGCAGCTGGTGGGGGTAGCCATCAGCCTTGTGCTCGGGGCAGCTGCTGACTTGGGGATATTGCTGTTGGACCCCAAGAACTTGCAACCCAAATGAGGAGTGTGCAGGGTGAACTTTGACCATGGAAGGCAGCCCACCGGGCAATAGGATGGGCACAGAGAGGAAGGAGGAAACAAGAGCAGGAACTGGCAATGACCTTGCATTAATGGGCAGCACCCCCCACTGGAATGAAGGCCCGCGTGAGCGGGTCTTTGCTCTAAGGAAGCCGGCAGCAGCTGGATCCCACCAATACTAATGAGCGTCATTATATCCCTTGTACAAATGAGCCAAATTTCAGACAAAAGGTGAGAGAGACAAAAGATCTATGTCATAACACAAAATGTATGAACTGATAACTGGTGGACTGCTCAGGCAATCAGAAGGAAGCACTGGCTGTCTAGAGTACTAAGACTATTAAGACTAACAAGAATGAGTTAGTGTTGTGACATTATTAGTTAGTGACCAAAATACAAAGCTGAAGTCAAATCCTTGGACTACCCTCCCTTCTCTTTCTCTTATTCCATTTTTCTATATCTGTGTTCTCATGGTGTTAAAATTTACACACACATACACACACACATTACATATACATATATATGGAAAGCATAAAAGTAGTAACATTTATTGAATTCTTAGTATATGCCAGACCCTCTTCTATTTTTAACTCATTTTGCCCTCAAAAAATGCCTGTGAGGTAGGTAATATTTCTATCCCTATTTCACAGATGAGGAAAACGAAGCACAGAGAGCTGGCACCCTCTGGTAACACAGCTGGTATCTCCGCTGAGATCTGAACCAGGCATTCTGGATCCCGACTAGCACCTTCCACCACAAGCACTCGCTCTTCACTTGAGATATTGCAATCTCAGTCCAGAAACCTGGGTGATGAAGAGGCTAATTTTCCATTGTGAGTTCCTCACAGGCAGCCTTCTCTTTTTTCTCTCCATCCTCGTCCTCACTCCTGCTGCTACCCGAAAGATCCCCTCATTTCTATCCCTTCAGATCCTCCTTTTTCTTCATGCCCAGCTCAAGACTCAAGAGGTTAGCTAGCTGCGTGCCAAACCCATTTCTTCTTCTTCCTGGGCCCGGAGCTAAATTACGTTTCCTCCCTTGCATTTAGAGGCGGCATGTGACTGCACTCTAGCCAGTGGAATGTGACTGGAAGTGAGGATGCCACTTCCAGGCCTGGCTTATAAAACCGCTTAGGGAATCTTCCTTCTAGTTCCAAGCAGATAATCACGGAGACCTGGGAAGCCACATGTTAAAAAGACAGTGGAGCCAATGATAGAAGAGTTCTGATCCCCAATTCCAGCTTAGAGCAAGGTTGCCCACTATGCAGGAGCTTCCATCTGAGTCTTTCTGTAAGTGGGAAATAGTCTTCCATCCACCAGGCCGGAGTCACTGCAACTGGGAGCTTGTTTACTTCCAAGGTGACCCACAGACACCCTGACTAATGTGTGCTTTCAGAGATCTACCTCTACACAAGGCTCTTATTTTTATAACCTGGCTCCTGACCTTAAAGAATTCACAGAAAAGAGGGAAAAGAAAGCAAGACATAAATAATAGAAATAGAATATGAAATTTTTGCAATAAAAGTATGTCTATTTTACAGGAACACAGCTGAAGGCATACAGTCAGAAAAAGTCAAAGTATAGTGACAGTTGAGGGAGAGGTGGAATTGGTACTTCTCTCTGATAAGCCCTTCCCAATTATTCCTTCTCAGCCCTGAATTTTTACTCCCCCCACCTCCCATGTTGGCTTGTACCTCATGTTATGTTACATGGTGGAAACTGTACTAGAAAAATGAATCATGGTGCCTACCACACTCACTATGCCTGCCTAGGGAAAATGCCCCCTTTGTGCCCCATGCTAAGAAAAGAGGCCCCAAGCTTGGCCTTGAGCATGGCTTTGCTTCTGATCAGACCAAGGGTGGCCCAGTGTTCAGGTTGACTAGAGTCCGCGGGGTGGTTGGGTGTCATGCTCCACCCAGTGGTAATTAACTAGGCTATTCGGATCCTCCCACTCTGAAAATGAATGGGGGAACCCTGAAGGAATAAGCCTGTTGGGGCAGGATGAAAAAGCAGACAGACAGAGATGACCAGAGACATAGGCTGTGCCAAAGCCTCAGAAGGCAGATCCTGCCACTGAGGTGCACACTGGTCAGCCGTTAGCATCAAGCAGCAAATGGACTCTGGCTGATTGAAACAGAAAAGGGATTTGTTAAAAGAATAACAAGAAGCTCACTGAAGCCCTCTGTCTTAGTCAGCTCTGGCTACTATAACCAACACCATAGATTAGGTGGCTTAAACACTACGCATTTATGTCTCACAGTTCTGGAGACCGAGAAGTCCAAGATCAAGGTGATAGCAGATTTGGTTCCTGTTGAGGCCCTATGCTGGCTTGCAGATAGCCACTTTCTTGCTGTGTCCCTACATGGCAGAGAGAGAGAGAGAGAGGTAAAGACAGAGAGGTACATTGCAGAGAGATAGAGATAGGGAAATATATATATATTATAATATATAGAGGTACATTGCAGAGAGATAGAGATAGGGAAATATATATATATATAAATATATATATATTTCTCTCTCTGTGTGTGTATATATATATATATATATATATATATATATATACACAGAGAGAGAGAGAGAGAGAGAGAGAGAGAGAGCGAGAGCGCGAGCAAGCACGAGCTAGAGCTCCAGCATTCTTGTCTCTTCTTATAAGGGCACTAATCCCATCAGAGGGGCCTCATGAACTCATCTAAACCTAATCACCTCCCAAAAGGCCCCACCTCCAAACACCATCACACTGAAGGTTAAGGCTTCAACGGATGAATTTGGGGGTCAGAACACAAACATTTAGTCCTTAACACCGTTAAACAGAAAGGAAGGCTTGGGAGCCCTGCTCCTGGGATCCACAGCCAGAAACTATACTGCAGCTCAGTTCTACAATCCTTTGCCATGAACCACTCGATGAAGGAGCTTGCTCCATTAGCACCGTTGCACCAGACACTCCCCTGTTCATGTTCCCTGGCACCTGTCACCTCCCACCTTATGCCATGATCATTTTTGACCACGCTTGATCCCCCCAGTGGACTCATTTCTCTATGCTTCATCAGGAGTCTTGGGCATAGTGGTTAAGTGAACCCAAAATATCTGATGAAAAAAATGTTTTCCATTTAATATGATAACTATCTAAAACACTAAAGCTGTAGTAATAGTAGCCACAATGTCCTGAGTATGTACTAAATGCCAGTAACTTCTCAAGGGCTCTGTATGCACCCTCTCATTTCATCTTTACAATAACCTTACACAGAATGCATTATCTCCATTTAACAGAGGGAGAAGTATGGACTTACAGAGGTAACTTGCCCAATTTCACTCACCAACTAAATTGTAGGAACAGGATTCAAGCTGTTGATTATGTCTGCATAGCTCATGCTCATTACACTTTTAGATCATCTAAAATAGACCCCACCTCCCAGCCACATGCTCATGTTAAATGCCACCAAGATAAGAAAAAAATTCCCATAGTCCATTTCTTCTCCTACTCACTTTTCCCTCCTCCCAAAAAAGTTAATAATGGAAAGACACATGACATATCCACCACAGATTACTGTGTCAGTCCATTCAGCTAATTTCAAAAAAGATGATGCTAATTATTAGAGATAATGAAAACTTGCTCTTCAACTACAATCCAAAGGGAATAGTCCAATTGATTAACAGGGATTTCAAGCCACGCATTCAGTTTCTCCTCATTTTATAATGGATGGGAAAAATTGGCTTGTAGATAGAGATTTCTGAGAGCTAAGTGTCTGAGACACTGAAGGGAGCCACCTCATTAAGTCCCAGGCCTGGTTCGGCAGGCTCTCGAAACCAGAGGCAAAGCCGACGGCAGGTAAACTCACTACAGGCACTATTTAATGAAAGTTTGCACTTTATCAGAGCATCCTTCCTGAGTCCTAGATTTTTGGGGGTGTTTTCTTTTCCTTTTCTCTTTCTTTTTTAACCATTCATTAGTCTTCTTAAAAATGTAGCAGTGAAGCAGTTAAAAATAAATCCAGGATTTGCAGAACGGTAAGAACTTAATCATGGCAGCAAACTAAACCCCAGAGACAATTTTAGTCTCAAAGTTAAAATATGGTGTATCTGACTCCGAGTAAATTGACTTTTCACAGAATACTCTAACATAATGCATAATAGTCATGCACTCCAAGAGAAGCTCCTGGGTATTGGTCCAGAGCCCACAAGCAGCAGGAAGATCATAGTGTATGTTGAATAAAATTACCCATTCTAAAGGTCCTCAGCTATCCTGAATATTTTATTAAAAACCTTTTTGTGGTGGAGACCAACTGGGACCTCTTTCTCCTAGGAGCGAGCTGTCAACGGTAGCAGAATTGAAAACCAGACAGAGTCAAGCTTAATTAGATCTCCCCCACCTCCAACCTTACATTTCTGGTATATTCTTTCCTGGCCATGAAATTTGATAAATAATAATACAGTGGGATTCATTTCCCCAAACCTTTCAAAAACAAAAAGCACAATTGTGGACAGGTGGAGAAAGAAAATAAAAATGTAGCAACAAATTTCAAGACTCGACAGAATATTAGCTGAATGCTACTAATAATTGCAATCACAATAATGTAATCAGAAAACTCACAGAACCCCCTCAAGCATGGCACTTGGCACAGATTAGGTTGCAATTCAGATCGGTGAGGAAATCGTTTCTGAGTGTCGCTTTAAGCCCAGCACTTTGCTGGGCAACACAGGAAAGGTGACCATACATTTCAGATTTTAGGAGAACACCTCAATTCAAACAACCTCTTCCCTCATTCCTTCACACCCACCCGTTCTCATTAAAGCACAGGTCCCCAGTCTGGGTTCAAAAACAGGGCTGCCGAGAGGATGGCAGACAAAACGCACTGCTCACGAGGACTTTGTAGTTCAGTCACCGTAGTAAAGGGGTAAAATCAAGAACACAGGGTGGACAGCAGGCTTGGGAAACCATCACTCTTTACACCCAGCCCACTTTTGCTATTTTCTGTTTCGTGACTTGAAATTTTTCTAAGTCCTTAAGTGTGATAACTTCCTTTCTTTCTAATTTGGCCTAGTACCAGAGTTCATATAACGTTTTATTTGCCTTATATTTTCAGGCGATTTTTCATTGACAGCATTATGGTGAGGTAGCCTCATTCTGAGGGCACCCCTTCAGTTAGTTTACCCTTTGCAATAATTTTTACAGTGTTGCATTTCACAAATAATTGAATACGAGCCTGGTTGCTTTTGAAAAACGTGTGCATATGCAATTTTCCCTTAGTTTCATGATGCACAACACATCTGTTATCTCAATGATAACAGATGTTATACTGAAATTGTAATAACTTGTGAGTTAACTGTATTCAAAACTTTATAGTTACACACGTTCCAATAACTTAATCCTCTACCATTATCTCCTCAAATTGATTTAGCCCTGCAGAAGTTGGAGAAAATCAAATATTCATTGTGTTTGCTTTGTGCATATATACAAAAATCACATCATGATTTATCTCTCTTGGTATTAATCCTGTCTTCTTTGGAAAGATGGGATAAAAAATCATAACAGAATCAACAATCCCTCCTCTCTTTACTCATGAAGATAAATTTCATAGTCAATTTGGGATTAATATGCATGCATCTGCGTTCAAGCATTTTTTATGGATTTGTAGGTGCCCTATGAATTCAATCTGCATTTCTAGCCATTTACCATTTAAATAAATGATCTTTCCTCTTACTTCAGGGGCCCAAGTCTATCCCCACTTGGCCATTTTATCTTTTGTTAGGGAAGCATCTCTCTTCTCCCAAAGCAAACCATCTTTTTTCTCTCAAGCTTCTCTTTTGTCTTCCCCCCGCCATATCCACAGATTATAAACACTGTGCTAAAATGTGTGTGCTACAATGAAACACCCACCAGTGCATAGTAGACAGTGAGCCAGTATCGGCAGGGGGGAGGGAGTCTAGAGGAGCATGTTGAAGTCAGGATAGTCTCCATCTTCCAGTACTTTCCATATTGGTAAGAGCTCCACAGTGAGTAAAGCTACTCCTGGGAGCCCTGTGTTTCTGACCACAGGCTAAGTGGGAGGGTGAGGTGGCGGGGGCTGGGGACCAGGAGCACAGCCTTGAGCTGGGCCTTGGAAAATCTGTGGGATTCTGGCGGACAGAAATGCAGCAAGAGGGCACTCCCAACAATGCCAAGGCTTGGAGGGGGCTGGGGAAGCCTGGGCGGGGGCGAGGGTGTGGTGAGCAGAGAGGATTCTGGCCTTTCTTTTGGCTGATGTGCCCAACAAAGGACCACACTCTTGTCAATTTCCAACCTTTTTCTTTCACTTTTCTCTGAAGAAAATGGATGGAAGCACTGGTTTTTTCACATACAAACTCATCAAACACACAGCCCCAGAGGTCACCAGGTGGACGGGCTTGGGTGGGAGAGGAACTCCTGAGATGAGGGGCCTCTGTGTCAATGCCTCACTGGGTCCCAATTTTTGTTTTGTCCGGAGGGCTCTACTGACTCCAGAAAATTAGTTCCATTATGTTTGGCTCCTTGTGAGTTCAACTTGCCATGCCTACCACGCATCCTCTAGGGATTTGCCCAACTCCAGACCAGTGAGTGCTCGGGCAACACAAGCTGGTATGTTGCCTTCAGTGAGTGTCACCATCCATAACTAGGAAGAAAGATCAACAAGTGTCACTGTGTATTTATGACAGGAAAGAAAGAGCTGCTTGAGGTGGGAACAGAAAATGAAGCACCAAGTCCAATATTAAAGGCTTGGATCTCATGTCCTATGTGGAGAGGCAAGAGTAAACAGCAGGCTTTGCAGCCAGACTGCCTGGGTTTGAGTGCCAGCTCAGCCACTCTATCACTGGATAAGTCATTTGACTCCTCTATGCCTCAATTTCCTTCACCTATAAAATGGGTATGATAATAGCAGTTACCTCATTGGGGTATTATAGGGATTCTAGGAGATAAAACACTTAAAGCTTTTTAAACAATAGAGAACGCACAGTGTTTATGCTGTAATTATTATTACTGGGCCATGTCCCTTCATTAATGCTGGATTTAAAGGGCTAGAGTCCTTGCAGCCCACTGACGGATGAAACTGTATAGCTTAGTGATGCCTGCCACCCTCAACCTGAGGTTGTTCTCTCGACTTTACCCTGATATTCACACCTGAATCTCCCTTGATCTAAGTGATGTGTTAGCTGACAACTTCTGTTTTGTAGATGTAGCTCCTTTTAGTATCTTTTAAATATTGCTTATTTCTCCAGAAAATATAATCCTCTTCTACAAATGCAGCACTGGACCCAGCAGGCATGCAAGGAAGGCCTGGAGAATTCAGGTTGACCATTCCGATTTCACTAGCAGGTTCCTCTCGGCCAAACCATGTCACTGTTAATGATCGGTCAGTAAACATTTCCTCACTTGTCATAAAACCCCTTCACTTGTTAGAAAGTCTTCATGGAGTGTGATGGGCTTTTTGCTATTCTTAAGAACAATTGAAAATAATACGAGCTACATCTGTTATATGAGAAACAAAATATTAGGTCTTTTTTAAAAATCAGAAACAAAGGAAAACAATTATTAAAGACATACTTGCAAACAAATTCTCCTGGGGACAGGAAGACTCCAAGAGTATTAGTCTCATTCTAAACTCAGCAGTATTTGAAAGTTGGGCTTACTTGACTCTCCACAGAAAAGGCATTTGCAGAGTGGGTACCCCATCTGTGCACACCCACCACAGTGCTCTGCTTAATCCACATGCCCCTCTGAAGGATGGCACATTGCTATTGAAAAGAAATAACAGGGCTGAGTATGAATGCCCAGAGAGCACCAACCAGAGGCTGGGGAGTAGGTGGGGGTCACTCAGAGAAGTTTCATTCCATAAAGTAAAATTAAGGATAAAGATAAAGTAATAGGGGTCCCAGCCAAGATGGAGGCATAGGTAGAAACACTTTGCTTCCTTGCACAACCAATCCAAAATCAATAAATAACCAGAATTGCCAGAAAATCAAACTGCATGGAACTCTGACAACCAAGGAACTAAAGAAACAGTCAACTAGACCAGCCAGACTGGTAAGACGGGCAGAACCCTCAGCAAGGAGGCAGGCCACGTGGGTGGAGCTGGCTGAAGGTGAAACTGAGACTCAGAGCTAACTGTGGACTATGACAGGGGTTGCCATGGTGAGAGAAACTCCGTCTCCCACGAGATCATTGGAAAGTGGGGCTAGAGCAGAGAAGGCGAGCTGCATTGTTCCCTCTCTTGCCCCTCCCCCACAGATAGTGCTCCAGCACAGCAAGGAGGATTGTCCTGCCCAGGTGAATACCTAAAGCCCCGCCCCCTTACAACTTAACAGGTGTGCCAAGACAAAGAAATAGGGCCCAAATGAAAGAACAGAGCAAAACTTCAGAAAGAGAGCTAAGCGATGAGGAGATAGCCAACCTATCTGACAGAGAATTTAAAGCCTTATTAATCAAAATGCTCACAGAACTGATTGAGCTTGGTCGAAAAATGAAAGATCAAATAAAAGATACCCAAAGTGAAATAAAGCAAAATATTCAGGGAACCAACAGTGACAGGAAGGAAACCAGGACTCAAAGCAATGGTTTGGAACAAAAGGAAGAAATAAACATCCAACTGGAACAGAATAAAGACAGACTCAGGAACCTCTGGGACAACTTGAAATGTTCCAATATATGAATTATAGGGGTGCCAGAAGGAGAACAACAACAAAAAATTGAAAACTTATTTGAACAAATAATGAAGGAAAACTTCCCCAATCTGGTGAAGGAAATAGACTTCCAGGAAGTCCAGGAAGTCCAGGAAGCCCAGAGAGTCCCAAAGAAGTTGGATCCAAAGAGGAACACACCAAGGCAAATCATCATTGAGTTACCCAAGATTAAGGATAAAGAGAAAATCCTAAAAGCAGCAAGAGAAAAGGAGACAGTTACCTACAAAGGAGTTCCCAAAAGATTATTAGCTGATTTCTCAAAAGAAACCCTACAGGAAAGAAGGGGCTGGAAAGAAGTTTTCCAAGTCATGAAAGGCAAGAACCTACATCCAAGATTACTCTGTCCAGCAAAGCTATCATTTAGAATAGTTGGGCAGATAAAGTGCTTCTCAGATAAGGTCAAGTTCAAGGAGTTCAGCATCACCAAGCCCTTATTACATGAAATGTTAAAGGGACTTATCTAAGAAATTGAAGAAGATCAAAAACTATGATCAGTAAAAAGACAACAAACTCACAACTATCAACAAATGAACCTAAAAAAAGAAAAACAATTAAAACAAAAACTAAGAAAACAACTAGAACAGGAACAGAATCAGAGAAATGGACATCACATGGAGGGTTTTCAATGGGGAGGGGAGGAATGGGGGGGTACAGGGAAGAAGAAGTATAATTTGTAGGCATAAAATAGACAGGGAGAGGTCAAAAATGGTATAGGAAATAGAGAATTCAAAGAACTTATATGTACAACCCATGGACATGAACTAAGGGGGGAATGCTGGAGGGCTGGGGAATGCAGGGTGGAGGAGGGATCAAGGGGGAAAAATTGGGAAAATTGTAGTAGCATAAGCAATAAAATATACTTAAAAAGTTAAAAACAGAAAAAGTAATAGATTCACATGGTGGCCTGGTGTGACTGGCACTTGGAGGGGAGGCAGTTAAAGGCCTGGCCACAGAGGAGACTGGACGCTTGACTGTGAAAGCTGCCATGGCCCTGCTGAGGCAATGGGAAGCCAAGAGACAGGTTCCTCTATTGTCCTTAAAATCTTTAGTGGACTCATCCTTCAGGTGTCAGTTGCTTGAATTCAGCAGGAAGACATGGATTTTGAACCCTCGGGCTACCTTAACTCTTAGAGAAGACCAGTAGATAAGCCTGCACAATCTCACAGGGATTCTGAGTAAGTTGTCTTAACAGCTAGATGTTCACCAGTAAAGTTCCAAGGTAAGATTTTAGAAATCCTTGGCCTGAGCAAAGTGTCCTTTCTGAATGTTGGTCCACATTTACTATTTGATAAATTTCTCTTCCTACAAAGTTCAGTTTTAATTCTCCTACTTTCTCAATTCTTCACTTAGATCTGTGGGTCTTTACAGATCCATCACCAATCTGAACTATTTTGTTAATCCATGGCAGAAACCAGAGACACCCTCAGACCAAAGGACCCTGTGTGTGCAAATGACCCAATGCTTGTCTTTCCAGAGTGCAGCTGAGCCTGAGACCACAGCTCTGCTGTTCCTTCATCCTGAGCTGTGCTCTGCCTCCCATTGTCTGCCTATATAGATTTAGAAGGTTTATCTACCACAACCTTAAGGGTCTTGGGGTGCATAGTTTACATACAGGCAGGGTATTCACAGCTTCATGCATTGGTACAGAGATAGCTTTTTCAATTCAACACATGTTGCTTTTTTTTTTTTGCTCCACCTTGCATCACTCTCAGATCAGATAAGTTCTCTCTGTATTAAAGAAAGCAAGCTTCTCCCTGGCTCTGTGCTCAGAGACAGCCCCTGTTTTCAGCCTTTGCTACCTCAAGCTGGGTATTCTCTCCTCCCCAGGCTTTTGCCCAGTATCTGTCCAGCTGGACAGTTTACCAGGCCTAGATCATGTTTTTTGAGCTTCTAACCCTGCTCTCGTTCTGACTTCTGGCTTCATTATGTACACACTGTTGGGGTGTTTACACTTCGAGATCCAGAGCTTTGTCTCACCAAAGTATATCTCTCACCATCATTCCTATCTCCTGCCATCAACCCCTGGCTCACCACAACAGTATTCTCAAAACCCACATGCATGGACTATTCTGTCTAGCAAAGAGGCATATGATAGTAGTACACAAACTCCTTCAAGGAAGACCTAAAACATTTCAGGCACTTTTCCAAAGATGGAAAAAGAAAAAGTCACTCTCAGGGGGCTACAATCTAGTGGGAAAGATAAAGCATTAATAGGAAATTATAACTTAATAACTAGTTATAATGATCTTAGAAAAATACTAAGATCATGGTAAAAATAGAGTGTGATGCTCACACAGAGAAGGGAGGCTAAGCCAGCATTAGAGACACGAAGGAGTCTTCTCTGTGAAGGAGGGCAGTCCTTGAGGAGGATGAGGAGTAGGCTGAGCAAGTGAGGGGGGAGGAGAGGGGAAGGGTTGTTCTAAGAAAATTGGGTAGCATGTGCAAGGACTGGGAAAGGAGGAGAGCATGCAGCATTCTGTGACCTGTAAGCAATGAAGTAAGAATGGAGCACAGGTGACAAGGGGGAGTGGTCTAAACTGGGACTGTACATGCAGCCAGAGCCACACCTTGACAAGGCCTATAAACTTGGCCAAGAATTTGGAGCTTTATCTGGGGGAATTGAAGTTGTTTTACGAAGGGAGCTTATATGATCAGTTCACCATAAAAAGGCCCCTTTGGCTGCAATACAGACCTGCACTGGAAAGGAGCTGGGTTTGAGGCAAACCAGCCATTTGCAGAGGTGCTGATGGCCTGAGCTATGGAAAAAATGGAGATGGAGAGAAATAGAAGGATTTAGAGATTAGGGACTTGATTAGGGTGAGATAGGCATGAAGTGTCATTCCCAAGTTTCTAATTGGGGCAACAGAGAGAAGTATGGTTCCTTCAGCTGAGACAGGGACCCCGAGAAGGAGGAACAGGTTTCAAACATGACTTTGAGGGCCTCTGAGACATACAAGTGGAAGGATCAGCTGGCTAGACCTGGACTCAGGAAGTGGGAACTCCACTTCATACAGTGCAGCCTCCTGAGATAATGAATTTCACAAGTTTACCACTCTGTGTGCAATAGAGTGTGTCTTTCTTTCCCCCTTCAAGCATTATGATCTCACATGAAACCACCAAAAGCAGGTGGTTCCTCTCCTTGTTCTTTTCTCTCATTACTAGAAAGGAAAATCTTTTTCAAAGGCCTTTCCAGCCAAGATCATCCTTAAAGCTCAACAACCAGAAGTTGGTCACAAGGCCAGCCATGTTTTTTCCCTGAAAAGGCAAGATAGACTGCCACGAGTGTCTGCAACCAATCACAATGCACCTCTGAGGCTGGGGGGAGGGACATGCCTTCCTGAACCCAGGGATAACTGAACAAAATCCATCCACGTTCAGGATGAGTTAGATTATGCCATGGTGGCCTAAACCAACAATGTTTCTTTTTCCTTCTTACTATATGTCCACTGCAGGATGGCAAGTGGTCTCTGCTTATGGTTACCCCCCTGGGAGTTAGGTTGATAGAAGCTCCATCTAGGCCTAGGCTTTCTAGATTTCCATGGCAAGGGAGGAGAACTCTTGGAGTCTCATAATGGCAATTAAATATTATGGGCTGGATCTAATAGCTGGAAGTAGTCACATTGCCCCACTCGACTACAAGAGGGCCAAGAATTGTATTTTCCAAGTGATTGGAATGAGAGAAGAGCCAGATATTAGTGAGCAGCATTAATGATTACTAAATCTGCAATTCCTACCCAGTCCGAGGATTACCCTGGTATGAGAAACCTACTATCTCTTGGGGTGACCCATTTCATTTTTACTCATCCTTGAGTGATAAACAATATATCTCTGTAGTGAATTAAAACCTCCCCCTGCAGCACCTGTCCCTCTCTCCTACACCCTCACAGAACAATGTTTTTCATCTTTCCCATGACAGACCTTCAACTATTAGAAGGTAATTATCATGCACTCCCAGGTCCTCGTTTTTACAAATTGAATTGAAATTTCAATTAGTAATTCAAAAGTTCAAGTATCTGAAAATATAATGACATTGAATTGCAAGTTTGGAAAAATGCAGGGTTAGCTTCAGAGAAAGACACTCAAGTGGGCATGTTGGATCAGAGAAAAAGATAACAGATGGGAAAGCAAGTTCCTATTTGAAACTGAGGACAGAGAGCTGTCAACTATAAGATGTCTTTTCTTCCTTTCAGTCAAAGTTCACTGTGAAATTCTCTTTCCTCAATTGTCACTTCACTTCCGGCCTGGTAGAGGAAAGATATTTATGCAGTTACCTTCCTTATCTGCTGGGGAGAGCACCAATGAAAACGTACAAAGAAAGCTTGATATCTCTCCAGTTCTGCTAATTGACTCATCTTGTGTTTAGACAAGTGTTATTTCAAGCTGAATTACCGTTTTAATTCAGATAGAGCCGCTTAGAATCTACAACTAATGAATCTTTCTCTTTCAGAAGTGTTTCTTAATACAGCCACTTAACTAAAAAGCCAGAAGAGATGGCACATACAACTTCCTTCTTTCTTGGATGTGCCTGTGAATTGTGGGTTAATTGCATAACGAGGCAGCCAGTTAACACCTGCCTGTGGATTTACATACTTCCAGCTATACATCATCTCCCACCTGATACAGACTTTGTGAAACCGGAATGTTTTACCAGGACTGGAAGGTCAGTCCCATTTGTCAAAGCAGGGACAGTCCCTGTGTCTTAGACAGCCTTATCTGGGTTGTGGAGTCGCTCAAGGACATCATCTGCCTTCTGATCAGCAGAGCCTTGAGAAAGCCGAGCTGTGGGAACAGCGGGTCTTACTCATTTATTTCTAACATCTACTTTTGTCCTTATTAGTAGGCCAGAGTCTACAGGCTGATAAGCCAAACACACCCATCAATTGCAAGGACTTAAGAGTGTATTTCTGGGGGACATTTGCTAACTGTACCAAAACTAGTTTCAATGGGTTTTCACAGTGCTCATGTCATGGAGAAGCCTTGTGAGGTCAGTGAATGGGGTGTACTGTCACAGATAAAGGGGAATGCTGGCTGTTGTCCAACAGGAGATAAATAGTAAATTCACTTATTTGGCAAGCATTGAGCACAGACTATGGCAGGCACTGATAAGCACTGCAACGAGGGGGCAACAAGCCCGTTCCCAGCTTTCCTAGAGTTCACATCTGGAGAGGGAGCCAGGCGTTAACCGCATAATCACATCAATCATGACATTCAGAGAGTGCTTACTGAGGGCCTGGCTCAGTTCTACATACTTTACAAACAGTCATTAATTTAAAACTTACAGCAATGCTCTGAAGCCATTACTATCTTTATCCCCCATTTCATCATTGAGCAAACCGAGTTACAAAGAGATAAAGAAATTTCCCTTGGGTCTTATAGCCCTGAAGTGTCAGCTGGGAATGGAACTCCGGTGGTCTGGGTTCCAGTGCAGCACTGCCTCTCAGCTGGCCTGGAAGCCTGTTTAAGACCTTCAACCACACCCTCCCCACGCAGAGAAACTGCCCCCTCTCTGGTGCTCCCCAGTGCTTGTTCTACCAATTACAACCCTAGGTTTAATGGCCGCCTTGCATCATCCTCAGGTGCACACTTTATATTTTTTAACATTTATGGAAATCAAGATGCATCCCACAGTTAGTAGCCAAATAAAACAGGTAGAGTTGTCCTGCATTTCTTTTGTGGTATGGAACATAACAATGCAGCCTACAATCGAAGGTAAGTTAGAACCAAGGGAAAACAGTGCCTGCAGCTGCCGTGTCTACCCCACTGGGAGAGCACAGGGCCGGTGCTCAAGGTCATAGTGACAAGTCGGTTCCTGACAGAGACAAACCAGACCTGGGTGTCCCGAGCTCCACCCAGCTCAGGGCTCCTGCTGCCCTTGGCTCTCTCCAGCCAGAATTCTCTTCACAGGAAGCCAAACCACAAGAAACCCAAAGCCAGGAGTAGCCAGTGAGGAATGTCCTGTTTACATTTCTGTTGTTGAAGTAGAATTCTTTGTCCTAACAAAAAATCTCTTGCCTTCAACAAAGGCATTCATAACAATAAATGCATTATTTCCTCCACAAAAAAAGTTTGCATTTCACTTATTTACAGGGTCTCAGGTTTCTTTAGTTTCACTCCTAATTAAGGCTTGATGTCTCTCAATAAACCTTCCTTGAGCAAGAACTAATCATTCCTGACCAACCAACAGCACCATTAATTCATGGATTTGCAAACGGTTATTGTTTTTCCTTTCCATGGAACTTAACACTGATTGAACCATACGCAATATGCACAGGCACATGAAATCTTTGAACTAATGAAAATGTGACTGTAAAACCGGCCTTCTCTCCAGTCTAGGCTGGACAAAGAGGAAAGGCATTTAGGATACTTCTGTTGTGCCTTTCATTAGAATGCTGCCTGCCAGCATTCTCCCTAAAAATAGTTGTCACGCCAGTGGAGTCCTCACTCTGGCAAACAGACTGTTCTGCACCGAGATCCTTTTTAGCTGGTTCTTAAGTTACAGGGATTTTAACTAAATTAGAAAGTTTGCCACTTTGTTCCTTGTAGAATAAAAGCTTTTCAAGCCAGAGCTCCCGAAACACAGGTTCAGCTCAGTTCTGAAAAACGGGAAAATGTCACCTTTGCTTCTGAGCATAAAAAAAAAAAAAACCCAAAATGTTGAAGCTGGAGGGGGTTTAGAACAAATGGAACCTCCTACTTATTAATGCTTGGGTAGTCAGTTTCTCCACACAGCTATTTCCTTGACCATTTGCTTTCCTGCTAATGTTTTAGCATCACTGGGCCACAAAATAATAAATGCTATCCTGTATAAAAAGGTAAGGATGCCTTAAAAACTCATTCGGGTGTTTCAAAGCACAGTTCCACTTTCTAAGTGTTTTTATTTTTCCACATATTAGGCTCTAATGATTCCAGAACAGACAGTAGGGATGCCAAGTAAATAAACAATTCAAAATCTGCTCAGTCAGATCTGAAAAGGATTTCCTCAGCATTGGTTCCAAATTCCTCATTTTTTTAAAGCTTCTCTTAGCCTTTAACAGAGTCCTTGATTTCCAAGAATCTAGCATCATCTTTTGGACAGTATTAAAGACAAATTCTGTTTGCATCATTTGATATTCTTTTTCATTGATTTTATATTTTTAGGATACTTGCATATCATCTCACTTCAGCTTCCTATACAAATGAGATTGGCTAGTGCTCAAGAGCCCTTGTGGATGGGGGAGGGGGATCACGCTCTTGGTGCCCCCAGCTATTAATTTTCCCAAACAACTGCAGTCATCATGATACTGTCTTACTCAAAAAGTACCATTTCACTCTTACCAGTAAAAACAATTTTGAGATATAGATGTGCATGTGTGTGTATTCATTTCTTACTCTGAAAGTATATTCGATCTAGCCCTGACCAGTAATATTCAAGGCTCTCCACAAGCAAGTCCCAGTCTTTCTCTCCAGAATAAACTCCCACTGTTCCCTTGCTCAGACCCAACCACTGTCACCTGGAGGCTCCAAGGTGCCCAGTAGGACTTGGGGCTCGGCTGTGAGTCCAGACTCTTCCCTGGACTAGCAGTTAGATCACAGGTAAGTCCGTCATTCTCCTTTAGCTTCCTCATCTGGGGGCTAAGAAAAATAAAGACATCTGCGTGAATTTTCTTGCTGTGAAATCTAATGAAAATGCACAGTGTGATCACCTTCGGTAAAATGGTAAAATGTGACACAAATCTTATGAATGTATTAATCCTTATAAAATAGAGGTACGTTTAAAGTCCTGGGCACAGATAAGAAAGACTCTGGGTGGATTGTCTTACACATGTAAAAATCATTTTCCATCAGATCTTTTATTTAAATTCCATTGAGTACATATTAGCTATTTATGAGTCTCATTAACATATCAAAAATCTAAGTCTCACATTGCAATAATCCACTGAATGCATAAAATGTGGTTTTGGCCAAAAAAAAAAAAAGAAAGAAAGAAAGAAAGATATACATTTAAGAGAAGAAAAAATCCTGATCAATTGGGAGAATGGAGTTCACTTAACTGAGGTAAGACTGAGGAAACAAGCCAGTCGGGGGTG
The DNA here is from genome assembly GCA_004026765.1 of Micronycteris hirsuta. NCBI lineage: Eukaryota > Metazoa > Chordata > Mammalia > Chiroptera > Phyllostomidae > Micronycteris > Micronycteris hirsuta. The sequence goes on from PVJI01000541.1 coordinate 247,216, forward strand.
GCGATAAAATCAAAAGTCTGATCATAGACATGTCGGGTATAAGACGTCTATTTGATATCTTCATGAGGATGTTGACCAGGCAGTTAGACATTTGAGTCTGGGCTCAGGGAAAAGGTGTGCCCTGAAGATAGAAATTTGGAAGTCACATTCTTTTCAATCTTCAAGGGCCAGTTCAAATGCACCTTGTCTATAAAGCCTTCTTTAATCTCCAGCTGCAAAAAAGTTCTGTTCCTGGATGTTATACTTTCTGCATATTTCTTTGAGTATCTACCTCTGCCTCCCTTCTCCTTCATTGTACTTACTTGTGTACTAGACTGTAGACTATTTGAGGTCAAGGACTATGTCACTTTCATCTTTGTGTTCTCTCAGTGTCCAGCACTATGCCTTTCTGTATTTGGAACACAATATGTGACATTGGCTTAATTAATTAATCTCCTCTAACAGGCTCAGCAAAATTGCTTGAATAAAAGTAAATCCAGAATGTTAGATAAGTGAATGAATGAATACATGAATACATGAATGAAAGAGTAATCGATCAATCCCTGGAGTCACATTGAAAAATCCAAATAAAATTGGCCCTGTGCAGGACTGAGTGAAGCCTAGTATCTTCCCAACCTGCCCAACCCAGTTGTCCCATGACCACTGAGCTCCCCAGGACTGTCCATGATAGTGCCTCACTTACGTTCAACTCCCCCAATCCTGTGCTCCATAGCCTTTTTGTCCTTTTGTTGTCCAGTAAGATGTACCAGTCAGACTACATGGTGACAGCGAGCCAATTAGACCAGCTCGTCATGCTGGTGTAATTGCAGAGCCTACTGTCTAGATGTCTTGCCTCCCACACCATAAAGTTGTATTTTAATGAGGGTCTTGAGAAATCCAAGTGCCTGAGAGCAAAAGTGACTTTAGGGCAGGACATACCTGCCCTCATTTGCTGAGCCAGCAACAAGCCAGGCCTTATTCCTATATTCAGTGTGCACAAAGTGCTGACTAATGATTAAGAGGAAGCAGCTTGTTGGGAACATGGATAGTCAGCTCTGCCCTGGAGGCTACTCGACTCGCCAGGGAACCCTCCTCCAGTTCTGACACCAGGCAGCCCTTGGACCCCTTGGCAGGTCCCTAGTCCCCTGGGTCTAAGTCTCTATGTGTGAAAAATAAGACTACTGAGCTGGACTTCACAGATCCCTTCCAGTTACACAGTTCAATAAGAACAAAATTTAATGTTCAAAACTTCAAACTCTCCACTCATTTATCAAGCTATTCTCATTTTTATGTTCCGTAACACTCTATAATGTAGTTACAAATCTCCATTTTTTTCCTCCTTACAATGATGGTGTGAGAAAGCCCTTCATAAATTCTGATGTGTTGTATTAAATTTATTTATTATTATTTGTTTATTAAAGAGTCCCCTTCTTTCTTTGTAGGTGGGAAATTAAAGATTGCTACCACGTCCAGGTTGAAAAATTTTTTAAAAGACTAGATAATCTTTTGTCTGAGGCCAGAGTCCTAACAAACCTTCACAGCAGAAAGGTAGGGGCAGGGGGTGGGGGATGCATGAATACAGAAGGATTTAGGGATATCTTAACTCCCTAAGTTTGTGATGCCAAGTTTTTATGAGGTCTCCAATGCGCAAATGGGTCTGATAGACCATATATTCCTAAATGTGGAAAATTAGAGGAATTCTTTAATCCACCCATTCTACTGTTTTCCAGATAAAGCTATCCCCAAGAGTATATCCCAGGATAGTGAGTTAAGGGCAACATAAGATAGATGGAGGCATGAGCTTCTCATATTTGTAGATTACTCCAACATAGGATTACATTCCAACAGCAAAATGAAGTAAGCATATTACATCAGTAGATCCTGAATATTACCTAAAAGCATTATAATGTTAAACAAACAATATAATTTCTTTGCAGAATTATTTAACGAATCTGAGAACAAAACTGAGAACCAAAAAAAATGCCCATTTTGACTCCCGAAATTAAAATACACAAAATGTCATTACTCAAGCAGATTAACTAGAGAGGAAGTCTGAATTAGGGCTTATTCTTTAAAGAAATATACCCTTAATATTCTCAAGAAGTATAGAAAAAACAGCAAATCAAAATATGGCCAAATCAATGAGTTTAGGAAATATTTTAACAGTACAAGGGTTAGCAAAAGTAGGTTTACAGCTGTGAGTATACAAAATACAGTTTATTCTTGTATTATTATTTATTAATTAGTGTATTATTTTCCATATAAACAACTGTCAAGCTACTTTTGCCCACTTTTGTATATTAAAATAGTATATTAAAATATAACCAGATTCCTATATATTGTCTACGTATCCACATTTCTCCCCAGCTCCTTCTAACAGAGAGAAAAAGCTGAGATTGTATGAGATACTCTATATATTAGGCCTAAGAAACACCCAGTCTTAGACTGGTGGCTAGTAAGAGACTGAGGACTTTTTCAGCACTGGACAACGGAGGCTAAACTTGACCTTTGGCAGAGACAAAGTAGAATTAGAGAGTACAAGCAGGGATCCCTACAAGTTTTCTGTTTCTATGAACTTTGAGCTCAGGCTATCCTCAGCTCAGCTCTTGCTCCACTCAGCTGGTACATAAATGGGAAGCCAAACAATGTGGTTAAATCTTCAGAGCCATGTTCTGTGACACACTGAACCCTGAAGCCTTCTGCATGTCAATGACCTGGGGAAAACGAGGAGGGCAGGTCTGCTTCCCGAGAACTTTTTGCCTCTACTAAGAAGAAAGAAATCTCTAAGAAAGATTAACTTCTACTAGCTCTTGCCTGAAGAACCACAAATTACAATTTACAGGAATTTGAATAGATGGTCACGAAAATAACCACTAGAAGCAGAATCTACAAAGTAATAGACTCTTTTCCTTTACTTTATCCACAGAGGTTAAATTTTAAAACAAAACAACTCATCACAACATCCAGGACAACACTGTGATCAATCAGTGATTCTGGGGCCTCAATCAAGATGTTTGGAGATCATAAAAAAGTGAAATGTCATGGACTTGTCATCCTAAGGCAGCCATATCAGTCAGTGCATCACACAAAAATTCATGCAGGAAAGAAATCAATGGTTCCAAATGGAAAAATACACAACTTCCAATATTCAATCTATAGAGAGCCATTGACTTGCCTTTTAACAATTCTTCCTTAAAATAGTTTCAAAAATTATCATGCCAAACTCCAAATTCAAGTGTAAATGCCAGTTTATGCTTTCAAACCAGTGTTAGAGCAGTAGTATTAATTACATCTATTTCATGATCTTAGCACTTAAAATTTTAGTTGCTCTAATATGCTTTTGACTTGTTTTGAGGGTGAGAAAGAACAGCTGGATTTAGTTAACCCCTACCTACTCTAAATAATTGGTTGAACCTAATCAAAAACAGGTGAGACGTCTGCTTCTCATCATGAGGGAGTACTTTGTATCAGACTTGCCCTGTTATCTGAACAATTCTCAAACTTCACAAAATATATCAGTAAGTTATTTTCAGTTACTGGAAAACAGCACAGGAATGTCATCCCTGAGAAAACAATTTATGTGCTGATTGCCACCACTACCTCATGTTTCTCTCAAGGTTAGTCTCTGGACAGCAAAGCAGGGAGGTGGATCCCAAGCAGAACTCTGAGGTCTTAATGAGCTGAGGAGGGATAGACTGGAATTCAAAGCTGATGAAGTAGGTTGATGTGTGGGACAGGGTACCATAGTGGAGGAAGCTGCATAGAGAAGGGGTTACAGAAATCCATGCAGGGATTCCCTTAACTCTTTGGCAGAACACTAAGTTGGATATGCTTAGAACATGTACTAAGCTGTTCATGCACAGGCAATATAAGTGAAATGGAGATTCTGGAAGCCACACAGTGCTGCAAAACATAGGAATTTTGAACAGCTAGAGTTTAGAGACCTTGCCGAATACTCCCAGTCATTCGGTTGTCATAAGAGTTCCTCTAGACTCACTCTAACACAACTTTTAATAAAGCTCAAGGGTGTCAAACCAATCTGACCATAAATTCACTGTCTATAGAAATAAAACTCTTTAAAGAAAGACAATAAACTCTAACCTCTCAACAATACACAGCACATAATTTAAAATATTAGCTGTGTAAAGAAAAAAATTAACATGCAACTGGCAGTGGGGGGACCCAATAGAGATAGAAATAGAGATGACAGACATTTTCAAATTAGCTGACAAAGAATTCAAAATAACCATTATGTTTAGTGACTTATTTAAAAAATGGACAAGATGAGCAAACATTGAGAATGTCAGTAAATAAATGGAACCTATTTAGAAATAAGTGGAAATTCTAGAGCTGAAAAAAGTCTAATAATTGAAAGTAAAAATTCACTGAATGAGCCTACAAATACATTTGACACTACAGAAGAAAGTGAGCTTGAAGACAGAGCAATAAAGACCATCATAACTGAAACAGAGAAAAAAGGCAAAAAAA
>PVJI01000542.1:0-232391 GCA_004026765.1 Micronycteris hirsuta
CTCAGCAGCCCCCCCAGGATGCGGATGGTGCTCTCGAACAGGTTGACGTCCACATCCTTCTGAAACTGCAGCTTCCGGGACACCCACCGCCTGGCTTCTCCGAACTCTAGGCAGGGAACGGGAGGGGGTGGGGGACACGCTCATGGGTCCCGGTGCCCCGGGACCGCTCACGGGGTGACATGCTTTCTCTTCTCCGTCTCTCCGAGGGAGCAAAGGCACGAACCCCCAATCTTCATGTCTGAATGTACACAGGCCAGCGTGCAGCTGGGGAGCCACACCCGGCTATGGGCACAAGGGGCCGACAGTCAGAGGCCACGGCACGGGACCACGGAACTCAGTGGCAGCCCCCAGCCTTTCCAGGAAACGTCAACTCAGAAGTAGCCGACAGCGCCAGCCGCAGCCGCCCCCCCTGCCATGAGACTGCACGGCGTCACGGACAGACTCCCGGTGCCGACGGATGTGCCACGGGGCCCCGCCACAGGGCCCCGCACACGGCAACGGGAGCCCGCTGCTGCCCAGGGCGCCTGTTCACGTCCGCAGGGCCTGCACAGCTGTCCACAGCGTCCCCTGAACGCCTGGGCGGGAGGCGACAGGGAAGCGCCCATGACCAGCACATCCCCTGCGTCGCCTAGAGCAGAGAAGCCTGTGTGTGTGGACACAGCAGGTGGGACTCGTGGGCTCGGCCGCCGGCCAGAAGACCACAGGTACCTTTCTTTAGGCCGAGGATCCACATGGTGTCCAGGGAGTCGATCAGCGTGAGGCCGAGGCCGAACCACTCGCTGAAGGACCGGGACACAGGCTTCAGCTCATCGTGGCCCCAGGCGAACTTGCGGTACCCGGCCCACGCGTGGCGGAAGGCATCTATCACAGCCTTCTGGCGCTCGTTAGGGGAAGCTGGAGAGAGGGAAGCAGGTCAAGGGGGCCTGGGCCTGGTCAGGGAGGACAGCCCCTCCGCGGGCCCCAGGTAAGGACGCTGGTGACCTCGGGGACACTGACAGGACAGCGGCAGAGGGAACAAAGGTCCGGACCCAGCACCGGAGGTCAGACCCTCAGAGCTGGACAAGGTTGCCGAGGTGGTGAGGCCCTGGGGCCTCACGTGGCAGCTTGGGCTCATGTCCACCTGGCCTGGCCCTGTCCACGCCACCCTCTGGGGCGCACCCTCGGAGCCACAGGGAGCTCGTGGCGAGCAAAAGCGTTTGACACCGCAGACCAGGAACCCAGTAGCACTGGCTGTGCCGGCAGCTCAGGTGTGGGAACATCCACTGTGACAGGTGCTGCTGACGGAGACCAGCCCCTGGTCTCTCACGAACCCATGCCTGGCATCGTCCGAAGGGACAGCCCTCGGTGGGGCACACTGCGGTCCCTCTGCAGCCTGCCTGCTGCACCCACCACGCCCTGGGCGAGTGTGCTCTCCACACAGGCAGGGCCACACAGGGGCCGGTGTCCAGGAAGACACGGCACTGGCTTCACACCGCGTGTCCTCTCTGTGGGGGCGGAGGCCTCCCCTCCTGACACCACGGCTGTGCTGTCCCTTCTTAAGTCACACAGTCGCTCTATGTCCCCACAGGCCCAGCTGCCTGCCCTGGCTCTGGGCTCCCTTGCCTTCCTTCGCAGCAGCCCCAGCACCCAGAGGGCCCGAATGCGGGGCCCCACCCGCCGCCTAAGGCCCTCAGGCCTGGGGGTGATACTGAGGGGGAGCCCTGTCCCCACATCCCCAGGTCCCTCTTGGACCAGACATGGTGGGAAGATAGGCCCCCCGCACACACACGCCTGTGGCCACAGTCCTGGACACAGGACAACGTCCAGGAACTACTTGTAGCCACCAAGCTTCTGGAGAGTATGTGACCCTGAGAACCTGGGCCTACTGGGCGCTGAGGGTCAGTCAGCCTTGGGGGGACAGGCGGTGTTCCACCCCACGCCCCACAAACTCATGTGCTCGACCATACACCCTCTGTCAGGAAGCCCAGGTGTGGCCCTGAAGGGCGCAGGTGGGGCCTTACCCACATGCTTCAGAATCCTGGGGGCCCGTGAGGAGGGCCTGGCGGGCGCCTCTGCCCCCCTGGACGGGAGCTCGGTGCCCTGCTCCGGCTCGATCACTGCTCCCCGCCAGCTGCAGGGAGAGAGGGGCCATCAGCCGTGCAGGGGCCCAGACGCAGGGGCCCATGGTGGCTGGTCTCAGCCTCCCCCGGGGCAGACAACTAGGAGACAGGCCCCCCTCCCCCGCCCCGGGGCCGCTCTCAGGCTGGGGCAGACAGCCTGATTCAAAAGGAGGGTGGACTCAGCCACGTGCCGGCTCTCTGCCTTTCAGAGAAGACACACTGAGAGCTGCGGCCCCCTCGTTTCCGCGTGCTCAGACCCACGCCTGCGGCTCCCGGTACCTGACGACCGTCCTCAGCGGGCTCTGCTGCTGGTGCGCCTCGTCCGCCACCTCCTCCCTCCTCTTGGTGTCTTCCTGCCTCCTGCCTTCCAAGTCTTTATCGGGGGCTCTGATTTGCAGGTTGGGGGGGCCCCGCCGGACGTTCCTCTGAGGCTTCTGGACAAACATCAGAGTCGCTCATGAGAAGAATTCAGGTGCCTTGAGCTGCGCCTTCCTGCCCAGGCCCCCTTGGGTTTTAGCTCCCCAAACAAACTGAACCCCTGCCTCCGGCAGCTCCCTGGAGCAGGCCCTGCCCCCGACCCCACCCAGAGCCAGGGGCTCCTCAGCCTGCAGTCCAGTGCCCTGTCCTCAAGGGGCTGCCCTGACCAAGGGCCCAGCCTCGGCGGATGTCTGCTCTCGTCCTCGCAGGACGCTTGTGTGGGCCACCTGCCTGTTCCTGGCGTCCCAGCTGGCTTGCGCACCAGCCCCAGGAGAGAAGGAACGGGTCTGTTTTGTTTACTGCCCAGCCCAGGCCTGGAGCCCAGCAGCTGTGCCGCCGAGAACGAAAGCAGAGGGTGCTCCCCCCGCCCCCAGGGGGTGTCCAACCAGCCCAGAAGGAACGACTGACACACCAGACAGACAGCAAGGAAAAGCCTTCTTCCCAACGGCTTGAATCTTACGGGCGTTCGGATGTCTCTGGGACTGAACCCGCTTACAGCCCCACCACAGCTCGTGGGAAGTACCTGAGGGGGCAGCGCCAGGCCGTTCCCTGGGTCAACATCTGCCTTCTGAGGCGCTGGCAAGACGGCCGGGTTTGCTGGCCTCACCCTCTGCTCTCCTGCTGACCTGCCACCCGGGGCTAAACAAGAAAACCCGTTTCACTCAGATGTGCCACCTGGGCTGGGGGACACTCAGGTTCCTCTGTAGAAAACACCTACACGGGTACTGTTTTTAACAAAGGACGCCCTGCAGCCTCGGGGAGTCACCGAAGTGCATCCGAGAATGACCAGCGGAAACCAAACCTTCTCAGAGCACTTGGCCATCCGTGTCCTCATCAGTGACCCATGACCCCAAATGCTTCTCCTTCGTATTTCCTCTCCAGGAGTACACAAGGTGACCTACAGCGGCGTGTTGGCGCTCCTCCTAAAATTAGCAAGCTTGGAGGAGCTCAGGGGGCGCTCTACATCTGCGCCCGCTCTCTGCCCAGTCCTTCCCAAACACAGGGCAGCACGCATTATGAAATTCTCAGGACACACTTAGAGTGGGCGTTCAACCTCAGGGCAGAGGCTGGATGCCGGCCCCACGGCGGCCACGCAGGAGGCAGGCAGGGGACATCATGTTAACATCCGTGTTCTAGCAAAGAGGCTGAAAACACACTGCGCTCCTTTTTATCTGGATCTCCTGCCCACTCGCCCTTTATGGCTCCTGGGGCTGATTAGGGTGGAAGGCAAGACCCTCTGTCTAGTCAACCCTCGGGTGCCTGAGGCCCTCAGGAGCGGATACCTTTCCATGGGTCAGCCATGCTGATATAGGACAGGAGCCCACAGAGCATCAGAAACGCCAGGATGAAGAGAATCACATTCCGCTGTAATCTCGACAGTTGCTTCCATTTCTGGGGTGGGGGGACGGAAAGTGACACTTTTTACTGAAAATAAAGTGAATGGAATTCTCTTCCTCTGTGACAAACTTCGTGAGGTCAGTGAGTGACTTATTAGGACGTGTGTGCAGCTATGTTGTTTCTGAACGGGGCGCAGTTCCGTCGCAGCCGGGCGACGGGCTGGGGCCGGACTGCAGGTGACAGAATGCCCGGGGACAGGTAAGAGGAGAATGAAAACGGACACAGGGTCCACTTCTGTCCTACACATGGACAACGGAGAAAGGCTCCGCGCGCGTTCGGGCTCAGGCCCCTCCGGACCTGCACCTGCCCAAATGCGGTGTGGACGCCCCACGGCGCGAGACCACCGGAACGCACAGGGCGTTAGAGTGGCTGAGCTCATGTTCCCGGCATCTGCACGGGGGAAGAACTCATCCAGGGAACCTCAGGTTTCCGTTCGGGGCGGAGATGGCGAGACCATACGGGAACCCGCTCGGGGTGCGTCGGCCCCGCCCGGCGCCCTCCCTGGCCCAAGCCGCGGAGCCCGGCCCGCGGACAGGGCCGCTGGGACCAGCGCCCCCTGCCCTGGACCGGCGCGCGAGGCGGAGACCCCGGGGTCTGCGGGACCGACCCTCACCCGCCAGCACGAGCGGCGCCGCCGGGTTTTGCTGCCGTCGTCGCTCTGGCCAAGGCTCAGCGTCACCGAGATGAAGTCCCGGTGCGGCGCGGGCGGCGCCGGTGGGTACATGACAGCGGCGGAGACGGCCCGGGGGACCCCGCCCACTGGCGGCGTCAAGAGGCCGGGCTGTGAGAGGGACCACAGGCTCCGTTCTTCGCACAGCAGCGGGCAGCCATCGCAGCTCCGGCAACACCCCGCCCATCGCGCTCGCCGCCAATGCGCGTGCGCCGCGCCCTCTTAACCCCACTACGCGTGCGCCTGGCTTCGCTGCCCCTGCGAGCGGGTTTTCGTTTCTCGGCACCTGCGTCTCCTCACTTCCGCGCCTGCGCGGTGGCCTCACACCCGTGACACTAGCGCCCTCCCGCGCCTGCGCGCCAAGTGTGGGCGTGGCCTTGACTAGGAGGCGGGAGGTACTGGCCCTCGGGGGCGCTGTCCCCGGGTTTCCCAGTCCTGGAGGGTATCTGCGCCCCTAGCCCGACTACCCCAGGCCCAGTGGCCAATGAGGACCCGCCGCTCCGCTCCGTTGGAGCGAGGCCGCGGGGCGGGGTCCCGTGTAACCGTCACGGTGACCACCCCCCATCCCGGGCTGGGTTTCCACGCAGGTGACATGCTGGACTTTAGGGCGCACGGCGGTTCTCCTCGTGGCAGAGCCGCCCGGTGCTGCCGGGGCCTGCTCAGTTCAGGACCTGTCTGGATGTCTGCGGGGCTCCCCGCCGTGTGCGCCCCCTGCTCCACACCTGGCTCCTTCGAACCTGCCCCAGGGAGCCCTGTTTCCTTGCAGGGGCCATCTCTCAGGCCCCGGCGGCTTTCGTCCCACACACAGCTCCGCGGGGAGTTCTAACGAGGCCCTCACGCGTCCCTCCTTGCACAACCGGTTACCAGGGAAACGGCGGCATCTGGAGGACGCAAGTGCCGAGGGCCCAGTCAACAGGCGGTCAGAGCGACAGTGCAAGGGCCCGGCCTGGAGAGTTGGTTCAAGCGGCAAGTTCTGGGCCTGCCCCACTGGGTTGTTGCAGGTCCCCTAGACTCTGGTAGGTACTGGGCAGAGCAAGCGGGAGGGGCTTCCTGACCCGTCCAGAGCAGATTCGGCTCCGGATGTGGGCTCCAGCCCTTGACAGACACCACCTGGTGCTGGTCCTGTGACCGAACAGAGGCCCGACTCCCTACTGCTAGGAAAGCGGTTTTTTCAGATGCCGGGCACCTGGAAGAAGGGGGACTCTCGTCTCAAAGCCCGTCTCCCGCTCTGTGGAGACAGAGGTTTCATGAGGAGGGAGAGGGGGCTGGAAGGCAAGGGAGGGTCCTGTGTGTGACATCCTGGCCTCACATCACCCAGGCTCCATGGATGAAGGTCAGCAAACCTTGGGGAGCCGGGGAGCTTGAAGGTCAGAGTCTGCATCTTTTGAAATTAGTTCCTGGGGCTTTTACACAGACGTGCCATGCATCTACAAGCGCCGTATCGGAGCCAGCGTTTATAGGAACAGGGGAGACGAACGTGGAGTGGGCCACCCCACGGGCCCGTTAGAGATGGCACTCTCCAGGCCAGGGACCAATCACAGCACACGATGTTTATTGGCAGCTCCCCTCACCACGCCCCGCCCCCGCCTTGCATGAAAAATTAGAAGTTTGGCAATTATTTCAAACACAGTTCCTTCAGTAGCAGTTGCCTGCGGTTAGACATGGGGGGGGGTGGCTACAAAGGCAGCATGAGATGTGTGTTGACGGGACCGTCCTGCCTCTGGAGCGGGCACAGGACGCACACCCGCGGGGAAATGCCCGCCTCCGTGTCCCGCTGTGGTGACGTCACGCACGCTATGAACAGTGCAGGAAACCGCGAGGGGTGCCTGGCCCTCTGTGCTGTTTGAAACTATATGGAGATACAATTATTTGAAAATAAATTTTTAAAAAGTGAGCTGTTTCAATAGTTTGCCCAGCAAACTACATAGAAAAGAGATTGCGCCGTGTTCCCGTTCCAGCAGCGAGGAACGCTCTGGGCAGGACCCTGGCCCGCACCGCCACCAGGTGGACCCGCCTCTGCCCTAGGCACCCGGCTTGCCTGGGGAGCAGCTGGGCAGCAGCCCCCAGGGCTCACGGTTTGGTTTTGAAGTTTACAGGAAGCTGGGAGACCCGGTCACGGCCCGACTCTGCCATTACACCCAGGCCGGGGTGCAGCCAGGGTCTGCTCCAAGCCCCTGGAGGGACCGGCGGCACCTCACCCCACCGCCCTGATAACACCTCTGCCCTGGGGAGACCGGTGGGCTCCCTGAAGGCTGTGGGGGGGCAGCGGAGGGGAGGGCAGGTGACCCAGATTAGCAGCGCGCTGCACTGTACACGGCTCGTCACGTCAGGGAGGTAGATGCCCCTGTGCTGCATCCAGAAGGGGAGGCGGCACTGGGGCCCAGGGCAGCAAAGCTAGGACAAGAGAACAGGGCCCGCTGGCTTCCCCCAGCCTGGGCCAGGCTGCAAGGGAGCAGGGAGGGGGCCATGGCCCTGAGTGTGCAGGCCGTGCCCCTGCCTGTCACGGAGCAGGGAGGGGTGTGAGCACCAAGGTCAGAGCTGCCAGCAGGCTGGAGAAAGGGTGGTGTTCCCCATGTAAATTCTGGTTAATGACTGGAGGAGATCGGGGTACATGCTCGGGGGAAGCTCAGCAGCCTAAACCAGCCCTGGATGGCGCGGAGGGGCTGAGGCCTCAAAGAGAACGGAGAGAATTCCGTCGCAACGTGCAGGTCGAGCTTCTCTCGCTGGCACAGCCAGCCCTTTACGGTGGTAAGTCGGGCCACTGCTGCTGGCGGCCTCAGCCGGCGGGCTGGCCTGTGACCTCCAGCCCCACCTCAGTTACTGGGTCAGCTGCCAGGAAGAGAGGGAACAGTCCCTCTGTAAACCAGGAGGAAAGGAGGGAACCAGGGCTCTTCCTTTTGTGTCCCACAGTCCAGAAAGGCACAGCCGCCTGCTTTCCTACCCGGAGCCCTGGGTCAGGGCCATGTCCACACCCCTGCGGACCCCGGGGGTTGGCAGGTCTGGGAGCCAGTCAGGGATCCAATGTCCTGACCCCGTTCTCGTCCAGGATGAGTGGGGACTGGAACTCCTGGCCTTGCAGGTACACCTCCAGACCCTGGAAATGAGCCAAGTGTCCATCTCTTGTCCCTGGGCAGGGGTCCCAATTCAGCCTGGAGCTGGGGAGAGGCTTCCAGGGGCAAGGGTCACATGCCACCTCCAGACCACAGGTCAGCACAAGCCCTGCCCCCTCATGGCAAGTTTGGGCCAGAGCCTCCCAGGGGCCAGCACCCCTCCCTCCGCAAGGCTTGCCCTCCCGCCGCTCCCAGGACCTGTGCGGGCTTCACCGCCCCACACACACACCCTGGAAGTCCCTCTACAACTGAAGGGCCTATTTACCACACGGGTAAAGTGAGGCAGAGCTGCGACTTTCCACCCCCAGACCGTCTTCCTCTGCTCATGCAGCCTGGCCCCAGAAAAACCCCACAGAACCCTGGACAGCCAGGGAGCTCTCACCTCTCCAGAGCAGGACACCAATGGCGAGATCTCGCAGACAGCCGGAGGCTCTCCACCGCTGGGCAGGCTGAGGGAAGCCCCTTGTCAGCCTCTGCTGGGGCGGGGGTGGACCCCGGGGCCCGACCCCAGCACCACCCATCACGGGGACTGGCCCTGTCCTGGCCCAGCCCAGCAGGCTGACCACATCTCCAGCTGCCCACAGTCCTCTTCCCGGGAATCTCTTCCTCTGGACCCCGAACCCTGAGCAACTGTCCCTGCCCAAGCGACAGGCCCTGGTTTGGGCAGGAACCCTGCCCCCTCCAGGCTTCCCTCCCCAAGCCTGCACCACCAAATGTCGGTGCCGGCTGCTGCAAACACCAGAGAAGTGAAAATCTAACGTTCTCCCATCCTGGCCCTAAAAAGTGACCCCCCCCCTGCTGTTTTCTGAATGTCCTACCCGGCCTCAAAGCTCATGACTGAGCCAGAGAAGGCTGCAACCCCTCCACCTTCCCTATGATCCTGAGCAAACCGCGAGGGGCTGAGCCACGAGGCAGCAGCGGCACCCGCAGCACCCCCGGGCCCACACTCACCTGGGCAGCTCAGGGAGCCGGGCCCCGTGTGCGCCCACGAAGCGGGCCCCGGCCTTCAGGGCCCAGCGGTAGTGCTGGGCGAGCAGCGCCTGCCGGGCCGTGGTGGGGGTGTCCCTGTCGGCAGAGTCGGCATTCTTCAGAGGGGAGAACTCCTCATCCCGCAGCACCTCGAACGCCACAAAGTTCCTGGAGAAGACAGAACCGATGACCCTCCGCGCTGGCCCACAGGCCCTGGTCCTGGCAGGTGGGCAGCAGGCCTAGGGAGGGCCTGCAGGTGCCACCTGAGGTCCTCCCTTCTATGGCCGCCAGTCAAACCCGACCCCAAAGTGAGGCCTAGATACCCAAGGAGCCCCTGCACCCCGACCTGGGAACGGCAGGCTCAGGACTGGCCAGGTGTGCCCCGAAGCCCACAGCCCCTGATGTTCCCTGCACTCCCACCTCAGAGCAGCTGCTTCTCTGGCCTTCTCCCTGAGACCTGGCTGCCATCCCCAGCCCCCCAATGTGAAGGGGCATTCCCACGGTGTCCCCCCAACTGCAGCCTCTGCATCCCTGTGCACCTGGGCCTCAGAACCCCCCACCAGAGCAGGAAGGGAGACGCGGAAATAGAGCGACTGCCACCACTAACTCAGCAAACTGGAACACGTCGAAGACGAACTTCTCCATCTTTATCCCGTTCGGTTTCGGCGGCTTCACCAGATTCCCCTCCTCGTCCACGTATGGGACTTTCTTCACAGCCACGTGTGGCTTCAGCAAAGGCTCAAACTTCCTGGCGGACAGAAAGGCAAGGGAAGGCAAGAGGCAGTTCAGACAGGGTCCCCGAGATGGCCCAGCCAGGTGGGGCAGGTGGCAGATGGGCCCCGAAGGGCACCGACTGGTGGGAGCTGAGCTGGGTCTGTGAGAGGGCACAGGCACCCTCACCCCCGCCCAGCAGCACCGGCAACTGGGGCAGAGGTGGTGCCGGCCGGCCTGGCCGCACAACCTTCCCGCAGCTGCCCAGCTCTCCGGGGGCCTCTGACTTCTTTCCACGCCAAGAACCCTTCTCCACCCCAGCCCACTGCCGGTGCCTCCCCAGACCCCCGCCCCACTCAGGCCAGCCTCCAGTCACCGCTCACCTGGTGACCATCTGCAGGAAGCTGCGAGTGAAGAAGTGGTTGCAGATGTTGCCTGCGCTGTAGAGCAGGCTCCCGTCGGGCGCGCGGAGGCTGGCGGTCTCGGGGCTGATCTCGCTGTACTCCACCACCTGAGGGACACCGTCCACCTGGCACACCACGCCCACAGGCTCCTCGGGGTAAGCCTTTTGCACCACCTGCGGCCAAGACAAAGGGGCTGGCAGGGCGGGGTCTGGCGGGGCAATGCGGGGGCTGGAGGCGTGACTGGGGCAGGGCCATGCAGTGGGGGCGGGACAGGCAGGGCTGGGAGGGGCCAGCCTTTAGGGGCAGGGCTCACCTTGGCGCCACAGTCTGCGCCTCGCAGCACGCAGAAGCCAATGAAGACGGGGTCTGCCAGCCGCACCAGGATGTTGTCCACACAGTACACGTGCACAAACTCTACCCCTCGGCGCTCCATGTCCTCTAGAACCTTGTGGTCCGCCAGCGCACAATACAGGCCCCCATTGCCGTCTGCAGAGAAGGGGTGCGCCTTGTAAGGGCTGCAGCCTCGCCTCGCCTGGCTAGTGGGAGGGTGGGGGAGAGGTTGTGCAGGAGATAGGAGGCCCTCGCGGTTGGACCTGGAGCCCTAAGCGGCTCTCTCACTATCCCCGTAGTCCTGTGTTTATGCCAAGTGACAGAAAGAAATCAGGCCCGATCAGGGGAGGCCGCTCCCCCAGAACCACGCAGCCTGCAGGCAGCACATTCCGGCCTGTCCCAGGCCAGCTCCAGGGGCGGGGCCTACCTGGAGCCATGGCAACCTTGTCCTTCCGCTCCAGGATGGCCTTCCCGTCGAAGGTCACGACAGGCAGCATGCGCTGCTCAAACAGGACCACATTGTTGGGGTCCAGGCGAAAGAAGTCGTGCTCCTTGAAGAACTCGGCCGTGGGCCCCAGAGTGAATTCACTCGTCATGACGTACCTACCAAGGGAGGGGAGGCCAAGCCCACCTTTAGGGGCTCTGACGGTCCGGAGATCTGGTCTGGGTGGGGGCCTCAGGCCTGTCTGGGTGGATGCTGGGCTTTGTCCAGGGCTGTGCAGGGGTTGGGGTTCAAACCCTGGGGTGGGGCAGAGCTGGGGCTACATGGGGGAACCACTCTGGGGCCACAGTCATGCAGAGAGGACACACCAGGGCACCGAGCAGCAGACTCCGTGGCGCTCACCGGCCAGCTGCTCCACCCGCCGAATCCGCTCTGCCTGCAGCTGGTACAGCGTCTTCCGGCTGGGCAGCCCCACCTGATACATGCCCTTGGGGTAGGTCACACCCAGGCGCGTGCCCTGCCCACCCGCCAGCAGCAGTACGGCCACCTTGTTCAGGGCGATCTGGCGGAAACCTGGGGGCAGGGGGTGCAATGAGGAGACGCCGGGGACGTGCCACACTGCCACCCCTTCACCTCACGGGAAGGCAAGCTGGTGTCTGGCACAGAGACTCCTGATAGCCCCCAGACAGAAGTTTCCAGGCAGCCTAATCTGGCCCTGACCCTGCAGAGGTTTGGATGGTGTCCTCCTGGGTTCATTCCCAACCTGGGTCCTTCAGAGGGAACACGGGGGACAGAAGCCTGCGCAAGTGTGCAAGAGGCCCCCT
The DNA here is from genome assembly GCA_004026765.1 of Micronycteris hirsuta. Lineage (NCBI taxonomy): Eukaryota > Metazoa > Chordata > Mammalia > Chiroptera > Phyllostomidae > Micronycteris > Micronycteris hirsuta. The sequence goes on from PVJI01000542.1 coordinate 11,435, forward strand.
GCTGCCAATACGGCTGGGGGCTGGGGGCTGGGGGCTGGGCGCTGGCCGGCCAGGTGAGCGCATGCATTCAGCACTCCCCGGGCGGCTCCCAGCCCCGGAGCGTCTGGGGGCGCCCTGCCGCGGTCCCAGCTGTGCGTGTGAGAAAGGACACTGCACGTGGACCAAGCTAAAGGGGGAAGGGATTGAGGGTGGGAGGTGGGGGGAGGGAAGTGGTGGCAGGAAAAAGGAGACAACTCTACATGAACAAAATTTTAAAAACTCAGAGAAACAAAGCATTGAAACAAACTGAACTTCTCCAACCACCACCTCTCCTCTCACCGTCGTCTATGGGCAAGGCCCCTTCCGGCCGGCCAGGAGCGCCCCGCTGTTGGGACCCCCGTCCCTCCCGGGCCCCCCTACCCCTTACCTTCCTCCTCCCAGAGTCGCCGCCGCTCCGCGTCGCTCCGGCTCACGCTGCCCACGCACTCGGGGGGTAGGGGACGCAGACGCGTGGCCAGGTCGGGCGGCGGGCCCGGGGGATGCGCACAAGCCGCGGCCGCGCGCTGGCAGTGTTCGCGCAGCGCCTCCGGCTCCAGCGACTCCAGTTCCGCCAGCAGCGCGGCGCGCGGCCCCGGCGCCAGCTCGGCGCAGAAGCGCAGGAGGTGCTCCTGGCCCGCGCGCTGCAGCCGTGCGCGCACGGCCTGCTCCGAAGCCATATCACCGTTGCCGCCGCTGTCGGCCCCCTTGGCACTCGTGACCGGTGAGCTCCGACCGGCGTCACGGGACCCAACGGGCGGTGCTGGCCCTAGTGCCCCGCCCCGGCCCTGCCCCCAAGCTCCGGCCTTCCTGCGGCCTCGACTCCGCCCCACCGACAGCGCCGGATCTATGGGGTCGAGCTCGCTTCAGTGGGCGGAGGAGCCAGACCTGGCGCCAGAAACGCCTGAGGCGTAGGAGTTGGGGCACCTCGAGTTGGAGAGCCCTTCCCCACAGGTTCTGCAACTCCCCTTTTCGGGCCGCATGTGGACTGACTTCAGTTCAAAAACACCGCCTCTGCGCTGGATTGAGCGCCGGCCAGTAAACCAGGGTGTCGCTGGTTTGATTCCTAGTCGGAGCACGTGCCTGGGTTTGGGGCTGGGTCCCGGTGGGGGGCGCGCGAGAGGCAACCACACATTGATATTTCTCTCCCTCTTTCTCCTTCCCTTCCCCTCTCTAAAAATAAATAAGATAAAAAAACACCCCTCTGCCCACTGCCCTAGATGGGTGGGAGGGGCTCACCCAAGGGAAGGCTACGGTCTGTCCCTGCACGCAGCCACGTTTGCACTTACGAAGACGCCTGGCAGCGGGGACATGAGCCCTGGAAGAAGCCAGACTCACAGCTGGGCTGGGCCGCAGGGGATGGACCCAGGTCAGCGGCAGGCCTGGGTGTCTGGGTGTCACCAGGACCCAAGAAAGCCACGCTGCGTCCTTCGCATTGCCCCTCCCATTGCCACTGTGACCCGAACTATTCTGAAGCCACCCCTCTCCCTGCCTTGTTATTTTAGCTGTTAGGCTTTACAATATCTTGCTGTTTATGACCTTCCTTGTGACAAATACGCAAGTATCTTCGGTCATCTGGGGACAGAACTTTCTTTTAGAAACTAGTCTCATCAACTCAAAAGTAATACATGCCCATGGCTAAAATGAATTTATTTTTATTATTTTTTAATATTTTATTTAATTTTTAGAGAGGGGAAGGGAGGGAGAAAGAGAGAGAGAGAAACATCAATGTGTGGTTGCCTCTCACGTGGCTCCCACTGGGGACCTGGCCTGCAACCCAGGCCTGTGCCCTGACTGGGAATCAAACCTGCGACACTTTGATTTGCAGCCCGTGTTCAATCCACTGAGCTACACCAGCCAGGGCTATTTTTAATATATTTTATTGATGATGGTATTACAGTTGTCCCATTCCCCTCCCCCTTTATTCCCCTCTGCCTGCACCCTCCCTCCCACGGTTAAAACAAATTTAAATGGTGGTTTTGGACGCGACAACCTCCATTGAGACAACTGTCTCCTTGCAAGCAGCTTTCCCAGCTCCCTTGGAGGCCCATGTGAGTTCTGTGGACCTGGAAGGTGTTCTCTTCCAAGGATGGTCTGATGCTGCCTCAGGGCCTTTGCACTTGCTGTGGCTCCTACCTCGACAAGCACTCTTCCCCCAGAAAGTCCCATGACTTCCTGCCGGGCTTTGTCAGGCCTCTGCTTTGGCCACCTCTTTGCGGAGACCCTCCCAGGTCTCATCCCCTCAGAGGGCACCCTCCCAGACTTCTCTGTTCCTTCCTGCCTTTCTGCACACTCTGCGGCCTGCCCCCACCACCCTGCTCGGAAGTAAACTCCACGAGAGATGGGGTTGTTGGCTCACGGCCCTGCTCCTCATGGTCGACGAATGCCCAGCACGCAGGAGGCAGGCAGTTAGTGTTTGTTGATTGAATGAATGAGTGTTGGGTCCCAAGCCTGTGACTGGGCCGCAGCAAGTGTTCAGGGAGTGCTTGCCGAATGAATGAATGAATGGCTACCCTGCTCCAATACTTTGTGGCAGCGGAAGAGCAGTTTGGAGCAGATGCTGGAGGTGGAGGGTGTGGGGGTTGGTGGGGAACCAGCAGAGCAGCCCTCTTACCCCAGAACAGAGTCCATGGGACGCTTACCGCCCTGCACTTATGCCCTTGAAGGCAGGTATCGGAACATGAACTTGGGGCCTGTCTGGGTCAGGGCGACCCCCGCACCCTGCCTCAAGGTGGGAGTGGGCCTGAAATCAGAAGGGTTTGGACAAGCAGGACTGTGCACCCGGAGGCACCCGCAGAACCGAGAGGAAAGGAACGGACCGGCCTCGTGCAGACAGGTGGGGTGCCAGCGAGGGAGCGGCAGGCGACCACCGTCTGGACCACCTGCCACGGGCGGGCCGGTGGACAAAGAGACACCTTCCCTCTGTCAGAGGACCTCACCCAAAGGGCTCAGGGGAGCAGGGCCCAGAGGCCACCACGGGTCACTGGTTGTCACAGAAGTAGAGACCAGCGAACCTTGGGACAGGCTCAAGGGCTGTGAGGCAGCGGCCTGCTTTCACTCCACGCCCAGTGCGAGGCAGGGACAGAGGACCCTGTCCCCCTGTCCACCTCCAGGAAGCTCCAGACTGGCACAGCGAGAACATGATCTTAACTGGGATGGTGCCTCAAAAAGCACCAGGTCCGCAGGGACCCACCTGGCCAGGGGCTCTGAGGAGCCCCCGGGTGACAGCAAGGTCGAAGCTAGAGTTGGGGACCTGTGGGGCCAGGCTGGAAGGAGGAAGTGATCAGAGTTCGGGGCAGGACGGCCTTGGGCCACACCTCAGTCCACACCCTGAGCCACACCGGTTCACTTCTCCTGCACCTCCCTCCAGAGCCTGGCCAGGGCCGCAGGGAAGCTCATGGGCCAAAAGTCAGTGGGGGTTGCCGTCCCGACCGTGTCAGACCCCTCTGCGCGCTGGGCTCGGGCTCACGGGCCCAGCCTGGCCTGGGCACTGCGGGCCACTGGCCTCCATACCCACACTAGCCCCACAGAGCTGTCCCCAGCCCTCAGTCTGGCTTGGCGTCCCACGCAAGGATGGCATTTCCACTGTGACCTCCAGGATAAGGTTCCCCATGGACCAGCCATCCACTGAGCACCCACCGTGGGCCAGGCCACTGCCAGGTCTGGGGTGGCCCCACCCTGCTCCCAAAGAGCAGAGGGGCTCGTGGGGAGACAGCCACCTTAGCAACCAGAAAGCAGCCCCAGGCTTTGAAGGTCGGGGTACAGACACCTAGGCTGACTTTCAGGGTTCGGTCAGGTGTCTGAGCGGAGTTTTGAAGGACCAGCCCGGTGCTCAGCCTGGAGCAGACAGGGAAGGGCCTTCCTGGCAGAAAAGCCACCGCACACAGAGGCCCGGGGATGAGGCAATGCCCGGCACCCTGGGCACGGAGGACGGGCTGGGGGGGGGCTGCTCGGGGCTGAGGGGGAGGGGACTGCAGGGCGAAGAGCTTGGAGGCCGCCCTGAGACTCGGGCAGGTCCTGCCACTGCAGGGGAAGCCACGGGCAGGCCAGGCTGCAGGGGGCTTCCTAGGTCCACCCAATTCCTTACCACAAGGACCCCTGAGTTTGATGGGTAACTCCAGGAGAGGAGTGGACCCAGGACACTCCCTGGCCAGGGCAGCTGCCCTTGTGGCCTGACACACAGAGGCCCAGGTAGGCAGGCCGCCCAAGGTAGGCCTGAGGGAGGCCAGCCAGAGGGCAGAGGTGAGCCCTGGGCGGGGGGGGGGGGGGGGGGGGGGGGGGGGGGGGGGGGGGGGGGGGGGGGGGCTGTCTGGAGGGCCTGTCTGGTGACTCTGCTGATTTATCCCTAAGATAAACAGTCTGCCCAGAAAGTGGCAGATGAGCTCTCGGTGGCAAGGTGCTCACAGCATGGGGACAACTGGGAAGGCCAGCGGGGGAGGCACAGGGACCCGAGCAGGGTCTGGGGGACAGGCCATGGCCAAGGTGGGGGTTCCAGGCAGCCCCCTGAGTTGGGCTCCAGAGCTGGACAGCAGGCTCGGTCTCCCAGCACCTGCCCAGACTGACCAGACAGTGACGATCTGGCTGGAAAGAAAGGGTCCAGGGGACACAGGGCCACCTGGCTGGCCTGAGGAGGCCGTGAGAGCTACGGGAGCAGCTGGAGGGGTGTCCAGCAGGAGGAAGAGGCTGGAGCAGAGGACCTTGGGAACTGAGGAGAGCTGGTCACCAGATGGGGATCTGGGGACACAGGAAAAAGTGGCTTTGTCCTGCAGCAGGCAGGAAAGGCCAGGCTGTCCCCAGGGCCCGGGGGAGGGGCTCGCGGCAGTGGGGACAGAGAGGCCTCTGTGAGGGCAGCGCCCAGCTGGCCGGAGCCCACAATCCTCTTGGGGCCCGCCTGTCGCAAGAGAAAGAGGCTCCAGAGTCGGTGGTGTGCCCGAGACCCTCGGCGAAGAGCGCCCAGGGGAGCCGGAGGGGGAAGGCGGGTCCCTAGCGGGGGTGTACTCCCCAGCCTTATCCCAAGAGGCCACCTGGGGACAGGTTTTGTATTGGGCGCCAGGCCCCGCCCCTCGGAGAGGTAGGCCCGGCGGCCAGTCTGGGAGAGGTCTGAGCCGCGGCGAGAGGATTGGTGTGGTGGGGGTGGGGAGCAGAAGGGGGTCCCCTGGGGTCTCCCTCCCCCACCCCAAGAGGCCGGGAGGGAGAAGGAGGGGGCGGACACCGCCCCCGCCAGCTCTGGGCCTCCGCGCTCCCCGGGCTCCTACAGGCACCGTGGCGGGAGCGCCCTCGGCGCTGGCCCCTCAGCCGGAAAATCAAACCCGGCTGGCGGCTTCTCAGCCAATCAGGGAGAAGATGGGCCAGCCTTAGCCAATGGCCGCCGCGAATGCTAATGAGCACTGACGCCACGAGGAGGCCCATTCAAAAAGTAGCAGCTATTGTCGCTACGGGGTGCGAGCGCCTACCCGGCCCGGCTGTCGAGCTGCGCGGGGACGGAGCTCGGGCACACGCGGGGACTCAGCCTGGGGAGGGCCCAGGACAGAGCCCGGCCGGCGGGCCCATGGCCGGAGCCGCGATGGCCGAGCCGGGCCGCCCGCCGCCCGGCGCGCCCCCGGAGCCCAGCACAGAGGGGCTGCCGCGCGCCTTCCTGCAGAGCCTGCGCACCCTCTTCGATATCCTGGACGACCGACGGCGCGGCTACGTACACCTGCGCGAGATCGAGTCCCGCTGGCAGGGCGCCGACGCGCGCGAGCTGCCCCGCGGCGTGCTCGAGGGCCTGCGCCAGGTGGCCCCGGCCAGCGGCTACCTGACCTTCGAGCGCTTCGTGGCCGGCCTGCGCACCTCGCTACTGAGCGCCGACGGAGGCCCGCGAGGCCCGGCGCGCGCCCCGGCCAGGGGAGGCGGCCCATCGCGCGCAGGTGTCCAGCCACCGCCTCCGCCGCCACCGCAGCGCCTGGTGTTCGCTCCCGCCGACGAGCCGCGGACGGTCCTGGAGAGGAAGCCCTTGCCACTGGGCGCGCGCCCCCCGGCGGCCGGCCCCGGCGGCACGGCCCGGAGTCTAGAAAAGTTGTGCGGCCCGACGGAGGCGGCTCCTGGCCTCGCGGAGCCGGAGCGGCCGCAGGGAGCGGCGCTGGAGCGGAGCCCGAGCGCGGACGCTGGTGAGTGCGGGGCAGCTCACCTCACAGATCCCCACCCCGGCCCGCATCTGAGGCGGGAGCCAGAGAAGTGCAGCCGGTGAATCGCCCACCGGGGGCGGGGGCGGGCTGCCTTTCCTGGGCTCCTGAGCCTGGAAAGGAAAGAGGCCTTGTACCTGTCCCGGTGTGCTTCCCCTACCACAGCGTAAGGCCACCAGGGCGCAGGGGCTGGTGGGTGACTCCGCAAACTCCACCAAGAACTCGCTCTGTCCCGAACATGCGCTGGGCATTGGGGACACCTTCCGGGCGTGAGGGAGCTCTCCACCTCGAACACCTGCTCTGTACCTGGCAACACCTGGGCCTTGGTTTCATCCCTGGTGACTGGTTAGGGCCAAGCAGTGTCCAGCCTATTGGTGTCTCTGCGCCACACTGGAAGAAGAGTTGGCTTGTCTCACGCATTAGATACATTGCAACACGTAGTCACAAAAAAACCTCATAATGTTTTAGGTAAATATATGATTTTGTGTTGGGCCACATTCACAGCCATCCTGGGCCGCAGGTTGGACACCCCTGGCCGAGGCGGAGGCATTTCCCTCTAATGCAGACCAGGGGATCTGCTAGACCCGTGGAGGCGACCGTTTGTCCCTCCTCAGTCTGACCACTAGGCCAAGAGGGTTGGGCCCACTGTCCCCACTGAGGTCCAGGCAGATGGGGGCTGCTTCTGCAGGAGGACCTGGCCTGGTTGCAGGGGGGGGCGGGGCATGTCTTGGAGGCCTGTGGGGCTGGGGAGGAACTCGGGCCACAGCCCCTGGGAATGGCCAGCAGGCTCCCCGCCTGGCTTCTGGTCCAGTGGGAAGGGGCAGAGACGGCCGAAGGCCCCCATGCCTGCCCTGGAAGCAGGACCTGCAGAATGGCAGCTTCTGGCCTTTTCGGTGCTGTCTTCTGCTAGCCAGCCTCACCGGACCCTGTCTCTGCTTCCTGGTCATCCAGCTGGACGTCTGGTGTGCTGTTGCGGGGTAACCTGGAATCTGTCTGTGGGCCTGATAGTGTAGGCTGGGCCGAGGCGTGCTGGGGTGTCCCTGCCTCTCCCACCCTCCCTCTGCCTGTACCTTCTCTGCCACACAGCCCTGCAGGTCAGAACCTGAACTCCAGGCCTGTTCAGAGCCTGCCTGCCAGGGCTGGCTGGCAGCCCACATACCGCCTTGGGCCTGCCCCCTGGATGTGTCCCTGCCAGGCACACCTGCACCCCCTGCTTGCATCACCCACTCACTCCCATGGCCTCTGAAGATGAGCCTGGGGTGGTGGGTAGAGCGAGGGAGCCAGGGGAGGGGGCCGTGCGCACCTGCACCCCATCCTCCAAGGAGCCTGCTGGCCCTCCTGGAGGCTCTCACAGGCAACCCGGGCTTTCTGGCTGCGGGTGGACGTGTGAGCTGCAGAAGCTCCTGTTCCCTGCCTAGTGCACTGCATCTGCACACAGGTGAGGACCAACCGAGCTGCGGCTCCCATCTGGGGCATGTCAGGTCCCCACCACCCACACCCCCACACCTTGCCTGCATGAACCCACCCTTAAGGCCCAGCACACAGAGAGGAGTGTCTCCCCCGTCTCGCTCTGTACCTCAGCCTTTGAGGCCAGAAGTGGGACTGGGGGTGCGGGACAAGCTGGGTAAGCCCCTGCCCTCAGGGAGCTCACACCCTGCACGTGTGTGTGCGTGTGTGTGTGGCTTGTGCGGACATACAGCCACAGGTTCCGGGCAGGTGTGAGGGGAGCTGGTGGGAGTCAAGTGGGGACCAGACCCCACCTAGGCACAGAGGCGAGGCGTGGGTGGGCTGGCCCACTGCCCAAGGCTCTGTGGCTGGACTGAGGTGGGAAGTGCTTGCAGAGAGCCCCAGAGGCCTGCAGGCACGGGCTGAGCTTTGCTTCGCCGGGGGCGGTGGGAGTGTGGCCCGGGAGGGCCCTGGAAGCCAGCTGTGGGGGGCCAGCTTGACTAGGCAGCTTGGAGGTGAGCCAGGCCTGCACATCTGCTGCAGGTGCGGCAGCCTGCAGGGCCTGGGAGCTAGGCGTGGGGGATGCACGGCGGGCCCCCCGCGTCCGAGGCGAACGGCGGAGGCACACCATCACCCATGGAGTGGACTGTGACCTGGTGAGAGGGGGTCCTGGGGCTCTGGGGCTCTCTCTGTCTTGCCTAGGATTGGACTCGGTCCCCACACTTGGTCTCCTGGACCACCCCTCTGCCTGGGAGGGGGCAGCCAGGCCTGGGTTCTGGGAGTGGCCTACTACAGGAACAGGGGTCAGTTCTAAATGCTTTTCCTCACCCGAGCCCGAATCCACTCGAGGGATGGAATGGCCCTCAGTCAGGTCAGGAACTCCCTCAGGGAGACAGCAGTGAGGCTGTGCTGTGCCATGGGCTTGGCCCCTGCCTGGAGGTGCCCCTGCCCCAGCCGCTGCCCGAGGTCCCCTCTGCTCAGGGCCCCAGCTCACCTGTTCCCTGCGGAGGCTGGGCCCCCCAGGAGGGCGCACAGGGCTCTGCTTCCCGGTGCGGAGGCACGTGCGGGCTCACGCACAGGCGCGCCCATGGGGAGGTGCGTGCAGGCCCCCGCCGCGTGTGTGCTCATTGGCACGTGTGCGTCCCCACCTGTGGCAGCTGAAGCAGATGGCGGAGCTGGAGCAGGAGAAGGAGGTGCTGCTGCAGGGGCTGCAGATGATGGCCCGGGGCCGAGACTGGTACCAGCAGCAGCTGCAGCGCGTACAGGAGCGCCAGCGCCGCCTGGGCCAGAGCAGGGCCAGCGCCGTGAGTGACACCGCCTGTCCCCACCCCTGCGACCACCCACCTATGCCCGGCACCCTGGCAGGTGCAGGACTGCCCCCCTCTTCAGGGCACAGCGGCTACCCCTCCACCCAGGGTGCTGGGGCCCCCCATGGAGAGGCCCCCCCACCAGCAATGCCTTTGGACTCTAGGCTCTGAGCAGTAACTTTTGGGGCAGGAGAGACACTTGTGGGGACCCCTCAAGGCTTGGTGGCTCTCTCTGGAATGGCCCTGCTCTCTGACCCCGCTTCCCTGCTTCCTCCCAGGACTTTGGGGCTGAGGGGAGCCCCCGCCCCCTGGGGCGACTGCTGCCCAAGGTGCAGGAGGTGGCCCGGTGCCTGGGGGAGCTGCTGGCTGCAGCCTGTGCTGGCTCGGTGAGTGCCCCGGCCACCCTGCGCCCTGTCCTGGAGGCAGAGCAGGAGGTGCCAGGCCTACCTGACTCCACCCTCCCACAGGCTCCGCCTCCATCCTCCTCAGGGGCCCCGGGCCCCGCCCTGGCCCCCACCTTGCCCCCGGAGCCTGGCTGGCAGCAGCAGACCATCCTGATGCTGAAGGAGCAGAACCGGCTGCTCACCCAGGTGAGGTGCGGGAGGGCTGGGGTGTGGCCGGCAGCCTGGCCGGCCCTGACTGCCCCCCACCTGCTAGGAGGTGACTGACAAGAGCGAACGGATCACACAGCTGGAGCAGGAGAAGTCTGCCCTCATCAAGCAGCTATTTGAGGCCCGAGCATTCAGCCAGCAGGACGCTGGGCCTCTGGACTCCACCTTCATCTAGCGACCACCAGCATGGCCGTGGGCCTCCCAGCCTGATGAGGGCCTGGGCAGGCACTGGCCGGCCTGGACATAGCCCTCCCTCCTTCGCAGGTGGGCCGCCCCCAGGATGCCCTTCGGTGCTGGCCTGGGGGGCTGACCTGGGCAGGGCTCCATTGTGCAGGCACAGCTTGACGCTGCTGCTGCCAGGGTTGCGGACAGTGGAGACCCCTCCTCACGTTTACCAGGTGTCAGGCCTCCCAGGTCAGGTGGGCTGTGGCCACCCTGCCTCATGTTTACAGCAGGCCTGTCTCCCCTCCCACCTGGGGTCTCCAGTAGAAGGTGCTGGTCCTGCTAGGCTGCACTTCTGATAGCAGCCAGCAGAGGGCATCACCTGCACGCTGCTCTTGGGCCCTGGAGCATGCAAGGTGGAGTCTCACTGGGCTGGGATATTCAGGGACCTTGGGGTGGGCTGGGACGCCTGGGGGTGCAGCAGATGACTGGGCCTGGAGGCCCAAGGGCATCTTCTCCCAACCTAGGGCACCAGGACTAGGGGGCTGTCCCTCACCAGAAACAGATGGAGGAGGTGAGGATGGCTCTGAGGGAGGGGTTGTGTACCTGTGCCTGGTCCCAGGGGCCCCCAGGGATGGCTGAGGGTTCCTGGAGTGAGGCTGGAAGGGTGGCCACACAGACTCCAGGCTCGGCACCTTGTGTCCACCAGGCAACCGGGCCGAGGCACCTATGGGGGCCAGCTGGCTCCAGTGTGGCCCTCACCAGGGGGTGGGTGGTGAGCCTGGGAATCCAAGGCATGCCCCAAGGTACCTGGTAGGCACCCCCACCTGTCACAGCCTTCCCCCACCCCAGCTCCTGCTCAGCCCCCAGATCTGGGCTTCGAGACAGCACTGCTCGGAAAAGGGGGCTGCGGGACTCAGGAAGAGGCTGGGGGCAGGTCCCCCTGGGAGGGAGGCAGGAAGGGGGCAGGACCAGAAGGGCAGGGCACAGTCTCCGGCACCCAGGCAGGCTTGCAGTGCCCTGGTTAGACCGGTGCCAGCCAAGGCGGGGTCCTGGTCATCAGGCTGGGCTTGCCCACCAGGACCGCCCAGGTCTGCCTCCTGCATGGTTCGGGATCTGTCCCCTCTCATTCTGTGACCTGTGCCCCAAACCAGCCCGCTCCTGAGCCCACACTCACTGGGGGTCCCTCTGCTCCCAGTTCTTCAAACGCAGCCCATGACATTCACAAGAACTGAAGACCACCGTCCCCTGCTCTTCTGGGCCCCAGTGGCACGGACCACAAGCCCCACCTGAGTCTCTGGTAGCTGCATGACCCACCTCCTGTCTCTGGGCTTTGCACACACTGTTCCATCTGGAGGTTGGAACAGCCAGGGGACTTGGGAGGCAGGAGACAGGACATAGGTCTGCCCGGGTGGACCGTCATCGGAGACCTCCCACGGGAAGCCGACCCTTATGCAAAGGAGACAGAGAAAGTGGCCTCCCTTGGCCTTGGTGTTCCATGCAGGGTGACATCCAGTTGCCTGCGTGGCCCTAGCGGCCTCAAGGGCAGGATCTGAGCTGACCCCAGGTTGGCAGGGCCAGGCCACCGGCAGAGAGGCAGACAGCTCTGGAGAGCCCCCTTGGCCTGGCACAGTGGGTTTGGGGGCAGCAGGGAAACTGGGGCTCCGGTGCCCTGCAGGGGGCTGAGCCGCATTCCCCCACTTCTCACTAGACTCCCAGAAACAACCAGAATGTCTGAGACGCTGGTGGGGGTGACAGAGAGCTTTGCCCCCAAGCAATGAAAGCTCCTAAGAGCATCCTTGGGTTCAAAGCAAACGTTCACAAACAAGGAAAGACTCCACCATGAGAGGCGGCAGAAACCACAGGCGAGAGTTTTCAGATGTTGGAATTACCAGAATATGAAAATTTTTATATGTCTAAGGAAATAACCGATCTTTGGAAATGTGAACAAGGAATAGTCTTTATGGTTTCTTATTCTATCCAATAAAGTATTAAAAAAATCAAATGGAAGTTCTAGAAACACAAATATGGAGTGATTAAAAACTCAAGTGACCCAAACTTCAGGTGAAGTTCTCAGCGCCGCCAAGGAGAGGCTCCGTGGAGTGTACGGCAAGCGTGGGAAATGGGGGGCAGGTCGTTCATCTGGGGGGGCATCCTGCAGGACTAGGAAGGGGGGCAAAATATGGGGATAGACATTTACATTTTTCCGAAGTTGTCTCAAAACATCGGTCCGCAGATCCAGGGGTCCCAGCTGGGGTGAATAAAAATTAGGCATTTTCTCATACAAGATCATAAAAGATTTTGGTGACAAAACCGGTGACCTCCCAGGAGCTGCTGTGACACCAGGGGCCAGAGAGGTAGGTGACTGTGCCTTTGATGCTGAGACAGTGTACCCTTTAACCCAGAAGGCCATCCCCAGAGAAACTAGGTCTCAGGAATGAAGGCAAGATAGAAACATTTTCAAAAACATTTGAACCCTGGCTGATGTGGCTCAGGTGTGGCTCAGTGGATTGAGTGCTGGCCTGCAAACCGAAAGGTCGCCAGTTCAGTTCCCGGTCAGGACACAGGCCTGGGCTGTGGGCCAGGTTCCCAGAGCGGGTAGTTAGGGTGCTGAAGGACCCGCTGCCAAGACTGCGCACCCACCTGGCTGTTGGCACAGCTCCTTGGTTTCTTGTCCTCACAGGGCTGCTTGGGTGGCCTCGCTTGGGTGTAACTGCTGGTTCCCTTGGAGCACATGACCGGGAGGAGCCCATGCACCTTTTCGGGTCTCCGGGTCACCGATGAGTCACAGCGGCACGGTCTTCTGTTCTTCAGAAGCCCGTCCTTTCTCAAAGGGTTTGAAGGGAATTAGGCTCCACCTTTCCAAGTAGTCTGTGCGCATACATTTTTATCCTCAGCTGAGGACATTTTTTCACTGCTTTTAGAAAGAGAAAGGAGGCGAGAAAAACGCGGATTGGTTTCCCATACATGCCCGGACCAGGGACGGTACTTGCCCAGAAGCGGAATCAAACCCAGAACCTTTAGACGTTCCACCCAACTGAGCCAGCCGGCCAGCGCTGTGCACCTGTTTTCAAATCAGCGACAATGTATCATTAAATACGAGGGGAAATCTAAGTGAACACTGGCTGGAAATATTACAAAAGCAACAGCGCTAACACACGCAGGTGGTAGGGTAGCCCCGGGCATGTGGGCAGGAAGCCGTGCTGGGGGATAAGCCCACAGCGGTTCACTCGCAGGAGGGAAAGGACGTTATCTAGCTTTCACTGAGTGCATTAAAGTAGCTACGAGAAACAGTTTTAAGAAAGTAGCTGTCCACTGTGTATCTTCCGGGGGCGGGGGCGGGGGACAAGGAAAGGAAGAAGTCAACCCTAAGAAGAAAAGAGAAAATTTCAGGAATCACACGAGAAAAACATTGGCGATCACCACGAATGTGCGTGGATCGCGCTCTGGTTCAGGACAGAGTTGTCAGGTTGGGTTTTTCGAAATTCGGGTAAAAACTGTTGTAACAGACACCCTAGAGTATAATGACACACACAAAAGGAAAACCCGAGTCGTTGTATTAATAGAAAACAAAGTAGATTTTAAGGCAAGAGACATTACTAGTGATGAGGAGCGTAACTACCTGATAATAAAAAGCTTAATTTACCAGGAAAATGTAACAGCCCTCACCTACGGACACAGTCTGAAAACACCTCACAGCAGACGCAGACCGCTCACAGAGAGCATGTGCAGATGGCGTAGGAGATGCCCCATGCGTTAGCTGTTAGGAAAATGCACACTAAAAAAAGAGAAAAGTGCACACCACAACTACAGCAAGAGTCCGGCACACCCCAGTCGGATCGGCCACAACGAAGCTGGTGGTGATGCCCCGGCTGGTACGGCTCCGCGGACTGAGCGCCGGCCTGCGGCCGAAAGTTTGCCGGTTGGATTCCCGGTCGGGGCACACGCCCGGGTGGTGGGCCAGGTCCTGGCTGGGGGGCGCGCGAGAGGCAGCTGATTGGTGTATCTCTTGCACGTCGATGTTTCTCTCCCTCTCTTTCTCCCTCCTTTCCCCTCTCTCAAAAGTGAATAAGTAAAATCTTTGAAAGTAAACAAGAGAACTGCAAAAGTCTCTTTAAAAGAAATCACGAGGCCATCCGAAACCATTTGAAGGGGGTAAATGTCTCGAAAAATATGAAACTAACTCCAGCTGGAGCAGAGACCCCGCCGACACCACCCCCACGGAAGGAATGGACGCGGCGGTAGCCCGGACCAACCGTGAGGAGAAGGTCAGGCCCACTGCCGTCCCAGGCCAGTCGTGGGAGCCAGACAACAGGGACCCAAGTCCCGTGCGAGTGTTTCGGAGGGACAGTTACCGCCTTGAATTCAACCCCCAAGCGGGATTTCCCAACAACGGAAAAACAGTGTCATCCTGTTCCAGTAACACAGGAAGTGAGCGGCCTGTCCGCCGCGGGTTCCAAGGCAAGATGAGTTCAATATTTTAAAGCGTGGTGTAACCCGCGGCCCGAACAGACTCCGTGAGAAATTAGGATGGTGAGGGATGCGGGCAGAAGTGTCGGACTGTGCCCAGTTCTTGTCGCCTGTTTGTTTCTAAGAAATTGTCGGAAGCTAAGAAAAAGCGCTCGGCCAACATCCCGGTTCGTGGTGGAGTGCTGCAAGACTCTCCTTTCGGATCCTGAAGAAAACAGTCGTGTGTTATGGGCAATTCTATTCAAACTTTCACCGATGGAAGGCCTGGCTGGTGTGGCTCAGTGGACTGAGCGCGGCCTGCGAGCCACAAGGTCACAGGTTCAATTTCCATGCAGGGCGCACGCCTGGGGGTGGGGGTGCGGGCCGGGCCCCCAGTCGGCACAGCACCAGAGGCTGCGACATGTCTCTCTCACATCAGTGTTTCTCTTCCTCTCTTTCTCCCTCCCCTGCTCTCTAAAAATCAATACATAAAGTCTTACAAGAAAATGATAAGGAAAACACATTTACACTATTTGTTGATGAAAGTCTGAGTGTGAGCGGCCAGCACAGTGCAAGTCCGCGCCGCAGCTGTGCACCGAGAGTGCCAGAGAGTCACAAGTGGGCCGATGACGGCACTCGCAGTCAGCAGGGAAACACGCCCGCTCCGAGGTCAGCACAGACCAGCCGGGCGGGCCGTCAGTGCCGCAGCCGCCCCAAGCAGCAGGCGCATCCAGGGGTCCGGTCGTACCGGAAAACCACACAGTGCTCCGGACAGGCGCTCCACCCGGGAAGGCACCTCCCACCCGGTCAGGGTCGCGGCCTCTGCCCTGCTGTGGGGTGGCATAGGGTACCCTCTTGGGAGGGAGTCTCTGACAAGCCTGCTCCCCGAGGACAGTTGGTGGGGGCCTCCCCGGTGTCCACAGCACAGCGTCCACCTGCGTCCTGCTTTCTGTGATGGTCAGAGCCGGTCCAATGACCACATAGGCCCAGCAGCCTTCCCCTGTTCAGGTGTTTCAGCCACCAGACACTGAGGTTTCCCACGGGGAGCCTGGGGCAGAGGCGGCCGAGACCTCGGCGACCGTCCCTGCCCTGCGTGGGAGGTCTGGCTCCCGGCGCGGGCTCTAGTGTTGTGGAAAATTAACTCACACGTACAAAGATGTGGCGGAGTACGACCCTTCATTACTACGTGCACGGACTCAGAGGGGCAGTCCCCAGATTCTGAGCCCTGATCTGAGGCGGGAACTGGCTTATATACATTCTATAGGGATGTAGAAGCATATACCATTGGGGTGTCATGGCATAAGCGGGTTCACAGGTGCGGACAGGCAGAGCTGTTACGGGGAACAGATAAGGTTTCTCTGTCTGCTCTCTCAAGATAAGGGTCCAGTGGGGTCTAAACTTGGCTGCGTTCCCTGCCTGTGTAGCGAAGCGAGATTACAGAGGCCGTTCGCAACAGTTAAGGCTGATCAAAGCAGTTATTTCGGGCGCACTAAGCAATTTGGCAGGGGACGCAGGGTACGAGGTAGTTACAAAGTGTGTTAGTTACAGATTATGAACTTTACGAACAGAGTAAGTTTTACTAATATGTGGCCAGGTGGTTACAGCGTGTCCCCTGGGTTTACAATTGTTACATTTATTCCAACACTAGGACGCCTCTCCCGAGGGGCCTCCCACGACTGTCCGCAGTACCGTCCGGCCTGGAGCCGGCCGAGCCCCCGCGGCACATCTGGAGACTCACCCCGGCCGAGGCTCTGTGGGCCCCGTCGGTGGGCTCCCGCCAGAGCTGGCCTGGCGCTCCCACTCCCCCGCCCCGCCCCCTTCCAGGGCCCTAGCTCCCCAAGGACTTCTCCACGCCAAGAAGGGGCGTTCCTGCGCTGGCTCCCCGGGACAGAACTTGCTCCTGGCCTCCTCCCCGGCCGGGCTGTTCCCTGCTCCCCGCCTCCTTCCCCTTCTGTTCCCGGGCTCAGCTGGGCACTGGGCCATGCACCCAGCTCCCCAAAGGCAGGATCCAAACCCCATCTTCTCAGGCAGGCAGGGGATGGGGGAGCTCCACCCAAGGGCAGCTCAGGACATCAGGGAGCCCTGCTTGGGCCCAGCAGGGAGAGGTGGGGGTTCTGGGGGGCCAGGCCTCCAGCACGCTTGCCTTCCATGCCCTTTTATGGGCCGTGGGGCTGCTCTGGGCTGCCTTTGTCTCTTCCTTTTCAGCCTCTGGTGCAGGCCTCCCCCCCCAGCTCGGGGCTTTCTGGGTGGAAGAAAGGGCCTGGGGGGAGGGGGCTGGAGGGCTGCCGGGAAGCCGGGGCCTGGAGCCCTTCGCTGGGCCCCACCCAGACACACTCAGCTTTTTGGAGGCTGAGCCAACTCCCAGGGTTCCCACCCTTCCCGTCGGGGTCCTGAGGTCCTGAACCGAAAGAAAGGCTCTTCTGCTGGGTCTGTGAGTCCAGACCCTCAGCCTGGGCTGCCGTCCCAGCACAGTCGTCCCTGCTGGCTCCAATGACCAGGGTGTGGCCCAGCCCCTGCCCCCATCACAGGCCGCCCTTCTGGCCCCAACTCCCCTGGCACTGGCACTCTGGTGGTCTTGCCACGTGGCTTCGGTTTGGCTGGGTTCTCGGTGCTGGAACTTCCACTCTGCCGGGGGCACAACAGGGGACGGCCACTGGCCACAGAAAGGGGTGATGCGGGGCCAAGCTGGCACCAGGATGTGGGAGGTGTCCAAGCACAGGGGCCAGACACTTTGCAGGGTGGAGGGACAGAGCTGGGTCTGGGGAGGGCTGAGCTGCGGCGCACCCCAGCCAGCGTCCGGGGACATGCCCGCTGTGAAGCCTGGCTGGGGACCGTCTCCCTCATCCCCAGCACAAGGCCTCCCTTGAGGGCTGAAGACTCTCCTCCCGCTCCTCCTGGGGAAGCCTCTGGCCTCCCCTGTCCAGGCTTCTGGACCCCACCCCCAAGCACAGGGGGCAGCGGAGGTGGCCCAGGCCCTGTGCCAGGAGGTCGCTTGTTTCTGGACCTGGAACGACTGTAGCCTGCACTTCTCTGCCCGCATCCTCACCTGCCACCTTGGCACAGACCCGGGTGACATAGGTCTGCTTGGCTGCTCAGCTTTGAGCTTGCAGCACCTCCAGGGCAAGCCCAGCCTGGGTCAGCGCAGGGTCCCTGGAACTGACCCAGGGAAGGTAGGGCAGGGAGCCACCTGCCTGGGAGCCAGCTCGGCCCACCCCCACGCCACGCCTCTTGCCCAAAGCCACAGGGATGGGGCATTCTCTAGGTCCTGCCCCAGTGCAGCGACCCGTGTCCGCAGGGGGACAGACGGGTGCAGGTCAGCCCTTGGGGTCGGTGGGCAGGTCAGAGGATAGGAGTTTTCGGGTGCGGGGGTCCGTGGACAGGAAGGAGCGTGGGCAACAACCTCAGGGTGCGGGGGCTGCGACCTGGGCGCGGGGAAGGCAGGGTGACTCACCTGCGCCGGCAGGAGCGCGCCCGGGGAGGGCGGGGGCGCGCCGGCCGCCGGGGGGCGTGGCCAACCGTGGCGGGGCCGGTCTCCGCCCCGCCCCGGGCGCCTACCCCGTGGCGCCCGGACCTCGCGGCCTCCCGGCTCCCCGCCGCCCCTCCGCCACCGCCGGGTCCGTCCGCCGCCCGCCCATGGCCGGGAAGGTGCTGTCGCTGCTGCCGCTGCTGCCGCCGCTGCTGCTGGCCGCCGCGGGCCTCTGCGGCCTCCTGCTGCTGTGCGTCCCCACTCGCGACGTCCGGGAGCCGCCCGCCCTCAAGGTGCCTGCGAGCGCGCGGGGCGCCGGCGGGGCGCGGGCGGGGAGGCCCGGAGCCCGCGCAGGGCCACGCTGCTCCCGCGTGGCTGCCCACGACCCCCTCCCGCGCTCCGCTCCCGACCGGCGGGGTGGAATCCTGGCCCCGCGCGCTCCGCGCCCGGCCCGGGTCCGCGGGACCGCGGCGGCGCTTCCGGGGAGACGCGGAGCTGGAGGCTGAAGTCCCGGCTCCCGAACCTCCGCGGAGCCTGTCCTGAGCGCGGCCGAGGGGCTGTCTGCCTGCTCCCGGATGTGCCCCAGGCCCCGGCTGGAACCGAGCAGCCCGCAGGGGTGCATTGGTTTGGGGTTCAACCCAGACGGAGTGCGAGGACGCCGGAGCCTAGGCAACCCTCCTCACCTCCCCGGTGGTCCCGACAGGGGCAGCTGCCTTTGAGGGGGGCCTGGTGGGGCGGTGTGTCAGACGAGGCAGGCACTGAAAGGGTTGGGGTGAGCCAGGCCCAGCCTCCAAGAGTCCAGCTGGCTCCCTTAACCCCTTCGTGGACTTGGGGGGTGGGGAAGGCTGGGGTGTGCACGTGTGTGTAAGGGACAGGCCCCAGCAGCCCAGGATGGGCCTTGGGGGGTGGGCGCTCTGTAGCCAAGGGCCACCACCAGGTGGAGTGGGGTGGGTGGATGGGTTTGTCTGAGACAGGCTGGAGTTCCTTGGGGGGAGGGAGCACTGGAGTGCCCCCTTCCCCGTCCAGGAGGGTGTGTTCCCCAGTCTGGCTCTGCCTGCTGGAATCCAGGCCCTGGGGGGCAAGTTCTGGGAAGTGGCAGATGCCAGCTGGGTGCTTATGTCCCACCTGCCCTGCAGGCCCGGTCCTCTGTGGCTCCGGCTCGGAGGCCCAGGGCAGCCTGTCTTCAGGCAGGGCCGGCAGGGATGGAGCCCTCCCAGCCTTCTCCCCGGGGCCCTGGCTTCCATGACCTCAGGCTGGGCCTCGGTCCGAGAGACCGGGATGGGAGGAAGGAAGAGCTGGCCCCAGAGGGTTCTTTCTGCAGCTGGGCTTCCCTCCCAGAGCCCGGGGACCTCGTGTCCCTGGGACAAGATTCCAGGGGTGGTCCTGGGACCCGCCGACCCTCAGCGGGTCCCTGCCAGGATGGCTCCTGCCCTCAGAGGGGAAGAGGCTCCTGGCCTGATTCTCCCCTGTCCCATCTGTGTCCCTGTGGCTGTCCCCGGCCTTCTCTGAGCGTCAGAACATCCAACCTCAACACAGGGTGGGGTGGGGTGGAAAGCAGGAGCCAGGGTCAAGGGCACGGCCTTCGGGCCCCTCCCCTCCCCCGAGGGTGACCCCCCACATGCTTCCCCACAGTACGGCATCGTCCTGGACGCCGGCTCCTCCCACACGTCTATGTTCATCTACAAGTGGCCCGCAGACAAAGAGAACGACACAGGCATTGTGGTCGAGCACAGCTCCTGTGACGTGCACGGTGAGGGTCCCCCAAGCACTGGGTGCACCCGGCCTGGGTGCTCACTCGCTGTACGGCCTCCGGGGCCCTGTCCGGCCTTAGCCTCTAGGCGGGCCCCTCTGCTCCTGCTGCTTAGGGCCCGCCCCACGCAGAGCTGCAGGAGGCTGGAAACGTAGGGCGGGCGCGGGGCCTCCTGGGAGCTGCAGGCACTTCCACTCTAGAAAGGAAGCGGGTGGAGGTCAGAAGGTCGGGGCCGTCCCTGGCCCGAGACCAGCCTTCACTCCCCAGACAGAGCAAAAGGGGGTCCGAGGAGCTGGTGGTCACCCCCGGCAGGCCTCGTGGGAAGCCAGGCCTGGTGACAACGCCCAGGGCTTTGTCCTGCACCTGTGCACACACCCACTGCTCGGGCGGCAGCCTCATACTCTGGGTGGCCCACGGGCGGGCCCCTTTGTCTGTGGACGTCTCTGAAGGCTTAAGCCAGAAAGCTGTGCTCCAACCGCCACCCTGTTTGGGAACCCAAGGCCCTCAGCCTTGTTGGCCCACGGCCCACCCCAGGGCTGATCGCCCAGCTGCAGTCCCTCTCACAGCCTCCCTCTAGGTAACGGCATCTCCGGCTACAAAGACAACCCCCCCGGGGCTGGCCAGAGTCTTGTGGAATGCCTGGACCAGGCGCTCCGGGACGTGCCCAGGGAGAGACACGCAGGCACGCCCCTCTACCTGGGAGCCACAGCGGGCATGCGCCTGCTCAAGTGAGTGTGCCCGTCCCCTTACCTTCCCGGCCCTGGGTCCCCCACAGCAGCCTCAGCACAGGGAGGGCCCCACATGCCCTCAGCCATAGCAGCCCTTGGCCAGGCCCCTCTTGGCTGGCAGGGGGCCACCAGGTACCGCAGCAGCAGGGCCACAGTCCACCCCCGCCCCCGGAAGGACGCCTCTCAGAGACTTCCCCGTGTCACAGCCTGACCAGCCCCGAGGCCTCGGCCAAGGTGCTTGCGGCCGTGACGCAGACGCTGACCCAGTACCCCTTCGACTTCCGTGGTGCCCGCATCCTCTCTGGTCAGGACGAGGGGGTGTTTGGCTGGGTGACCGCCAACTACCTGCAGGAGAACTTCATCAAGGTGGGCCTGCCGGCCAGCCCAATGAGCCAGGGGGCGTGGGCACCCACCCACGGGCTGACCCCAGCCTTCACTCCTCACAGTACAGCTGGGCAGGCCAGTGGTACCAGCCAAGGAAGGGGACGCTGGGGGCCATGGACCTGGGAGGTGCCTCCACACAGATCACCTTCGAGACGGCCAGCCCGGCTGAGGACCCCGCTGACGAGGTCCAGCTGCGGCTCTACGGCCAGCAGTACCGTGTCTACACCCACAGCTTCCTCTGCTATGGCCGCGACCAGGTCCTCCGGAGGCTACTGGCCAGTGCTCTCCAGGTGCCCCCCCAGCCCTGCCCCCCCCGCACTACTGTGCCCTGCGGGGGTGGGGGTGGGGGGGCAGGGAGGGGCCAAGGGCACAGGGTAGAGACCCCACAGCAGCCCTGCCCAGGACAGCTTCTCCAGGCAGCAGAAGCCAGTGGGCTCTCATTGGCTGGAAGGACAGGAGGGGAGGGATCCAGCACCCGGGAAGGCTCAGTGGCTGGGGGTGGACCTGGCAAGTGCCGGCTGGGGCTGGGGAGGGCCAGGGCCAGACCTCCAAGGGCCTGGGATGCCTGGCCAAGGGGTTTGGTTGCTGTCCAGCAGCTGTGGGGAGCCGAGGGTCACTCCTGAGCACAGCAGCGATGTCACCGAGGACGATTTGGGGGAGACCATCAGGCTGGTCCTCTGGGGAGGCTCTCGGAGGGTCCCGGGGGGCAGTGCCTAGGTGGGGGTGGTACAACTCACGCCCTCATTGTCCCCCAGACCCACAAGGCCCACCCCTGCTGGCCTCGAGGCTACTCCAGGCAAGTGCTGCTCCGAGAGGTGTACGGGTCCCCGTGCACCGCAGCCCTGCGGCCCCAGGCCTTGGACGACAGCGACAGGGTCAGCCTGGAGGGGACCAGCAACCCTGCCCTCTGCCGTGGCCTCGTCCAGGGGCTCTTCAACCTCTCGTTTTGCCCCTTCTCGCGCTGCTCCTTCAATGGCGTCTTCCAGCCCCCTGTGGCTGGGGACTTTATCGTGAGTCCAGGAGACAGGGAGGGGCCGACGCCCTGCAAGGCCTGGGGTCTGGGCTAAGTGTGGCTGTCCTCCCCGTGCAGGCCTTCTCTGCTTTCTTCTACACCGTGAACTTCCTGAGTTCGGTGATGGGGCTGCCCGTGGCCACCCTGCAGCAGCTGGAGGCTGCTGCGGTCACCGTCTGCAACCAGACGTGGAGCGAGGTGAGGCCCGCGCCCCTCCTCCAGGGCCTCGGGGCAGGCTCAGCCAGCTGCCCAGGCACTCGTTGCCTGAAAAGGGGGCAGGGGACCTCAGCCTTTCAGAGGGCCCCATGTGGTGGACACACTGCTGGTTGGACAGCAGTGGAATGTGGCCGGCAGTGGCAGGGCAGCTGGGAGCCAGAAGGGATGGGGCTGCTGAAGCCTCCCTGAGGCTTCACCCTAGAACCACAACCTGGGGGACTGCATGAACAGCCAGCACGCAGCGTGGGTAGCTGTGGGAGTGGGGCCCGGCCCGCTGGGGCGGGGGATGCAGGAGCAGGCCTCAGGTCAGGAGTGGGAGTTGAAGATAGCCTCCAGGATTCTGGCTTCTGCTCCTCACCAGGCACAGGTGCCAAGTAGAGGCTTGGGGGGTGGGGGAGTGTCAGGGCCTGTGAGGCGTAAGCTGCCCTCCAGGGACTCTGGAAGAAACACCTGAGTATCCGTGAGCTCAGTGCGGGGCGGGAGAGGGGGGCGGCCCCTGTCCTCTCTGTACGTGGTGGCAGACAGACTGGGGAGACTGGGGGGTGGGAGTGAAGGAGCAGGGCCAGAGGCAAGCCCAGGTATGGGCTGGGGCTCAAGCCTGGAGCTTCCCCTGTTCCCCTGACCACATGCTGAGGTTGCGGCAGCCCTCAGTTCTCCAGTGGCCATCCCTGCTGTCCCCTCCTCGTCCACCTCCCAAGCATGGGCTCCCAGCCATCCCGAAATCACACTTTTCTTTGTCGAGGAGCGGCTTGCCTGGTGGTGATTCCTCCACCTGTTTCTACCCCACATTGCCCGTGCGCGTGCGCGTGTGCGTGCGCGTCCTTTTGCGGTGCAGCCCATGGCTGGCCATCCGCCTGGTGGGGCCCAGACCTCCCGGTAGCTGAGGGCCCAACATCGCCCCACCTGCGTCTCAGCTGCAGGCTCGGGCGCCGGGGGAAGTGGTCCACCTGCCCAGCTACTGCGCCGTGGCCACGTTCGTGCAGCAGCTCCTGAGCAGGGGCTACGGCTTCGACGAGCGCGCCTTCAGCCACGTGACCTTCGGGAAGAAGGTGGGAATTGGCGGGAGGGCGGGGCCTCCGGGGTGGAGGCGGGGCCTCCGGGGCTGCGCTATGGCTGAGTCTGCGCTCCTCACCCGCAGGCCGGGGACACTGCGGTCGGCTGGGCGCTCGGCTACATGCTGAACCTGACCAACATGATCCCCGCCGACCCGCCGGGGCTGCTCAAGGGCACCGACTTCAGCTCCTGGGTGGTCCTCCTCCTGCTCTTCGCCGCCCTGCTCCTGGCCGCGCTGGTCCTGCTGGCGCGCCTGGCGCGTTCCGCCACGTCGCCGAGCGCCATCTAGGAACGGGCTGGGGGCAGGGCCCCGGCCCCGTGTCCCCCATCCCCATCCCTCACCCCACCGCCCTCCACATCTCTGCCCCTAACGTGGCCCGGAAACCGAGACGGGGACTCTAGCACACGCTCCCACGGGGGGCCGGGGGCACGAAGGGAACCGAACCTAGCCCCTTCAGCCTGTCCAGCCTTGTCTCCGTCTCGTGCCTCTTCTCCTGCGGAGGGTGGGTGAGGCAGAGACCCCAGATCCCTCAGCCCGTTACTACAGGGTGGGTCCGCTTCGGGTCTGTATTGGGGGGAGTCAGAGCCCATAGGCTGGGGGCCAGCCCAGTGCCTACTTGTAAAACTTTGTAATAAAATGTTTGTCCTGAGCGGCGGACAGACCGCTGCTGCCCGCCCGCCCTCCGCACAGCTGCGCCCGCCACGCGGGCGCGCCCCCTCCCGGTGCTCGGGGCGGACCTCCACCCTTCCTGCCTCCTCTCTGGGTCCAGCCCTGGGGCGGTGCTGACCGCGGTCCCTGCGCCACCCTCGTGGCTGGAGTGGCTGCTGGGTGGCTGGGGGGAGTCCCGGAGACCCCGAGTCTTCTCTGGCCACGAGAGCGCCTGCAGCACCCCCAGCCCTGCGTCTGTGGCCTAGGCCAGACAGAAGGCCGGGCCCTTGCGGAGAGTGGGCCTGGGGTGCGGGTGCGGGGAGCGGAGATGCACCAAGCCAGCCAGGTACCTGGGGCCCGGTCGGTGCGCGAAGAGCCGGATGGAGGGCGCAAAGGCGGTGCCGTGCAGCGGGGACGCTGAACTAGAGCCGGGAGGGACGCGGGCTCCCTCTCTGGGAGGGATGAGCCTGTGGGAAGCCTGGCTCCAGAGCCAACCTTGGCCAGCGCACGGGGACACAGCACTCCCCTCCTGCTTGGGTGCTTTTCTACGCCGCGGGGAGACTTCGGCCAGCCCCCACCTGCGGCCCCTCCCCTAAGCCTCGCTAACTCCCGCCAGGGCCGCCGTGCGAAGGCGGGGTCTTCGCTGCACCTCCGCCTGCGCCGATCTTTCTGGGAAGTGAGCTCAGACCCTCTTTCTGCCCGGTCAGTGCCCTGTGGGGCGTCTCCGTTTTGCTCCCCACCACTCCACCGCGCCGCTTCTGCCGGTGTGTGAGCCAATGGACACACCTGAGGGCAGCCAGTCCCGCCGTCTGAGTTCAGAGGGCAAAGGTCCGAGAGGGAGCACCGGGTTGGGGGCGCATTCTGGTTCAGCGGCGTGAGCCGGAAGGTTTCCAGGTGAGGTGGGGCGAGTGTGCTCTCAGGACGCGGCTAGCGGGGTGCTAGCGGGGGCGCCACAGCGGCTTTGTTGTCCTGGGGACCGTGGACAGCTCCCAGCTGAGTCTCATCAACGGCTCCAGGCCACTCTTGCCCCCTGGTGGCTTCACTTGAGAGCAGCCGCCCCATCCCAACCGCAGTGGCCACCGACACCGGCCTAGTTCTGGGTGTGTATTTGCTTGTAGCCGTGTCTCGGTGCGTCTTTGGGGCACACCTGTGCACCTGTCCGCCCCGTGCGCGCCTCGTGTGCCCGTGGTCCCCGGGGCTGCGCCGCCAGACCCGGTCAGGTCTCCTGCTCCTGCGCGTGGGGGTGGGGTGGGAGGTGGCAGCCCCACGGGGGTGGGAGGAGGGCGGGAGAAGCGCATCCGGGGAAGCCCCCCTCGGCCAGTCCCTAGCGGGGTTTGTGGAGAACAGAGAAGGTCCTCGGGTGCAGAGGCCGCGGAGGTGGAGGCACCCAGACACCCGGAGAATCGGGGGTCGGTCAGACTCGAGAGGGGGGAGGGGCTCAGGCTGCAGGCGCGGTCCCGCCCCCGCAGGTGGAGCGCGCAGGCGCACTCCCAGCGCGCTGCCGGGTCTCCGCGCCTGCATCCCGGATCCTTTGCCGCAGCGTCAACGCCGCCGCCTCCTTCTCCTCCTCCTCCTCCTCCTCCTCTTCGGCCTCCACCTCCTCTTCCTCCTCCGCTCCCTCCTCCTCCGCCTCAGCAGACGCGGCGCCCGGAGCCCGCGCCCAGCCTCGGGCCTCGCGGTGCCATGCTGCCCCGGCGGTGGCGCTGAAGGATGGCGACGCCCGTCCCTCCGCCCTGCCCGCGGCACCTGAGGCTGTTGCGGTTGCTGCTCTCCGGCCTAGTCCTCGGCGTCGCCCTGCGCGGTGCCGCTGCCGGCCGCCCAGGTGAGCGACAGCGCTCGGCGCAGGTCACAGGGCGCCCCGGGGCCGGGTGCTCCGGGCGGCGGTCCTGCTGCGCGGCGCCGCCGCCTTCGCCTGGCCCGCAGGCCCCGCAGGCCAGGCCCGCTGACAGCCGCGCCAGCCCCGCCTTGCGCGGAATGGGGGAAACAGGCCCGAGGGGTGCGTGGGAGGCCTGAAGGGCGCCGCTGGTTGGGGCTTCTCCTGGTTCCTGGTGGCGAACCCGAAGTTCACGCGCTTCGTGGCTTTGTCTCCGAGTCCGTGAGCCTCTCTGTGTCTGTGTCTCGGGAGGGCTGTGTGCGTGGGCCTGCCGCCGGCGGCCTGTCTGTGTGCGTTTCCCTGGTGCTGCGCCGGGCGGGCCTGGCCCCAGGTGCCTTGCTGCCCACGTCTGTCCTGGGGTCGAGGTACCAGTGCTCATCTGCCTGTCCCCATGCCTCGGGTGATGTGGGACGCGTCCCTTGCTTTGCTGCCATGGTCGCGGCCTGAAGGTTCCTAGGGTGTTTGACAGCTTGTCCCAGGCTTAGGGTCTGGTTTTCTGCCTTCAGCGGAGACAGGAGCAGCTTCCAGCCTCAAGCTCTCTCCTTCACCCTTTGCAATGGAGAGCCCGCCGCCTTTCTACCTTCTGTGCTAGGGGCTGAGGGGCACCCCCCATGGTGGACTCCAGTGAGCCCCGGGGTCTTGGGAGACCCTCCCTGCCTCCCAAATGGGCACAGAATGGGGTTCCAGGCGGTGACAGTCTGCAGGGACCTGGAGCCCCAGGGGCCTGAGCTGGAACACTGTGCCCACACATTTGCTGTGTTTTCCTGGCAGCCCCACAGGGAGGTGCTGTTTTCAGCCCATTTTACAGATGAGAAAACTGAGGCACCGAGAACTTAAGCGACTGGTATGCTGGAATGCCGAGCTGGGTAACGTGGTTGTCTGTGTGCGGCCTCAGGGCCAGAGCAGGGCAGGCTTCCTCCTGGGCGCAGCCGCCCTAGGTGGGAGGCTGACATGGCCAGGGGAGGGGCCTACAGGCCAGAGCCTGGCTGGCCAGGGGCAGCCCAGGCTGCCCGCTGACAGCTAGGCTCCAGGGCCTTTGGGTGGGGCTTCCTGAGGAGATGGGCTGTGGCTGCAGTGCTGAGCCCCCGGGGTGGGCACGTGCCATGCCAGCTGCTCGCCCAGATGGGGGGGGTGCCAGCCACTCTTCAGCTGCTATTGTCCCTGGAACCCCCTCCTGCACCCTGAGGCAGAGTGGGGACTCTTCCAGCGGCCTTCACAGCAGCAGCCACATCTTCCTGGGCTGGGGAGCTGGCAGTGGAGGCCCCTGGAAACCAGAGCCTGCAGCCCGCGTTGGACCTCAGGCCCCTGCCCTCGGCTGGTGCACTCTGGGTCCTCAGCGCCAGGGGCAGCAGCGCCCTGCTCCCCAGGCGCCCAGCTGGTGGGTGCGGTCCGGACAGACCTGCTGGCACAGGCTTAATGTTTAACAACCCCAGGCCCCGCTCCCTGATACCGGCGCCTGCCGGCCCCGGCCACGCAGGACAGAGGCTGCTGGAGCTCCTGGGAGGGGAAGCCCACAGCCCAGTGCTGTGCGTGTCCGGCCACCACAGAACCCAGGCCAGGCCTGTCTGCGTCTGGGGAAGGGCGGAGCTGGGCGTCCCCTGACCCGCCGGTCACCCTGGACCTTGCCGACCCCCCCACAGTGTGAGGGCCTTGACTGAGGGTGTCCTGGTCCTCCACGGACGCGGCTCCCAGAGCCTCCGCAGCAGGGCGGACGGTCCTGGGGGCTCTGCCCCGGCTCTGCGACTGCTGTCAGCATCTGGTCCCAGTGCTCAGGACGTTCCTCAGCTGGGAGGCCATTCACCTTCTGCACCAGACGGGAAACTGAGGCGGAGAGGACCTCTACCCTCCGTCCCCCAGCGTTGGGATGGGATTCAGTGGCTGTGTGTATGGGACACTGGTCTAGGCCCCAAACCAGGACCTGGGCCTGGCCACAGTCCCGGGCGCGCCCTGTGTCAGAAGCGAGTGAGACTGGCCAACTCCATCCCAGGCCTCCCCAACCCCAGCGACCCCTGTGCCCTGGGGACAAGCCGGAGGTGGGACACCAGGGGAGCGACGGCATCCAGGCCGGGTGCTGGTTCCGCCCTGCCTGCTGGCTGTGCTCTCTAGGGCTGGAGAATGGCATGACCGGTCAGCAGGGTGCCCCTGAGGGGCGGGGAGAGGGGAGGCCAGCATCCTTTGCTGCCCCTGAGCCAGAGAGAGGCCTGAGCCCTGCCCCGGTGCTCCCAGTGTGGGCAGGCCTGCACCTGGGCACCCAGACCAGAGGCGGGAAGTGGGGGGCGGCCCAGCTTTCCTTGGGGGAGCTCGGCGTGGTGCCGCGCAGACAGTGAGGGGTGGTTTCCGCACAGAGGGCTGGCGCAGGCTGGGAAGTGGACTCTGGGGAGCGGGCGGGGCGGGCAGTTCTGATAAGTGTTAGGACTGTTTGTCTTCCTGATTCTGGTCCCTGGCCACGGGGGAAGGGCCTGCCCAGAACAATGGCCGGAGCCAGGCCCGGCCAGCTCTGGGGGCTGGGGGAGGGGCGCCTGGGACAGTGCTGCCTCTGTGTAGGGCCCTGACCTCGGCCTGCCTGTGCTTCCTTCCCAGATGCCGCCGCCTGCCCGGGGAGCCTGGACTGTGCCCTGCAGAGGCGGGCACGGTGCCCCCCGGGCGCTCACATCTGTGGGCCCTGCCTTCAGCCCTTCCGGGAGGACAGACGGGGGATCTGTGTGCCCAGGGTGCGCCGGCCTCCGGGTACTGGACAGCAGGATACCCCCCACCCCACTCTGATCTCTGCCCCCAGCCTCAGCTCCCAGGCCCCCTGAGCTTGGTGGGATGCGGGCGCTCTCCCATCACCCTCCAGGTGGCCTGTTGATCCTTTGCAGATGGCACCGGCCCAGAGCCGGTGGTGGGCTGAGGCAGGGATGTCCGATGTGACATACTGGGGGACTCTGGGAGAGGCAGGGTCCCCCAAGCTCTGCCCCACCCCCAGGCACCCACTTCCCCTGCCACACCCTCGCCAGTGCTCATTCCTTCCCTCCCTGTGCACTGGGGTGCCCGCCTGCCACCCCTAGCCCAGAGAGCAGAGGCTGAGTGCCTTTGAGTGTGAGGGGGCAATACTGAGGGCCGAGGGGGGTGCCTAAGAGACTGGGCCCGTGGGAGGGGCTTCCCAGAGGAGCCTGTTCCTGGTGGTGAGGGGGGCAGGGGCAGAGACTGGTAGGCGGGCTCCAGAGGTGGCGGGCTGCTGGCCGGGCGTCTGCTTGGAACCCTGGTCTGGCCTGCTGAGCCCACCATGGGAGAGGGCGGCCCAGCCACTGGTGTCGCCCAGAGGGCTGCCCTCCTGGTGGAGGTGGGGGGACAGAAAGGGGCCTCTCCCCACTCCTCAAGGAGCCACTGCCCCTCTTGGTGCGGAAGGTGGTGGGGTGCAGGGTTATGTTGCCCCAGGGCTCTGCCCACCCCTTTGTGGGGAACAGGTGGGGTGAGGGGCACCCTGCCCTTCTCTTGGCTTGTGCCCCCTCCCCTAGCACCTCCACCTCTTGCTCCACCCCCACTTTTCCTGGGGATGCTGCTGCTCCCATAGAGCTCCCCCCACCTAAGTTGGTCACCATGGCAACACAGGATGGCCAGGGGCTGAGGACCTAGTCTTCAGGCCACCGGTGCCTGGGAGGAGCCTGACGGGAGAAACCAGGAGGCTGGGCCTGGGGACTGGCTCCAGGATAGGTCCCTCCGCCTCTGGAGGCCACCTGCAGCTGGTGTTGTCAGGCAGTGGCTGCCCCCCCCACCTGATCGCCCCTCATTGTCCCCAGAGGAAGGCCCACCCCAGCCCAGACTGGAAGATGAAATTGACCTCCTGGCCCAGCAGCTAGCTCAGCAGGAGGCAGGGCGCTGGAAGCTCAAGGCCCTACCCCAGCCTGAGGCACCCCATCGGCTCCTGGAGGCTGGTAAGACCCCTGCCCCATCCCCCCACCCTGCCTGGCTCCCCCCAACCCCTGCCCAGCCTAGCCCTGCAGTGATAACTCGTCTTCTCTCTGCAGCGGCCACCCTGGGGCTCTCCGACCGAGGCCAGGGCCCCGACCTGGGCCTCCCCTCCACTCGGGGAGCCCCCACGCCCACGACCCACACCTCCTTGGGTTCTCCTGTGTCGTCTGGGGCTGTGCACATGTCCCCCCTGGAGCCCCGGGGCGGACGCGGTGACGGCTTCGCCCTCGGTAGGTCCCGGCGGGCAGGGCGCAGGGTCCCGCCGGGAGGCAGGCCGTCCTCACCGCCCGCCCCGCCCGCCCACAGTGCTCATCGTGGCGTGCTCCGTGGCCGGCGCAGCGGCCCTCGCCGTGGCCGCTCTCTGCTGGTGCAGGTGAGCCGGGCGGCCGGGCGGGGGGCGGGCCGGCAGCGACCCCGCGGGTCTCAGCCTCCGTTGCGCCCCCGCAGGCTGCAGCGAGACATCCGCCTGACGCAGAAGGCCGACTACGCCGCCCCGCAGGCACCGGGCTCCCCCGCAACGCCCAAGATCTCGGTGCGTGTTCCCGCCCTGCCCGGCTCCGGCTCTGGGCTCCTCCTCGGGGCTTGACCCTCCCTCCCGCCCCCGCAGCCCGGGGACCAGCGGCTGGCGCACAGCGCGGAGGTGTACCACTACCAGCACCAGCGGCAGCAGATGCGGTGCCTGGAGCGGTGAGATGCCCCGCCCCCGGCCCCGCCCCACCCCCAGGCCCCGCCCCCGCCCCATCCCAGGCCCCGCCCCCATCCCCAGGACCCGCCGCCCCCATCCCCGCACGCCGGAGGAGGTGGCTGAGCACCGGCTTCCAACCTGGGCCGCTGCACCTGGAAGGTGTGGGCGGACCCGGCCATCCCGCCCCCACCAGGCATAAAGAGCCCCCCAAGGAGCTGGACTCGGCCTCCTCGGATGAGGAGAACGAAGATGGCGACTTCACGGTGTACGAGTGCCCGGGCCTGGCCCCGGTGAGTGCGGGGGTGGGGGGCGCTTCTGCCAGCCCGGCCGCTGCCCACCCTTCCCCCTGGGTCCGCCTGACGCCCGCCTTTGCAGACCGGGGAGATGGAGGTGCGGAACCCGCTGTTCGACCACTCCTCGCTGTCCGCGCCCCTGCCGCCCCCGCCGCGGTGACGTGAAGATCGACACCCACGCGCTCGAGGACCAGCGGGTCCGCGGGTGGGGGGCCAAGGACCCGCGTTTCCCAATAAAGAAACTGCGTTGTGACATCTGGCTGTCTGTGTGGCGGGGCTGGGGTGCCCGCCGGAAACCCTGGGGGGCAGGGCACCTTCTGTTTCCCCTGCATCGGCCCTCCAGGGTCTGCGCCCCAAAGCGGGGCGGGGAGAACCCTACAGACCACGCAGAGACGGGAGTGGTGCACACAAGCCAATCCACGTGCATGTCAGACCTGGGCTCCGGTGCTGGAGACCCAGCCCCAGCCTTTGGGGCCACGGTGGGGGGACCCCAGAGTGGGGTCTTGTGGCTTTCAGCCCCACCGCTGAGAGAGGGGCAACTCTGTGCCCTGCTGGGAAGCAGAGGCTTCAGCTCTCCCCGGACTCAGAGGCTCATCCCCACCCTCCTCGGCTTCCAGGCCTCACCCCCCCCACCAACACTTCTGCCCCAAATGGGAAGGGGGGTGCGGTGCAGGGCCAGGCTCATGTGGACTCTGTGCCACTCCCCAAAGTACCCCGTCCCGTGTTGGAGAAAAAGGGCTGGGTAGCGGGTGCCCACAGACACCTGCAGTGGGCACCCCGCGCCTCCATTCCCGCCGGTTGCCCACCTGGGCCGGAAGGCGGGAGGAACAGGATGCAGGCCTTGCGTGTGGCTTCGCCCCAGCCACCAGTCCAGGCCCCTGCAGCAGACGTGGTGTGGGACCTGGGAGGGAACAGGTGCGGGGACTGGGAACCGGGTGAGATGGGGGCAGGGCGAGGAGGACCATAGGTCCACTGTCCTTTCACCTGCGCCTTTAGGGGAGACAGCTACAGAGAAAACGGGGTGCAGAGATGAAGGCCCGGGAGGTCCCTCCAGAGCTCTGGGCTCAGGTCCTGGGGTCTTGAGACTCGCCTCTCCAACCCTCTGCTGCCCTGACCCAAGCAGAGAGAAGCCACCCGGTGTGTCCTGTCTTTCTCCCTCTTCGGGGGTCCCCAACCCGCCCCCAGTGTCCCTGCCGCCCACTCCCCAGGGCCCCAGGAAAACGGGTGCCCCTTCCAGTGGTAGTGGCAGTTCGAGGGAGTCGGCGGGCCTGAGCCAGGGGAGTGCAGGCAGGGGCTGCGGTCCTCCGGGAAGGGAGCCTTCCCCCAGCACCCTGCTGCCCACCTGGCTTACAGGGCTTCTGCCCGCCTCAGGCTCCACCAGGCAGAGCTGGCCTTACTTGTCCAAACTCCTCCAACCCCTCCACCGGCCCCAGGGCGGGCCAGGTTTAGGGCTCAGGGAGGCCCTGGCTCCACAGGGCCTCTGGGGACCCCAGTTCTGGGCAGGTGCGGATTCTGAGTCCCCCAACTGCAAACCTGCCGCCAACCCCTGCTGTGCAGCGCCTTGGGTCTGAGTGTGGAGCAGAGGGGTACGCCCCCGTCAGCTACTGGAGGAGCCCCAGCAGATCCTGGAGATCCTCCTGGACAAGGAAGTGGCTGTGCTCCGAGCCTGGGTGGCATGGAACGGCGTCAGAGAGGAGGGGCTGGGGCCCACAGGGCACCCCTGGGCTCAGGCAGTCCCACTCAAGGCAAAAGGAACGCACCTGCCTGGCCTGCTGACACTGGCCCCCAGCACTGCCCTCGTGGCGCCCCCTTGGCTGCACCCACCTGCCCTAAGGGGCGCCCTGAACTACGCTCTGCCCACCCTCTGGTTGGGAATCATTTGCGCTCTGGCTCCCTCTGCCGCCTTCACTCCCAGGACGCAGGTGGCTCTGGAGCACGGCCACCAGGGGGCCTCGGGGAGCCTGGCTGCCCCTGCCCTGCACAGGCAGGTGGGCAGCTAGGCTCTGTCCCTCACCCGCTCCGAGGCACCCCTTGGTCGTGGGCTGGGCGGCTTATTGTCTGTGGGGGGCGGTGACCAGGAGACTAGTTGCCTGCCCTCTGTCTGGGCACGCCCCCTCCTCTCCCCGGGTTTCGGCTCAGTTGGTACCCACTGGCTAGTCAGCCCTGCACCTGGCCAGGGGCTCAGCCACAGAGCGACGGTGTGCGCTTGGTTCCCATATGTTCATGGACTGGAAGCTGGAGCTGGGTCCCATTGCGTCCCAGCGAGGCACAGGCCTGGGGAGGAGGTGGCAGGACGAGGTCCCCTCTTTCCCTCTGACTCAGCGCCCTCTCCGAGAGCTTCTCACTCTGACCCATTTCTGGGCCAGGCCTTGGAGCCCCATTTCCCAGCCAGCGGGTTCCCACAGCAGGGCCCCGTGGCAGGAACCCGAGGGGCAGGCTGCGTCAGGGGAGCGGCGGAGCCCCTGCGGGGGTAGCGGGCTCTTTCGAATCCACCCAGGAAGGGAGCAGCCTGGGGTGTGGTGAGGCCCGCGGCAAGGGTCCCGGGCAGCCTGGCCGCGCAAACAGGAAGGGCAGAGTGCTGGCAGCCAGAAGCCAGGGCGCTGGCAGGCTGTCACAGGATCAGCTCCTTCCTGTGCGCCTGCCGCCCGCGAGGTGCCTGCCACCCCAGGGAGGTGCAGTGAGCTGATGCAAGGCTTGGGGCAGGGTGTGGCTCCCCTGGGGTCCCCTGCCAGGGGAGGGATGCCAGGCAGCGCCAAAGGCTCAGTGCCCCTGTGGTCATCTCCCTGAACACCAGGGCAACTGGAAAGGCAGGGCCGGTGACGGCCACCCACTATTTACAGGCCCCGGTGCTGGCCAGCAGGGACCCAGGCCCCAGGGCGCCCCAGCACCTCTGGTCTGCCGCTTGCTTTCCAGGAGCTCCCGCAGCCCACCCTCCCCTCCTCCGACATTTCGCAAGGTCCCCGCCGCAACTCTGGGGTTCTGCCGGGGGTGGGAGGGCCCAACTGCCCCCTGTGTCCCCCATGGCTCTGCCACCAGCTCCCAGTT
The DNA here is from genome assembly GCA_004026765.1 of Micronycteris hirsuta. NCBI lineage: Eukaryota > Metazoa > Chordata > Mammalia > Chiroptera > Phyllostomidae > Micronycteris > Micronycteris hirsuta. Next base: position 44,691 of record PVJI01000542.1, read on the forward strand.
CCTCCCTGAGAGCAGCGAGGGAGGGCAGAGGACAGGAGAGGGGAGGGGTGCAGGCCCCCCCGTCAAGCACAGGACAGCAGTCCCAGGGACAGCTGCTGGCTGCTCTTCTTTTTGCAACATCTGGCCCCAGCCCCCACGGTCCCGCTGGGCCTGAGGCCTTCAGAACGCAAGGCCGGGAGGCCCAGACCTGCCCTCCCGCGTCCAGGACAAGACGAGAGTCTGGCTGGGGTGGACAGAGCTTACGGGCACCACCAAGGCGGAGTGTGAGGCGCAGGTGGGGCCCAGGGGCGTCTGACCACGCTGGCTGGCCGTGTCTCCAGCTCAGAGGAACCAGAGCAAAAGGGGAAGGAACTGGACCTCCAGGTTGGGACCCAGGCTGGCTAGAGGGTGGGGGAGGAGAAGGGCCCTGGACGGGAGCCTTCCTCTTCCTGGCATTGGCGCCAGCCCCCTGCCCCCCATCTCAGGGACACAAGGACTGCTTCCCTTTCCAGCCTGGAAAGCCCCCTCCCTGCCCCCACCCTCATCCTGAGCTGGGGCCCGGAGGGTGGGAGCTGGAGCCCCCGAGGGAAGTGCTGCCATCCCACAGACCTGCTGGCAGAAGCTCTGTCCCTGCTGTCTGGGACCCTGGGCCTGCCCCCAGTCTGGGGCTTCTTCGGATACGTGTCCTGAGGCAGGAGAAAAGGCCCCACAGCCCACAGGGGCCAGGCCCAGCCTCGTGTGGCCAGGCAGTCCTCGGGCCTCAGGACGGACCCCCGTCTCTGGGAATCTGAATTCTGGCACCAGATGCTCTAGAAGGGCAGGGGCGGGCGGGGGGCCCCCTGAGAAGCAACGGTAGAAACCTCGGCGGCCTGGCAAAGAGCTGAGCGCAGCAGGTCAGCAGGGCGGTGGCCTGGAGCCTGGGCAGAGCCCAGCAGGTAGTGAGCAGGGGAAGTGGGTGACACCACAGCCGCAGGGGGCGGCGCTGGCAGGGGCTTGGTGTGGTCTCTGAGGGAAGCGTGCCTGCCTTCCTCGGGGGGCCCGGGCCTGGGTGCTGGGCAGGGACCGGGGCTTCGGTTTCTGGCGAGTCCTTCCAGGGTGGGGCCACCTGCACCCAGGATGCCCTCCCCCTCCCTGAGGCCGAGCAAGCCCTCCGCTCCCGCCTCCTGTGTCCACCCAGAGGTCAGCGGCGTTGCGGGGCATGGAATCGGGTCCAGCGGCCAGAGGAGTGGAGGGGAGGCGGGGTGAGGCTGGTGGCTCCTGCCAAAGGTCCCCTTCAGGGCAGGGTGGGGCAGGGTGGGGGCGGGGGCGGGGGCGGAGAGGGAGGCACCCCGGCTTCCTTCATCCAGGGCAGATGAAAGGAGCTCACTTCCAGGTGCGGCCAAGCGCAGCGCACAGCTGTGATTTCAGGGCGCCTCTGCCTGGTGGCTGCTGTGATTTGAGAACCTTGGGTTTCTTGGGTGACGGGTTCTAGGAGCTGTGGATGCACCATGCCGGTGAGTGTCTGCTTTTCGGGGAGGCCGGGGCTGGGAGACAGGGCCGTGGGCGAGCTTGGGGAGACAGCCTCTCTTCCTGTACCCTGCACAGGGCACGCCTCTGCCCAGAAGCATTGGGCCATGGGGGGCCTGGCCCGGGGCGGCCCTGCTCACAGCCCTCTGGGTCCTGTGGCTACTCCGACGGGCCCCTGGGGGTGTCCCGGCACCGCAGCGCACTCTCACCATCCTGATCTGGCACTGGCCCTTCACCAGCCGGCCCCCGGAGCTGCCCAGCAACACCTGCGCCAGCTACGGCGTAGCCCACTGCTGCCTGAGCACCAACCGCAGCCTGCTGCCCAGTGCCGACGCTGTGGTCTTCCACCACCGAGAGCTGCAGACCCGGCGGGCCCGCCTGCCCCTGGCTGAGCGGCCGCCCGGGCAGCCCTGGGTGTGGGCTTCCATGGAGTCGCCCAGCCACACGCACGGCCTCGGCCGTCTCCGCGGCATCTTCAACTGGGTGCTGAGCTACCGGCGCGATTCGGACATCTTTGTGCCCTATGGCCGCCTGGAGCCCCGCCAGGGGCCCGTGCCCCCGCTGCCGGCCAAGAACGGGGTGGCCGCCTGGGTGGTCAGCAACTTCCAGGCGCGGCAGCGGCGCGTGCAGCTGTACCGGCAGCTGGCGCCTCACCTGCCGGTGGACGTGTTCGGCCGAGCCAGCCGGCGGCCACTGTGCGCTGACTGCCTGCGGCCCACCGTGGCCCGGTACCTCTTCTACCTGGCCTTCGAGAACTCACAGCACCCGGACTACATCACCGAGAAGTTCTGGCACAACGCCCTGGCGGCCGGCGCCGTGCCCGTGGTGCTGGGGCCCCCGAGGGCCACTTACGAGGCCTTTGCGCCGCCCGACGCCTTCGTGCACGTGGACGACTTCGGCTCGGCCCGAGAGCTGGCTGCCTTCCTCCTGGGCGTGAACGACAGCCAGTACCGGCGCTACTTCGCCTGGCGAGACCGGCTTCGCGTGCGGCTGTTCGACGACTGGCGGGAGCGCTTCTGTGCCGTCTGCACCCGCTACCCCCACCTGCCCCGCGACCAGGTCTACCACGACCTCCAGGGCTGGTTCCAGGGCTGGTTCCAGGCCTGAGCTCTGGCAGGCAGAGGGGGCAGCGGAGGGTGGCTGGGGCCGGGCGGTGTGGGTGGACAGCTGGGCGTTCAGATCAAGCCGCTGGGCATCCGCCCCCACAGGCAACCATCAGGCTGGCGTGGAGACTAGAGTCAGGGTGCAAGGGTTAGGGAAGAGCAGGCCGGTCTGGGCAGGATGCCTGGAGGAGGAGGCTGGTGGGTATTGGAGCGGGTTTTGGGGGCAGAAGCGAGAACAGTGAGGGAACTAATGGGGCTGTGTGTTCTTGAGGTGGACCGGAGGAGAGCGGTTGCTAAGGTTCCTTCCCCACCTCGGTCAGATCTCGGGCAGGTCGAGGCTGCCATACCTTGACCTGAGGCTGTGGGGCTGAGACAGGCTGGAGGCAGGGCCCGGGGCCCTGGGAACGTGCCAACCTCTGTTTTTTTTTGGAAAAACCTGGCCCTCCCCCCAGCCTCCTCTGTACCCGAGGTCCCCGGCCCAGGATGCACAGCCGCACTGGCCACTCCGACCAGCTCTGCAGGCCGGGGCACGTGTGAGCAAGCTGGGCGGCTCCGGGCTCTCTGCGGCCTGCAGTCCACTCAGGGTCATCAATCAATAAAGATACAAAGGCCAAGAATGCCACGTGTCAGGTCTGGGAGGTGCGGGACCCGCTTGGCTCCCCTCATATCTGCCCCCCTGGCCGGCCCACAGCTCTCCTCCGCCCTCCCCGGGATCCGACGGCTCTACCTTCAGGTCTCCGCCCTCCCTCTGCCTGAGACGCCCTGCCCAGTGTGGCTCCGCCCACTCCCCCCAACCCCGTTCCCTCAGCAACCCGCTAAATGCCCGGAATCAGAGAGCCTTCGCTGACCCCCCAAAGACCAAGTGGTTGGACAGCAGGGGCGAAGTCATGAACCTGCTGCGGGGTCGAAGGTGCCCCATCTGGAAGGCCCCGGGGTTCCACTCCCACTCAGGGGCTGCTTGGTGACGTGAGGCTCCCTCTGCCTGGCGGCTGGGGGCCCCCAGTGCGCTGCTGCTGCCAAGGAGTCCTCGTGGCAGGTGGCCGAGTGAGCTGAGTGAGAAGAGAGTCTAGTGGGGAGACCCCGGGGGTGCTGACAGGGGCCCCAACGGGCCAAGCCTCTGTGACAGGATCTCAGGACTCGTCCCTGCCCTGGGGCAGGGGGGGCAGAGGGGGGACAGCGGGTGGAGGCAGGAAGCTGCCCTCCTCCTTGGCAGGGGCTTGTGGGAAAGGCCTGCCAGAGACTTCCGGCCCTGACCTAACCCCACGTGCTGACCAGGGAGAAGGAAGTGTCCTCAGCCGCACGGTGGGGTGGTGGGGGATTGTGCCTGCCCACCTGCCCCCTCTGCCCCTCTTCCCGCTTCAGAGGAGGAGGTGGGAGGGGTGGGGAGCTGCAGCCCCCGAGGTCTGCCATTCAGTGTAGGGTGCGACCTCTATCTGCACCCCAGACACTGGCCATCACATGACCCACCGCTCCCAGTCACAAGTGGGGAAACTGAGACAGGGGAGGAGGCATCAGAGCCACCCACCGGGCCTCCCATAGTGCAGGGCCCCGCCTGCCCCCTGCTGGCTGCCTTGGGAATTGACCCTGGTAACCTTCCCCCCGTGCAGGGTGCACCTCCCACGGGTGCAGCAGCAAGGACCCCCCTCCAGCAGTTACCACCCACCTCCACGGAATTCACTTGCCCTCGGACACATGGGCCAAAGGGAGCCGCTCAGAGGGGTAGCTCAGTTCCCCCAGGCACCCTGCCCGCCCTGCTGCACAGGGCGGTTCTGGGGCCAGCAGGTCCCTTCCCTCCCTGGCAGAGCCCAGCCAGGCTCACCCTGCCCCCGAGTCACCATGTGGCTCACTACCGGGGGACACAGGAAAGTCGCAGGGGCGGACAGCCCACCTGCAGCGCCACCCCCGCTGTGCGGGCAGGTCTGGAAGCGCCAGGTTGGGAGGATGTTGACTCTGGGAAGTCTAGAGGGCAGTGGTCCACCTGCCCGGGTGGCATCTGCAGCCAGGGCGCCGCACGTCTCGCATGCCCAGGTGAGCCGGCAGGGACTGGGACCCGGCTCTTAGACGTCCAGCCCAAGTGCCTGCCACCAGGACTGCGAGGAAGGCGGCGGAGGTGGCGACCTGGTGGGGGCCGAACCTCCCCCAGCGGCCCCTCAGAGCACCCTCGGGGGCCAGGAACCACCTTGGGGCGCCCCTGCGGGAGGATTCCAGCGGGGACGGGCTTGCGCGCTGGCCTGGCCGCGCTGGGAGAAGAGCACCCTGGAAGGAAGGGGTAAGTCGGAGGTCTGGGTTTACGCGTAGGCGCTTGGGCCGTCATTTCAACGCCTGGCGAGATGAGGGAGACCAAGAAGCCCCCGGTAGCAGGACAGCGCCCCAGGAACTGCCCGGGTGGGCGGGCGGGTCCGGCGCAGGAGGTACCGGGCCAGGGGCGGGGCTGCGGCCTCAGCGCGGCGCCTTTAAGTGGGGGCGACGCGGGCGGGAGGCTGGCGCGAGTGGCTGTCGCCGCGCCGCCGGGGCGGAGCCAGCGCGGAACCGGTCCCGGGCGCTGAGACCCCGCCCCCGCGCGGGCGATGCCGAGCGGCGAGGCGGGCGGCCGGGCCGGCGGGGCGCACAGAGGAGCTGGCCGCGGCGCGGAGGCGGTCGGGGCGCGGCCCCGCCATGGGCTTCCTGCACCAGCTGCAGCTGCTGCTCTGGAAGAACGTGACGCTGAAACGCCGGAGCCCGGTGAGCGACCCCGCGCCGTGGGCCTGCCGGCGGCCGAGGCCGCGCGCACCGGGGCCAGTGGCGCGCTCCCCGCGCGCACGTGCGGCAGGCCGGGCGCGCGCAGACCCCAGGCTGGCGCGGGGGATGGCGCGAGCGGGACGACGGGCCACAGTCCCTTTCCAGTCGGGCCCCGCGCGCCCCTGCCCGAGCTCCGGCCTCCGGGGAGGGGGATCTGCCGTGCCCAGCCCGCCGCCCGCGCCCGCTGACATTCGCGGTGCTCGGCTGAGTCACGAGCGCCCTCCGCAGAGCGCTATCCAGGGCCAGCCTCAGAGGTGGGGGGACAGGCAGCCGGGAGACCCGGGGGTCACAGGAGGCCCTGGTCCCCAGGACAGAAGGCTGGCCTGGGGTACTGGATCCCGGCTCCGCAGTCTCTGGGTCCAGCCCTGCGGGGACCCTGCCCCTTCCCTGCCGGCATTGCTCCTCTGCCCTTGGGCAGGCCCTCCCTCTGCCCCTCCCCCCATGTCCACTAGCCCAGGCTGTGACTGCTTTCTCACCATTGGGAATGTCCTTGCTGTGCCAGCCGCGGCTGCTCAAGTCCCTGTACCCTTTTGTCCCCTGGGGCTGCCCTCCCCGAGGCTGATCCACTCTGTGACCCCCTGAGCCAGCCCCTCTGGGGGCCAGGGCCTGCCGTGGGCCCATGTCTGAGAGCGCAGGGCACAGCTGCTGTCAGGGACAGAAGCCTCGTGCGAGGAGCGGGGCTGGGGCGGTGTGGATGTCATCACGCTGGCCCTCATGACCGGCCCTGGGAAGGGCAGCGGCCCGCATCCGAGAGGCCGGGGCAGCTTGGGTTTCTGAGTGGGGATTTTCCAGGACGGGCCTGGAGCAGGCCAGGGTCCCGAGTGGGGGCCGGAGAAGGACGCACCATGCTGCCCACCTAGACCCAGGAGGCCTCCGCCCCGCCTGGCCCCGGGGTCCTTCAAGCTCCTGCCTGGGTCTCTTAGGGACGGGCCTCGAAGTGCACAATGAGAAACCGGTGCTGCGGACAGGGCTGGGTGGCCGTCACCACGGCCTGGCAGGGCTCCCCTGGGCACCTGGCCCTGGCGGGGAGCCAGGGCTGGGTACACTGGCTGCCTAGGGCACCCGGAGCTGGCTGGCGCTGGGTCAGGCCTGCAGCCCCGGGCAGTCTCTGATGCAGCTTCCCCTGCCTCAGGCTTTGGATCGCTGGGGACAGTAGGGTAGGGCTCAGGGGAAGAAGGGGGTCGGGGCGTGGGTACGCATTAGCATTAGCCCCCGTCCTCCCCCGTTCTTGCAGGAAGGGCCCCCCAGGAGCTGGGGGCAGAGGTTGGAATGACGGCCTCTGCGTCCACTGGGGACACCAAGACTCAGGGAAGGGAGTGGTGGCTGACAGGGCACCTGGCAAGCTGGTGGGAGGTGCCCACTGTCCTACACCCAGGAGTGGCCCCTACCTGCTGGGCGGGGCCTCCCCCAGAACCGTCCTCTGCCCCTGCCCCACCGTGGTCCCAGGCACTGGGTGGGCCACCTGGAGGTCCCGGGCAGGCTGCTGCTGGCGGAGTCCTCTCTGGCTGGTGCTCTGGAGCTGGGGCTGGCCGGGTTCAGGGCATGACCCTGTTGGACCCCCAACTGCCCAGGAGGGTCTTGGGCTTCAGTGTGAGACACCGGGACCTGGCCCGCCGAGGTTTTGCCCCTCAGGCTGAGTGCCTCGCTGGGATGCACTCCCCGGGGCAAGCTCGGTCTGCAGGGCGGGGGGGCTGAGGGCCCCTGGGCCTTGCCTGCATCCACTTCCCAAGCTCTGGGCCTCGGTTTCTCCACCTGTGGGTGTGACCTATCCCTGCTCAGTGGGACGGGGCCTGCCCTGGTGCCACAGGCTGCTCCTCGTGGGGGGCCTGGATGCCTGTCCCCAAGTCCCTGGGGTGGGAGGCAGCAACTCCATCCTGAGGTCTCATCTGTTTTGCCCTTGACCCAGCAGGAGAGGGCTGAGGCCCAGGGTGGGCACCCAGGCCCCAGGGACAACATGGGGGCACCGGGCTGGTCTCAAGGACAGGGCTTGACCCCCTTGCAGGCCCCTGGGTGGGACGCCCAGGTGGGGCCCGACCCGTGCTGCCTGCCTGTAACCAGATGCCCCTCTGGCCACCCGCCCTCCGCCCGCCCAGCAGGACTCTCCTCCCAGAAGCTCTCGTGCAGCCGTTGCTATGGTGATGAGGAGGCAGAGGCCTGTTGCTGCAGTTACTTGGTGGAGGTGCCCGGTGGCAGGGCGGGTGTGGGTGGGGCTGGCAGGTCGTGACCCGGGCTTCCTGGGTGGCCGCTTGCACACAGCCACCCTCAGTGGTGTGTGGCATGTGCCTGTCCCCAGCCCTGTGGGTGCCCACGATGCCTCCCCAGCCAGCTCGGGGCTGGATCCTGGCTCGGGGAGGGGTGGAGGCTGGCACGGGCTGGGGCGGGTGCTCCAGGCCACAGAGCACCATTGTCACAGCCCGGCCCACGCAGCAGCTCTGCCCCGCCCGGGCAGCACTCGCACCCGGGCCAGACAGAGCCTTCTGGGAAGGGGCTCTGAAGTCTGTGTTTGGTCAGGGGGTGAGAAGGGCTGGGCAGGGGCTCCCCCTAGAGCAGCTGACACCATGGAGCCCTTCCACTGTCCAGGCGACATGGAGACCTAGGTCCCTAGCAGCTCTTTCCTGCTCACAGCAAGTCCCGGCAGGGCTCGCCTGGTGCCGTGCCTGGGGTGGCAGGGGCCATCCCAGGAGCACTAAGTGGTGGCCGGGCTGGGTAGGGCTGCTGCACCCAGCCAAGCTGCCTGGGGTGAGGGCCAGGGGCCGGGACCGCGGGTGGCGCCTGTGCCTCGGGGACAGGGCCTCATAGATTCCTGCCTGGGTCTTCCAAGAAGCCCAGCTACCTGGGCTAGAACCAGGCTCCACCCCTCTGGGCCCTGTAGGCGGGAGATGAGCCAGGCACCTGCAGGGGTCAGAGTGCCCCCCAGCTGGCTGGTTGTCCCTGCCAGCTCTGGGTGTGGCAGGCAGAGGAAGAGCCGGGTGGGGCAGAGGCCTGTTTCCCCCTTGGGCCAGACAGTAGTCCCCCTTCTGCCCTTTGAAAGGCCCCTAAGGAAGGGGTGACCTTCTGTGGCCCCGGGGGGGCACGTGGGGGTGGGGCCGGGCCTCGGGAGGGCATCTGCCGGCAGAGAGAGGGAGGTGCAGGTCTGCCTGCCCGCCCGGGGCAGGCGGCCTCACTCCTCTGCCCTTTCCAGTGGGTCTTGGCCTTCGAGATCTTCATCCCTCTGGTCCTCTTCTTTATCCTGCTGGGGCTTCGGCAGAAGAAGCCCACCATCTCTGTGAAGGAAGGTGAGGGTCTGGGGGGCCCAGGGTACAGTTGGGGGGTGGGGCAGGCAGCCCACACGGCACCGTGCACGCCTGTCCTGTGCGCATGTGACCACACATGTGCATCCCCGGTCCCGTGGCCCACCACCCACACAGTCTGCGAGCCTGTCCCCGAGGGGCCCCTGGCCATGCCTCCTGGCTGGACTGGAGGACGAGACCGGCCGTGGTGACCACCAGTGCCCGGTCCTCACTGTTCTCCTCTGTTCTGTTCTGCCCACCCCCCTGCATGGTCTCTTGCCCTCCTCCGCCGCCTGCACGCAGTCTGTAAGTGAGCGGCCGCCTCCTCCTTGCTGGCCCAGGCGCAGCTGCAGGAGGGTCCTGGGGGGCCTCCTGGTGCGGCTTAAGCACGCCCTCACCCTGACCCCTGCTTGCATTAACAGCCCTTCCCAGCCCTACCCACTGTCAGGGACTGCAGGATCTGGGGAGGGGAAGGAGGTGCTGGGAGCGAGGGGCTGGGCCACCTGGGGTGCTCCCAGGGTGCCCCCGTCTCTGGGGGGTTGCTGGCCCTGCCTTGCAGCACTGGGGCACCTGGGCTGGCCTGGGCTGATGCTCCCCTGTGAGATTCTATGGGCACCTGCGTTCACTTTGCTAACCAGCTGGCCAGAGGGGTCAGAGGTCGCTGCCTAGCAGGAGGGTCCACAGGCTCCCCTGGGCTCTGCGGGCCATGCCACACCTGGAGGGTGGGGGGAGGGCGGCAGGGCGTTCGGTCTCTGGCTAGCTGAGGGAAGAGGGGGGCTCTGGGAATTGTGGGGCAGGGGTGGCAAGATGCCTTTCGACCTCTGACCCGCTGGGGTCACTTGCACTAGAGCTCTTGGGCCTCTGTTCCCTGTCTGCTGCCTGAAGCTGCTTTTCCTTCCCGACTTTCTATAAACTTCTCTTCTCGGCCTCTGTTTTCCTCCTGCTCCCTCCCTTCTGTCCCTGTCCTCGGCGCTCTCGCCTGCCCTGCCCCCGCCAGCCTTCTACACGGCTGCGCCCCTCACCTCTGCGGGGATCCTGCCGGTCATGCAGTCGCTGTGCCCCGATGGCCAGCGGGATGAGTTCGGCTTCCTGCAGTACGCCAACTCCACGTGAGTGCCCCGGCCACGCCCCCCGCCACGCCCCCGCCACGCCCCCCGCCTCCATCCCCCCCCAGAGGGCGGCCAGCGGCTGACCTCCCCGGCACGCGCTGCAGGGTCACCCAGCTGCTGGACCGTCTCGACCGTGTGGTGCAGGAGGGCAACCTGTTCGACCCAGAGCGGCCCAGCCTGGGCTCGGAGCTGCAGGCCCTGCGCCTGCACCTGGAGGCCCTCGGCTCGGGCCCCGACGCCTGGGACCGCCACTCGGACAGGCCTGCAGGTGTGTCCCGGGAGGGCTGGTCAGTGCCCGCGTGTGCGAGCGCGGGGCGGGGGGATGGGGAGCTCAGGCCCACGCTCTGGGCTTGAGCCCCAGCTGGGCTGCGTCCTGCCGCAGGCCCTCCGTCTGAACCGGCGCTTTTCCACTGGCGCACTGCGAGAATTTTTAAAACATACAATACCCTATTATTTAGTCAGGGGTCCTGACCTCTTTTTTCTTAGATCGTCCAATGAAAAAATGACAACAAGCCCTGGCCAGGGGCTCCGCTGGTCAGAGCGTCTTCCTGATGCACCACGGTTGGGGGTTTGACCCCTGGTCAGGGCTCCCATGAGAGCCACCGACGTGAGCGTCAGTGAGAGAGACAGCGAGCCGATGTTTCTTGCTCTCTCCCTCTCGAGTCAGTCAATACAATTTTTTCAAATAACAACAGCCAACACAATAACCGTCTGCTATGAGTAAATCAAAATTATACCGATTTTTTTTATTGTTATATCAGCGAAAAGCACACTTTTTGGTGTGCCTCCAAATCTGTCATGAGTGCACAGGAGCCGTGAGAGGACAGAGGCTGAAAATCGCCAGTCCGACGGTGGCGCTGAGTCCCCGGGTCACGCGCAGGTGGGCGGGCCGGCCGAGCTGCCCACCACGGTGGCTGAGCCGGGGGGCCCCCGAGCTTGGCCCTGAACCTCTTCAGAGCTGGCCCTCAGCCCCGCTCTTCTGCCTGTCCAGTGTCCTCCTTCTCTCTGGATTCGGTGGCCAGGGACCCGAGGGAGCTGTGGCGTTTCCTGACGCAGAACCTGTCCCTGCCTAACGGCACAGCCCAGGCCCTGCTGGCTGCCCAGGTGGACGTGCCTGAGGTGAGGCGGGGGCGGCACTGGCACTGAGCGGGCATCTGCTCTCCGGGGCGGTTGGCTCCCAGCCCGGCTGCTCCCCTGACTGCCCTCCCCTGGCTGCCGGGCTGGGGCGAGGGGCACGCGGGGCTGAGCCGTGCCCCCTTGCACCCCAGGTCTATCGCCTGCTCTTTGGCCCTTTGCCTGCCCTGGATGTGGAGTCAGGCCTCCCCAGGGGTCGGGAACCCTGGGGCCTCCCACGTACCAGTTCTCTCTTCCGGCTGGAGGTGAGGGGCCTGGTGGAGGGAAAGGGGGCGGCCCCCCTCTCTGGGTGGGCGTTTCTGCCCGGCAGGTGCAGAAAGAGATGCCCCTGGTGATTCCTAGCTCCTTCTGGGGGTGAGGGAGGGTCCTGAGGGTGGGGAGAGCAGGGGACTGATGTGTATCTACCCCCAGCCCGGCCCTGGCACAGTGGGTGGGGCAGTGAGGCCTGAGGCCATCCTGGGTCAGGACCTGGGTCCCCTTGGTTGGGGCTCCTTCCCAGCTGCCCCCCCTGCACTCACCCCCAGGAGCTGCTGGTGGCTCCCACCCTCCTAGAGCAACTCACCTGTGCACCGGGCTCCGGGGAGCTGGGCCGCATTCTCGCAGTGCCCCGGGGGCAGCTGCCCGCCCTGAGGGGCTATCGGGATGCTGTCTGCAGCGGGCAGGCCACTGCCCGTGCCCGGCGCTTTTCTGGGCTGGCTGCGGAGCTCCAGAATCAGTTGGACGTGGCCAAGATCGCCCAGCAGGTGAGGAGGCACTGCCTGCCAGCTGGCCCACAGTCCAGTGTCCGGGCTGGAGGAGGTGCTGTGGGCCTGCGGCCATGCAGGGCAGGGGGGGCACGGGTTGGCGCCTGTGGCTGGGCATCGGGCACCCTCCAACGATGCCACACCTCTAACCCCTGCCCTGCCCCGTGTCCTCACCCCCGTCTGTCTCTCCCAGCCCCTGGCCCATGCTCCCCTCACCCCTGGGCTGCACACCCTCCCCTAGCCCCTCCTCCCAGCCCCAGTCCCTCTGCTAGTACCTTCCCGATTCCACCCTAACCTCAGTCCCCAATCTGTCCATCAGCCCCCAGCCCGGGTCCCTCCCCTGGGCCTGCATGTCCCACCTGCCCCATCTCCCCTCAGCTGGGCCTGGACGCCCCCAACGGCTCGGCCCTCCAGCTGCAGCCCCCACCCCCACGGCGGCTGCAGGCACTGTTGGAGGACCTGCTGGACGCCCAGAAGGTTCTGCAGGACGTGGATGTCCTGTCGGCCCTGGCTCTGCTGCTGCCCCAGGGCGCCTGCGCCCACCGGGCTCCTGGAGCCCCAGCCAGTGGTCCTGGTGGGGCAGCCAACAGCACAGGGGGCGGGGTGGGCACCGGCTCCAACACCACCGCTGAGGAGGGGGCCTCGCCTGCTGCGGCCCCTGCCTCTTCGGACACCCTGCAGGGCCAGTGCTCCGCCTTCGTGCAGCTCTGGGCAGCCCTACAGCCCATCCTCTGCGGTAACAATCGGTGGGTGAGAGGCACGGGAAGGGTGGCGGTGGGGGCGAACAGGCGGAGGGGGCGGGGCCTGGTCCCAAGGCAAGCTCTGAGTCCTCCGCACCCTCCGCCCAGACCCCAGGCCTCAACTCGGCACCCCCTCTGAAGCCCCGCCCCAGGCCCCGCCCCACCCGCCTCTCCCATCCTGAGCGCCTGCTCCCACCCTTGAGGCCACGCCCATGCCACACCCATCCTGAAGCCCCACCCCCACCGCTTCCCGGCCCCAGCACCATAGAGCCGGAGGCGCTGCGGCGCGGCAACATGAGCTCCCTGGGCTTCACGAGCAAGGAACAGCGGAACCTGGGCCTGCTGGTGCACCTCATGACCAGCAACCCCAAGATCCTGTACGCGCCCGCGGGTTCTGAAGCCGACCGCGTCATCCTCAAGGTGCGCGAGTGTGCGCGCCGGTTTTCTAGCTGCACGAGTCTTCTGGGGCAGCAGCTGGAGGAGCTGGGGGAGGGTTCTGCTGGCCGAGACCGCTGGGCAGAGGAGGGGTGCAGCCCTGGCCCCGGGCTCTGATGTGATCCTGTGGGATCGAGGTGCAGCAGTACCCGGGGGCTGCCATGGGGGTGCACTAGAATGGCTGGTGTGGTACCGCATCCCGGCCTGGCTCCGTGTGGCCAGGGCCGGTCAGCGCTGGCGGGCGTGGAAGAGAGGCAGCGTGCATTCACCGCCCAGAGCAGTTTCAGTGGGCAAAATGTGGGCCTGGTAGCTGTCTGGCTCGGGGCTGGCTGAGGGCATGGCGTCCAAGGCCCTTCCCTGGGAGAAGCCTTGTCTGGGACAAGCAGAAAGCAGGGAGAGATGAGGACCAGGGGTGCACAGACAGGCGTCTGAGGGAGGAGCTGGGAGGGCACAGCTGGTGAGGCCGGGAACCGTCACCATGCTGCCCTGGAGGGGGTGCAGAGCGAGATTCAGGGGGAGCTGCAGAAAGGCAGGGCGCTCGTTGGGAGGTGGTGGCTGGTGCGGGGGGGGGGGAATGGGGGGTGGAGAACCCCCTGCTGGCCAGGGGCCTTGCGTGAGCCCGTGCCCTCACCCTCTGCAGGCCAACGAGACCTTTGCCCTTGTAGGCAACGTGACCCACTACGCCCAGGTCTGGCTCAACATCTCCGCCGAGATCCGGAGCTTCCTGGAGCAGGGCAGGCTTCAGCAGCACCTGCACTGGCTGCAGCAGGTGCCGGGGGCGGCGGGGAGCCCACGCTGCCCTGGGTGGCGGGCGGCATGGGCCACCCTCTGAGCCCATCTTGTACCCCCAGTACGTGGCGGAGCTGCGGCTGCACCCCGAAGCGCTGAACCTGTCGCTGGAGGACCTGCCGCCTGCCCTGCGCCAGGACAGCTTCACCCTGCCCAACGGCTCGGTCCTCCTGCAGCAGCTGGACACCATCGACAACGCGGCCTGCGGCTGGATCCAGTTCATGTCCAAGGTGGGGTGGACGGGCCCCCGGGGCACCGTGGGTGCCCAGGGCCCGCTCCAACGACGCCTCTCCCCCCAGGTGAGCGTGGACATCTTCAAGGGCTTCCCAGATGAGGAGAGCATCGTCAACTACACTCTCAACCAAGCCTACCAGGACAATGTCACCGTGTTTGCCAGTGAGTCCCCCTCGATGGGCTGGGCGGCCCCAACCCCCGCTCCTCCACCCACCTATCCACCTGCACCTCCTCCCCTGTTACCTCCCCATCCCAGCCCCTCCCCACACCCCGACCCCCTGGTGACCCCGCCCACCAGGGCCCGCCCCTCATATCCTCCAGGTCTTCCTCACCTTCTGTCCATCCAGCAGTCACATCCCCAGTGCTGCCCCTCTCACACCCCGCCCCCTTCACGTCCTCACCGGGCCCCTCCTCCTGTCCCAGGCGTGATCTTCCAGACGCGCAAGGATGGCTCCCTGCCGCCCCACGTCCACTACAAGATCCGCCAGAATTCCAGCTTCACCGAGAAAACCAACGAGATCCGCCGGGCCTACTGGCGGCCTGGGCCCAACACGGGCGGGCGCTTCTACTTCCTCTATGGCTTCGTCTGGATCCAGGGTGAGGGCCACCCCTGGGGTCCCAGGTGTGGGGAGGCCCTGCCGCCCCGCTGACGCTGACGCTGACCCCGCCCACAGACATGATAGAGCGCGCCATCATCAACACCTTCGTGGGGCACGACGTGGTGGAGCCGGGCAGCTACGTTCAGATGTTCCCCTACCCCTGCTACACCCGAGATGAGTGAGTGCCGTGGGGGGCACCCGGGGGCGGGGCCGGGGCGGAGGAGCCCCGCCTCACGCCCCGCCCCCCCCAGCTTCCTGTTCGTCATCGAGCACATGATGCCGCTGTGCATGGTGATCTCCTGGGTGTACTCGGTGGCCATGACCATCCAGCACATCGTGGCAGAGAAGGAGCACCGGCTGAAGGAGGTGGGGGGCGCGGTGCGCGGAGGGGTGGGGGCGGGGGCCGCTGCCGACACCCCGCCTTCCCCAGCCCATGCCCAAGGCCCCCTGCGCCTGCTCTCGGACCTCAGGTGATGAAGACCATGGGCCTGGACAACGCTGTGCACTGGGTGGCCTGGTTCATCACGGGCTTTGTGCAGCTGTCTATCTCTGTGACCGCCCTCACCGCCATCCTCAAGTACGGCCAGGTCCTCATGCACAGCCACGTGCTCATCATCTGGCTCTTCCTGGCCGTCTACGCCGTGGCCACCATCATGTTCTGGTGAGAGCCCCGCAGCTGCCGTGGGCTGGGGCGGGGAGTGGGGGGGGGAGTGGCCTGCTGGCGCTCTCCAGGGCAGCAGGGCAACAGCCCTGCTCTGAGCCCCAGGGAGCCCCCCGCAGGGGCAGCTGAGGCGGCTGGGGCTCAGAGCCCAGAGCCCAGGCCGGGCCGGCGTGGCTGACAGCCCATGGCCGTGTCTGTCCCAGCTTCCTGGTGTCCGTGCTGTACTCCAAGGCCAAGCTGGCCTCAGCCTGTGGCGGCATCATCTACTTCCTGAGCTACGTGCCCTACATGTATGTGGCGATCCGAGAGGAGGTGGCTCATGACAAGATCACCGCCTTCGAGAAGTGCATTGCGGTGAGGGTCCCGGGGGGCGGGGCGGGGTGGGCCCAGCCTCCCTCCCCGCACTGACACCACTGTCCCCTCCCCCAGTCCCTGATGTCCACCACAGCCTTCGGCCTGGGCTCCAAGTACTTTGCCCTGTACGAGGTGGCGGGCGTGGGTATCCAGTGGCACACGTTCAGCCAGTCGCCCGTGGAAGGGGACGACTTCAACCTGCTCCTGGCGGTCACTATGCTGATGGTGGACGCCGTGGTCTACGGCGTGCTCACGTGGTACATCGAGGCCGTGCACCCAGGTGCCAGCCAACCCTTGGGAGGGGTGGGGGAGCTGCAGCTCCTTGGGGGAGACATGGCCAGTAGCCCAAGGCCCAGGGTCAGCCGCCCCTCCTCTCCCCAACCCCCAGGCATGTACGGGCTGCCCCGGCCCTGGTACTTCCCACTGCAGAAGTCCTACTGGCTGGGCAGCGGGCGGACGGAGGCGTGGGAGTGGAGCTGGCCCTGGGCGCATGCCCCCCGCCTCAGTGTCATGGAGGAGGACCAGGCCTGTGCCATGGAGAACCGGCGCTTGGGTGAGGCGGGCACCGGGGTGGTGGCTGGGACAGTCACTGGGCTTCGGGGACCCGGGGCAGCCTCAGCGCTGACGCATGGCCCTGGTGCAGAGGAGACTCGGGGCATGGAGGAGGAGCCCACCCACTTGCCGCTGGTGGTCTGCGTGGACAAGCTCACCAAGATCTACAAAAACGACAAGAAGCTGGCCTTGAACAAGCTGAGCCTGAACCTCTATGAGAACCAGGTGGTGTCCTTCCTGGGCCACAACGGGGCCGGCAAGACCACCACCATGTGCGTGTCCAGGAGCAGCCCCGGGGCCCTGACCCTGTGGGTGGCCGGGTGGGCTTCCGGCAGGAGGTGGGGGTTGTGACCCTGCCCACCCGCCAGGTCCATCCTCACGGGCCTGTTCCCGCCCACGTCTGGCTCGGCCACCATCTACGGGCATGACATCCGAACAGAGATGGACGAGATCCGCAAGAACCTGGGCATGTGCCCTCAGCACAACGTGCTCTTCGACCGGCTCACGGTGGAGGAGCACCTCTGGTTCTACTCACGGCTGAAGAGCATGGACCAGGCGGAGATCCGCCGCGAGATGGACAAGTGTGTGGGCGGGGCCTGGGCGGGGTCCGGGCCTGGGGCGGGGTCCGAGGCGGGGCTCGGGCAGCGCGAGGCACCCCACCCCCAACCCCCAGCCCCGGTCCCAGGCTCTCCGCCCCACCCTCAGAATGATCGAAGACCTGGAGCTCTCCAACAAGCGGCACTCGCTGGTGCAGACGCTGTCTGGTGGCATGAAGCGCAAGCTCTCCGTGGCCATCGCCTTCGTGGGTGGGTCCCGCGCTATCATCCTGGACGAGCCCACGGCTGGCGTGGATCCCTACGCGCGCCGCGCCATCTGGGACCTCATCCTGAAGTACAAGCCGGGTGAGCGGGGTGTGGGGCGGGCGGGCGTGCGCGCCCCTGCTCGGTCCCACCGGGCCCCGCCCTCCTGACCCTGTCCTGGCCTCCGCAGGCCGCACCATCCTCCTGTCCACCCACCACATGGACGAGGCCGACCTGCTCGGGGACCGCATCGCCATCATCTCCCACGGGAAGCTCAAGTGCTGCGGCTCCCCGCTGTTCCTCAAGGGTGCCTACGGGGACGGCTATCGCCTCACACTGGTCAAGCGTCCCGCCGAGCCCGGGGGCCCCCAAGGTCTGTGCTGAGGCCGCCTGAGCTGGCCCGGGGCCCCGGCTCTGGGGCCCTGGTCCCAAAACCAGTGACGTAGAGGGGCTGCACCCTCGCGTTGCCCCATAAGTGCAGGCTGCCAGGTCCTGCCTGGCTCCCCCTCTCCCCACGCCAGTCTCTCTCTCCAGTGGCCCCTAATGAAGCCCCTCCCTACTCCCTTGCCCTCCTAGAGCCAGGGCTGACGTCCAGCCCGCCAGGCCGGGCCCCGCTGAGCAGCTGCTCCGAGCCCCAGGTTTCCCAGTTCATCCGCAAGCATGTGGCCTCCTGCCTCCTGGTCTCGGACACGAGCACCGAACTCTCCTACATCCTGCCCAGTGAGGCCGCCAAGAAGGGGGCCTTCGAGCGCCTCTTCCAGGTGTGGGGGGCAGGGCGGGGCTGGGGGTGGCCTGAGGGTGGGGGGCAGGGCCCCAGAGGCAGGGCCACAGCGGACGGGCGGGGCCTCCCACAGGTGAGGCGGGAAAGGGGGTGGGGCGCACCTCACGTCTAGCGCAGGCCGCCTGCCTCACCCGGCACACCTCCGCAGCACCTGGAGTGCAGCCTGGACTCCTTACACCTGAGCAGCTTCGGGCTGATGGACACCACGCTGGAGGAAGTGTTCCTGAAGGTGTCAGAGGAGGACCAGTCGCTGGAGAACAGTGAGGCAGGTGAGGCCCCCTGAGCCAGGCCTCAACTTGCGCCTGAGGGTCCTCGCTCACCCCGTGTCTCTGGAGGCCCAGGTGCCTGGGTAGGAACAGGGGCCTAGGATTCCCGGGGGGTGAGCCTGGGGCCAGGGGTCCTGGGCAGGCCTGCAGGGGGCAGGCCTGCCTGAGCCCCCTGCCTTCTTCGGTGGCAGACATGAAAGAGTCCGGGAAGGATGCGCTGCCTGGGACCGAGGGCCTGGCCTCACTGGGTGACGCTCACACGGGCAACCTGGCCAGGTGCGCGGAGCTGGCCCAGTCGCAGGCGTCCCTGCAGTCTGCGTCCTCAGTGGGCTCTGCCCGTGGGGACGAGGGAGCCGACTATGCCGACGTCTGTGGTGACTACCACCCCCTCTTCAACACCCTGCAGGACCCCGACACCGTCAGCTTGCAAGGTGGTGGGCAGCTGGGTGGGCGGGGTCTCCTGGAGGGTGGCCGGGAGGGGCGGGAGCGGCAGGCTGAGCCCCGCCTCCCTGCGCAGACGCGGAGGCGGAGGCCCGCACGAGGGTGGGCCCGGGCAGCCGCAAGCTGGAGGGCTGGTGGCTGAAGGTGCGGCAGTTCCACGGGCTCCTGGTGAAGCGCTTCCACTGCGCCCGCCGCAACTCCAAGGCGCTGTCCTCGCAGATCCTGCTCCCGGCTCTGTTCGTCTGCGTGGCCATGACGGTGGCCCTCTCCGTCCCCGAGATCGGTAGGGCGGCTCGGCCAGGTGGAGGGGCATCGCGGCTAGTGTCCCACCCCATGGGACTGTGGCGCTGGCCGCCTCCGGAGCCCCTTGGGGGACCCACCCGCTCAGGGTCTGGCCCTCTGTCTGAGACAGGCCTCCCTGGGCCCGGCGGGCTTGGTGGGCATTATGGGTACCAGGAGGGCGGGGTCTGGGCCTGCGGCAGGCGGCACTCGCTCAGGCCTCCCCCCCCACCCCCCCGCCAGGCGACCTGCCCCCGCTGGTGCTGTCCCCTTCCCAGTACCACAACTACACCCAGCCCCGCGGCAACTTCATCCCCTACGCCAACGAAGAGCGGCAGGAGTACCGGTGAGGCTGCGCCCCCGACCCCCAGCTGTGGTGGGCGGGGCCTGCTTCCAGTGCTGGGTTGGGGGGCGCCCATCTCCCCACCTGGACTCATGTCCTGGGTGCCCCAGCTTCCAGCTGTCGCCGGACGCCAGCCCCCAGCAGCTCGTGGGCACCTTCCGGCTGCCATCGGGCGTGGGCGCCACCTGCGTGCTCAAGTCCCCGGCCAATGGCTCCCTGGGGTCCACGCTGAACCTGAGCAGCGGCGAGTCGCGCCTGCTGGCCGCGCGGTTCTTCGACAGCATGTGCCTGGAGTCCTTCACGCAGGGGCTGCCCCTGTCCAACTTCGTGCCGCCCCCACCCTCGCCCGCCCCGTCCGACTCCCCCCTGTCCCAGGACGAGGACCTGCCGCAGGCCTGGAACTCCTCCCTGCATCCCACCTTCGGGCCAGGTAACGGCTCTCGCGGCCCCCCGGGGGTGCGAGGCAGAGCAGGCCCTGCTGACCGCCCTCTGTGCCCGCAGAGAACTGGACGTCCGCGCCCTCCCTGCCACGCCTGGTGCGGGAGCCTGTCCGCTGTACCTGCTCCACGCAGGGCACTGGCTTCTCCTGCCCGAGCGGTGTGGGCGGGCACCCGCCCCAGATGCGGGTGGTCACGGGTGACATCCTGACCGACGTCACTGGCCACAATGTCTCCGAGTACCTTCTTTTCACCTCCGACCGCTTCCGGCTGCACCGGTGAGCTGGACAGGCGGCGCTTGACCATGCTGGGTGAGGGGCAGCCCCCCACGGCCCACGTGGCCTCACTGCTCCTCGGCCTTCCCCAGGTACGGGGCCATCACCTTCGGCAACGTCCAGAAGTCCATCCCAGCCTCCTTTGGCGCCCGGGCCCCAGCTATGGTGCGGAAGATCGCAGTGCGCCGGGCAGCCCAGGTGAGCACCACCCGGCCCCAGGCCCCGTGGGATCTGGCCGTCCCCCCCCACCCTGAGTTCTGCAGGGACCCACGGGGCTCTTGGGGCCTTTCTCTGCCCCCCAGGTTTTCTACAACAACAAGGGCTACCACAGCATGCCCACCTACCTGAACAGCCTCAACAACGCCATCCTGCGTGCCAACCTGCCCAAGGGCAAGGGCCACCCGGCAGCCTACGGTGAGCGGGGTGCAGCGGGCGGGCTAGGGTGGGTGGCTCGGAGCAGGGCCCTGAGGCTGTCCTTCCTGTGCCACAGGCATCACTGTCACCAACCACCCCATGAACAAGACGAGCGCCAGCCTCTCCCTGGATTACCTGTATGTGTGGGGGCGGGGCGGGGGGGCGAGGCCGTGGGACTGGGTGCCGGGCAGGCCTGAGGCTGCCTTGCCCCCAGGCTGCAGGGCACGGACGTGGTCATCGCCATCTTCATCATCGTGGCCATGTCCTTCGTACCGGCCAGCTTCGTGGTCTTCCTGGTGGCCGAGAAGTCCACCAAGGCCAAGCACCTGCAGTTCGTCAGTGGCTGCAACCCCGTCATCTACTGGCTGGCCAACTACGTGTGGGACATGGTGCGTCCTCTCGCCCCGTCGATCGGGGGTTCCCGTGACGTCCACATCTCTGGCCATGCCGCTGCCCTGTCCGCCGCCGGGCCCCTCATCCCTGTCCCGGGCCCTCACCCTGCCCCCGCCCTGCCCTGGGTCCTTCACCTGCCCCTCAGCAGCTGCCCCTGTTCTGGCAGCTCAACTACCTGGTCCCGGCCACCTGCTGCGTCATCATCCTGTTTGTGTTCGACTTGCCGGCCTACACGTCGCCCACCAACTTCCCTGCGGTGCTCTGCCTGTTCCTGCTCTACGGGTAAGGGGGCGTGGGCGGGGCCGACGGGGCGTGGGCGGGGCCGACGGGCGTGGGCGGGGCCAGCCACCTGGTGACCGTGTCCGCCTTCCCGCCGGCAGGTGGTCCATCACCCCCATCATGTACCCAGCCTCCTTCTGGTTCGAGGTTCCCAGCTCAGCCTACGTGTTCCTCATCGTCATCAACCTCTTCATCGGCATCACGGCCACCGTGGCCACTTTCCTCCTGCAGCTCTTCGAGCACGACAAGGTGGGGCGGCCGGGGCGCGGGCTCGGCAGGCAGCAGGGCCGAGGCCACGCCTGTGACCCCCGTGACCCCCTGCGACCCCCTGTGACCCTCCAGGACCTGAAGGTTGTCAACAGTTACCTGAAGAGCTGCTTCCTCATCTTCCCCAACTACAACCTGGGCCACGGGCTCATGGAGATGGCTTACAATGAGTACCTCAACGAGTACTACGCCAAGATCGGTGCGGTGGGCGCAAGGGTGGAGGGCGGGACACAAGACGGGGTCCCAAGGGCCCTTAGGGCGGAGTGGGGGGCAGGGCAGGGCAGCAGGACCCTTGGGGCTGGGGGGCAGGCAGACGGAGGGCGTAATGCCTGTCCCGGGACATCAGGGACTTGCAGGAGGGGAGGCGAAGGGGAGCTCGAGAGGCCCCAGACACAGGCCCTGAGCCAGCTGCCCCACAGGCCAGTTTGACAAGATGAAGTCCCCGTTCGAGTGGGACATCGTCACCAGGGGGCTGGTGGCCATGACTGTGGAGGGCTTCGTGGGCTTCTTCCTGACCATCATGGGCCAGTACAACTTCCTGCGGCAGCCACAGTGAGTGCGGCGGCAAGCGCGTGGGGGCGCTGGGTGGTGCGGGCGGCCGGCGGGACACTGCCCACTCTGTCCCCCAGGCGCATGCCAGTGTCCACCAAACCTGTGGAGGACGATGTGGACGTGGCCAGCGAGCGGCAGCGAGTGCTGCGGGGGGACGCTGACAATGACATGGTCAAGATTGAGAACCTGACCAAGGTGGGCCTCTGGCGGGAGCCCCCATGGTGCCTGCCCAGTCCCTCCTCGGCTCAGGGCTGTGGGGGCGCGTGCGCGTGCAGGGGCGTGGCCTGGGCGTGGCTAGGGTGGGCGGTGGGCGGGGCCCGCCTCGGGTCTTGTGCTGCTGAGCCCGCAGCCCCTCGCCTCTGATAGGTGTACAAGTCCAGGAAGATCGGCAGCATCCTGGCTGTGGACCGCCTGTGTCTGGGCGTGCGTCCTGGCGAGTGCTTCGGCCTCCTAGGCGTCAATGGAGCGGGCAAGACCAGCACCTTCAAGATGCTGACAGGCGACGAGAGCACAACGGGGGGCGAGGCCTTCGTCAACGGGCACAGGTGCTGGCGCGCGCGGAGAGGGAGCGATGCCTGGGCGGGTGGGGGACTGCGCCCCAGTGCTGACGCCGCCGCCTCCCCAGCGTGCTCAAGGAGCTGCTCCAGGTGCAACAGAGCCTGGGGTACTGCCCTCAGTTTGACGCCCTGTTCGACGAGCTCACGGCCCGGGAGCACCTGCAGCTGTACACGCGGCTCCGTGGCATCCCCTGGAAGGACGAAGCCCGGGTGAGGGTCGCCCAGGTGCGGGAGGGGCTGGCGGGGAGGATGGGCCTCTGACGGCTGCTCTCCCCCAGGTGGTGAAGTGGGCCTTGGAGAAGCTGGAGCTGACCAAGTACGCGGACAAGCCCGCCGGCACCTACAGCGGAGGCAACAAGCGGAAGCTGTCCACAGCCATTGCTCTCATCGGGAACCCCGCCTTTATTTTCCTGGTGAGACTGGGGGCTGGGGACCTCTCCGCTTTTGTTTTCTTGGTGAGCCCAGACAGACCAGGTGGCTGGTGGGGGTGCAGCAGCTAAGCCTGGCTCCGCCCCCAGGACGAGCCCACCACAGGCATGGACCCCAAGGCCCGGCGCTTCCTTTGGAACCTTATCCTGGACCTCATCAAGACTGGGCGCTCGGTGGTGCTGACATCGCACAGGTGTGGACCCTCCGCCCCCTGCCCCTGCACCGTGTGGGCCTCCAGCCCCACCCCCTGCACTGCCCCGCCCCCAGCACTGCCCCGCCCCTGCCCCTCTCCGCCCCGCCCCCTGCCCCTGTGCCAGCCTCTGGTCCCGCCCGCAGCATGGAGGAGTGCGAGGCGCTGTGCACACGACTAGCCATCATGGTGAACGGGCGTCTGCGCTGTCTGGGCAGCATCCAGCACCTGAAGAACCGGTGAGCTGAGGGCCTGGGGCAGGCGGCGGGCTGTGGGGCCTGGGGCAGGCGGGGTGGCTTCCCGGGGCAGTTGGGGCTGTGGCCATGGGCCTGTCCGGCAGGTTTGGAGATGGCTACATGATCACTGTGAGGACCAAGAGCAGCCAGAACGTGAAGGATGTAGTGCGATTCTTCAACCGGAACTTCCCAGAGGCGGTGCTCAAGGTGGGCGGGGCCCCGGGGTGGGGGTGGGGGCGGGGGCAGGGCACGAGCTGCCTCTGACCTCCGGACCTGCATGCCCCCAGGAGCGGCACCACACGAAGGTGCAGTACCAGCTGAAGTCGGAGCGCATCTCGCTGGCGCAAGTGTTCAGCAAGATGGAGCAGGTGGTGGGCGTGCTGGGCATCGAGGACTACTCGGTCAGCCAGACCACCCTGGACAACGTGAGTGCCCGGACCGGGGGCGCTGACCATTAGTCCCTCCCCCACCTACCACCTACCTCTCTGCCCACCAGGTGTTTGTGAACTTCGCCAAGAAGCAGAGTGACAACTTGGAGCAGCAGGAGACAGAGCCGCCCTCGGCCCTGCAGTCCCCCCTGGGCCGCCTGTTCAGCCTGTTCCGGCCCCGGCCCACACCGACCGAGCTGCGGGCACTTGTGGCCGATGAGCCCGAGGACCTGGACACTGAGGACGAGGGCCTCATTAGCTTCGAGGAGGAACGGGTGAGCAGGCCCCGAGGGACAGGTCAGGGCAGCCAGGCCGGCAGAGGTTCCAGAGGTGGGGTTGCAGCCGTAGGGACTGCTGCCGGCCCGAGCTCTAGGGTACAGTGGGACCCCGATGTGCAGGGCGAGAGTGCACGTGGGCACAGGCAGGGGAGGTGGACCCACTGCAGGCCCCTCGCCCGGGGAAACGTGGAGGGGCCTTGGACACATGCAGGATGGGCGGGGTCACCAGGCCGAGCAGGGGCCTCGCCCCCTGGGAGAGCTCAGGGAGGGCAGGAGGAGGTGGCAGAGACCATGTCCAGTCCTGGGGTGGGGCAGCGCTGGGCGCAGATGCCTCACCGAGCCTTCCTGCCCTCCACCAGGCCCAGCTCTCCTTCAACACAGACACACTCTGCTGACCACCAGGAGCCGGCTCACGGACACAGCAGAGGGGCAGGAGTCGGGGTGGCTGAGGCCCCCCCAGTGCCCTGCTGTCAGCCCAGGCCGCCCTCCCCTCATTGTGCCAAAGGCCGGCTGGCCCTGGGCTGCGACGCCCTCACCCTGCTCTGCCTTAAAGCCCAGCTCTGCCCACCGCCCCCGGGGCCCCTGGGGTGATGCGGCTGCCAGGCACGCCGGACCCCGTCCTGGTGGGCCTGGCTTCCTGGACTAGCTTCTCTCTCGCACCCCGTTTGGAAAGAAGGGGGCTGCTGTGGGCCTGGGGCTGAGGGTGAGCAGGTCAGGTCCCAGCCTGTCTCCTATTTATTTTGCTTTAGGTGGGGGTGCACTCACCCTGCTTCCGTGCTGGGGGGCTGGGAGGGGCTGCTCGGGGCAGCAGGCTGGATACCAGGAATGGCACAGCCGGCCTCACTGGCCGGGAGCGAGCAGGCCCCTCGCCACTCTCTCAGCTGCCCCTGCTCCCCCTCCCAGCTTGGCACCCAGCCCGCCCGCCCGGGCGCCGGACCTGTATATATTGCACAGATGTTTGTTTTCAGTAAATAAACAAAAAGTCCACATGAGCCTGCGTGCATGGTGTCGGGGTGACGGGGGCCCTCATGGGGGAAGGGCAGCAAGTTCAGCGGGGAGCAGAGGGCAGGGCTCCACACCCCTCTAAGCCTGATGCTGCAGGTGGGGAGACCGAGGCAGGGGCTATCCATCACTTCCTCCCCCCACCCCCTCGGCCTGGGTTCCCGGTGCTTGGGTCTCTGTGGACAGTGGGTTTGCGGGGCTGTCTCCATCTCATCCTGGCTGTGGGAGGGCTTCCAGGAGGAGGTGATCTCTGGGCTGAGACCCAAGTCCAGGTAGGAGTGAATACAAAGGTTGGAGGTGGCATGGGGGCTCCCAGGCCCTGGCTCAAGGAGCCTGGAGATGGGGTGATCACAGGGAAGGGTTCAAGAGCCTGGCCCCTTGCGCTGGGCCATGGTCAGTCTCCCTCAGGTGCTTCAAGGGAACTGGAAGGGACACAGACACCCCCACGAGGGTGGAGCGCCACTAACCCGCTGGTCCCCTTTCACCCAGGTGGGGGCTGCAAAGTGGTGACTCCCTGCTGATCCCTCCTTTCTATATCAGCAGTCATTTTCTCTCTCAAAGAACTCCTCCAGTTTTAGAAATAATCACCGTGGACTTTGTGGGTTTTAAAATATGTGCTTCTCTGTTACTGTCATCTTTAAAAAAGAGATTTTAATTTTTTGAGGGGAATGGAAGAAGGAAGAGAGGGAGAGAAACATCCATGTGTGGTTGCCTCTCACGCGCCCCCTACTGGAGACCTGGCCCACAACCCAGGCATGTGCCCTGACTGGGAATTGAACCGGCGACCCTTTGGTTTGCAGGCCAGCACTCAGTCCAGTGAGCCACACAAGCCAGGGCCTTTATTGTCATCTTTAAAAATGTTTTATTGTGGTCAAATATTCAAAATACTATTTCAACTGTTCATATAATTTTGTCATATTTTTTATGCTCAAAAGGCCCCAGGTTTGGCCAGCGGGAGACCCCCCACAGCGGCTTCTCATCCCTTTGGTGTGTCCCCCTTTCTGTAACCTTACTTCCGACACTCCCCAGGCCTGCCTTGACCTCCCACCATCTGGATTCAGCCATTTCTCCAAGGGGCTCTGGCTCCCGTTCGGGGGTCCTGGGTGGAGCCCCCGGTGTGGGCCCTGGATGTGCGCTCTGCTGCTGGGGTCACCCCTCCTCCCTCTCAGAGGGCGGAGCTGGGAAGTCCCCGTACAGGTTCCTGCTAAGCCCCCCGCACCGCCCACGTCCCCTCCCTGTGCCCGGACAAGCCCGCGTCTCCCTGCAGAGCAGCCGTTGAAACCCGGCTGCGAGGGACCACAGGCAGGGCTCAGGCGGGGGGCTTCCACTGGTGGAGGGGCTGCGCCGGCAGCAGAGGGCCCTGGCGGCCGACGCTCGGGCGGCTCTGTGGATGGGGCGGGGGAGGTTCGGAGACACCCCAGTGGCCGGGTGGGTCATGGGCACGGCCAGGTTTGGTGTCCGTGGGTTGCTGGTCTCACTTCTTTAGAACAGTGACTGGAGAGTTGGTAGGAAAAGCAAACTGTGGGTGGATGAGACTCCCTCCCTGGTGGCCGTCCCTGTCAGAGGTCGCCTGGAGGTGGGTCCTCCAGCCTGCCCATGCGTCTACAGACGTGGGCTCGGGGTGACAAGGGAAGAGCCTCACATGTCACGTGTCTCCGGTTGCTGGGGTGTCCCTCCCACGTGCACTGGGTCCCTGGGGTGCCAGACGAACGACCAGGAACCGGGAGCTCACAGAAGGGAACACTCCCCCTCTTCCAGCCTGGAGGACATGAGTCCATGATCGGGGTGTCCGCAGTGTTGGTCCCCGAGGCTGGGGGGCCCATTCCTGCTCGGTGCTGGTGAGGGCGGCGGTTTCCGGCATCTTGGTTCTTCCGCTCGCCCCGGCCCTCGGCCCCCACCTGCACACAGTGCTTGCCCCAGGACCGTGTGTCCAAACTCCCAACCTCATGTGACCTCGTGACACCTTCGAAGACCCCCACCCCATCTCCAATCACGGTCCCATCGGGAGGTGCTGGCGGTCAGGACTTCCACACATGGGTCTGGGGGACCATGCTTAGCTCGTGACCTCATGAACCCCCCGACTGCTGAGACGCAACGGGACCGTCCACACCCCCGCGGGCGCACGCCGTGCCTGCATCCCAAGGACACCTCTGGGCCAGTTCTCGAGGCCGCTGGCACCGCGTCCTGGCCTGCGCTTCCCACACCATTGCCAAGAATGCGACCCCAGGAGCCAGCCCGGGGCAGCCACGGCCTTGTTCCGGTTTGTTTCCTGCGGGACGTGGGCGGCAAGGCGCATGCGCGCACGGCTCGCTGGTTTTCTCACGGACGTCTGAGGGTTTCTCACACTCACGGGACGTGTGGTGAGAGAGGAACCTTCTCCAGGGCAGCGTTGCGTGTGTGGGGGGAGGGGTGCAGGAGACGAGTGGGGCAAGCCCCCTTTCATGGAGGAGCCCCTGCAATCCCAGCGGGTGGACTGGAGACGAGTGGAGGGGAGCCGGGCGCCACGCTCCACTCTGTCCCGCTCAGCCCCGGGCTGGCCGAGTGGCCTGTGCTTGGGAGCCCTGGCCGTGTGGGGTCTGGGAAGGGCCCTCAGACCGGGTTCCAGGAGAGACCGTGGCCCTGGGAAGGCGAACAAGCGGGGCAGATCCTTCTCTCTGCCACTGGGTGGCACTGAACTTCTGTGGGTCCCTCCCTTGGGGTGCCCCTGCGGCTGCACCCCCACTGGTGGAGTGGGAGAGGTGTGGCGAGCCGCCCTTCGGGGTGGGCAGGTGTACACCTGTGGGCTGGCAGGCTCCCAGACCTCCCCTGGCCTTCCGGCTGAGGGCAGTGTGGGCCGATCCCATGGGTCAGGAGGTTATGGCTTCCAACTGCGCCCCTGGCTCCTCCTTTTAAAGATTAAGAGCAGGAAGAATCTTGCCCTGAGCCCCTTGGGAGGGCCAGGGGTGTGGGGTGCACTGGGTGGACACCTGGGCCAGGCCGGTCTCCCAGGGGCATGTCTGGAATGCAGGCCCCACCCCAGGCAGGGGGCTCCGCCTGATGGAGCTCAGTCAGTGGGGAAGGCATCCCTTCCAAGTGGCTGGCTTAGCAGCCTTGTGTGGGGAAACTGAGGCCAGGGCCAGGCTGTGCATTTCTCCTGCACACTCCCCAGCTTCCTGAGCCGCACACCCCACCAGACACTGGGATGTCCACCTCGGGAGGGCAGGGGGGCTCCTAGCAGGGGTGACTGGACCCACAGCTGCCCCCTTGCGGCTGAGGCCCCTCTGTCCCAGCCTCCAGTCTACTGGCCGGGCCTCTGCACCACCCTCCATGGGACGCTTGGGTCCTCAGCTTGCTCAGCCTGCCTCAGGTGCAGGCCCTTTCACTTGGCCCATCCATGGTCACACCCTCGTGCTGGGGCACAGCCCCACCAGCCTGCTCCTTCCTCCTAGGTGACTCCCGGGGCGGGCCCTGGGCTGGGGAGGGCGGGTGCCCAGGGAGCCTTAAAGAGCCCAGGTCCCCACCCCGTCCGCACCTCTGCAGCTCCCGCCATGGCTGAGACGGCCAAGCTCCAGCTGTTCGTCAAGGTGCCGGGCCAGCTAGGCTGGGGGGAGGCCTTGGGGAGGGGGTGCTCTGCGGGGCTCCGCTTTCTGGGGTGGCTGAAGGGTGGGGTCTCTGTGGCAGTGTCTGCGGCAGGACCCCGGCAGCCCTGCAGAGGCTGGGTGAAGTGGGGTTAGCCCGGGGGGAGAAGGGCCAGGGAGTCATCCTCCAAAGGGGCAGGAGTGGCCCTGTCCCGACACCCAGCTGGGCTCCTGGGCGCAGCCAGCTGTCCTGGAGAAAGGCCCCTCCATGGGGAGGCGCCAGCCAGGCAGCGAGTGGCCAGGCCCGAGTGGGGCTGGGGGCCAGTGTAGCAGGAAGGTGCTGGGCCTGCCAGTCCCATGGGGATCCAGGTCTGGGCAGCCCCTCCCCACCTTCGGGGCATGGGGAAGCTAGTGCTGCGGCCTCCATGCCCGTCTGGCGTGTGAATCACTCAGAAAGCAGCTCCCTTGGCGCACCCCACCTCTGAGACCAGCCTGCGTGGCCAGGAGCCCAGGGCCCTGGTCCCTGCCCAGGCCCTGAAGATAAGGGTTGAGGGGCCAGGTCCCGAGCCAGGGTCCCACCCCCCTGCCGGGAGCCGGCTCTCAGCCTCCAGGCTTCCAGCAGCCAGGGACCAAGTCAAGGGCCCTCACCGGCCACTTGCTGAGGCTGTGCCCATCTGAGCTGGAGCCCTGGCATGGCACCAGCCTCTTGGCAGTGCGAGGCCAGGAGCCACCCAGCCCAGTGGCAGGATTCCTGGGTCTGCTCCCACCCTCACACCCCTCAACCCCACCCACCCCAGGCCAGCGAGGACGGTGAGAGCGTGGGGCATTGCCCTTCCTGCCAGAGGCTCTTCATGATCCTGCTCCTCAAGGGTGTGCCCTTCACCCTCACCACAGTGGACACACGCAGGTGAGCCCCCTGCCCCCAAGGGAACCTTTCAGGCCTCTGCCCCACCCCCAGGGCCACAAGCTCCCCCCTCGTGCCCACAGGTCCCTGGATGTGCTGAAGGACTTCGCGCCCGGCTCGCAGCTGCCCATCCTGCTCTACGACGGGGAGGCCAGGACAGACACACTGCAGATCGAGGAGTTTCTGGAGGAGACGCTGGGGCCCCCTGAGTGAGAGCCTGGGCACAGCAGCAGGAGCGAAGATGGGGTGCCCAGGGGGAACACCCCCCGGACAGAGCCCAGGGAGGTGCTGTGGGGCTGGCAGGGGTGGCGTGGCAACGCAAGGGTCTGACCCGAGTTCCCCCAACTCGCCCCCACCCCAGATTCCCCAGCCTGGCGCCCCGATACAGAGAGTCCGCCACGGCAGGCAACGACGTCTTTCACAAGTTCTCCGCGTTCATCAAGAACCCAGTGCCCGCGCAGGACGACGGTGAGGAGGGTGGGAAGTCAGGGCGAGGGCAGGGGCGCTGTGCTCCAGGCCGAGGCCTCACTGAGCCCCTCGCCCCGCCAGCCCTGCACCAGCTGCTGCTGCGCGCCCTCACCCGGCTGGACAGCTACCTGCGCGCGCCCCTGGAGCACGAGCTGGTCCGCGAGCCACGGCTGCGGGAGTCGCGCCGCCGTTTCCTGGACGGCGACCAGCTCACACTGGCCGACTGCGGCCTGCTGCCAAAGCTGCACATAGTGGACGTAAGCGTGGGCCTGTGGGCTGGGAGTGGGAGCGTGCGGAGGGGGGGGGCGGGGCACACCCTGGAAGAGGCCCTGACGCACCCTCACCCCTTGCCCACCCGCAGACGGTGTGTGCGCACTTCCGCCAGGCGCCCATTCCAGACGAGCTGCGCGGAATCCGCCGCTACCTAGACAGCGCGCTACAGGAGAAAGAGTTCAAGTACACGTGTCCGCACAGCTCCGAGATCCTGGCGGCCTACCGGCCTGTCGTACACCCGCGCTAGCACGCCCGCCTTCACTGCCGCCTCTGCGCACTTGTCTGCAGCCCCATAGAGCCATCTCCCGTGAGCACGTCCGCACTTCCCAGGGACCACAGGACCGATATTTGCCACCCCTACACCCCCACTATGGCCTGCTGTTCCAGATGACCGCCCAGAATGAAGGTGGCAGAGAGGCCGGTGGGTGGGGCACAGCTCCTCCCCCCATTCGTCAGGGATGACAGGGACTGGATTGGGCTCCCAAACCAGTCAGGTCAGGGAGAGGCGTTGGGGTGGCCAAGGAGAGGAGGGTGGGGAGCAGAGCCCGGCCTGGGCACCTTAGGGCTCCAAGCCAGTGGGTGGGGTGGCCCACATTCCTCAGCCCCACCCCAGGTGGCAGGTCCCCCCCATCTCCTGCAGGACCTACTGTGTGCATGGTATGGAGTACTTGAGGCCCTGTCCTGCTTGGTGAGGGTCTGGCAGGGGTGTGCACCCCATGGGGTGGACAGGTTCCAGCCCTGGGAGCCCTGCCTGGCCCTACACGGCCCTCTTGGCCCCGGGCTGGTTGGGAGAGCCTGGCCTCTCTGGTACCTCCTACGGCTGCACACCCAGATGGCAGCAGATGGGGGACGCCTGATCTCTCTCCCCCAGCCAGCCCCCAGGAGCCACAGGCTGGCCCTCTGCTAGAGAAATCTGTTTATTTGATGAGGAAGGAGCTCAGAGAAGCAGGCTTGTCCCTGCTGGGTGACAGGACGGGCGGGGGTGGGGGTGATGCAGGGTCTCGGGGACCGCCCCCTCTCACAGGCAAGCTCCTGGCAGGGCCACACTTTTTGCGGCACCGTCAGAGGTCATCAAAATCTACACCACTGGCTGGTTTCTTACTGGGAGAGAAGAGGAGATGACATTATGGGGTCATGGAGGGATGGGCAGGGTCCAGGGCTGGACTCTGGGCACAGGAGGGAGGGGGGAGGACGGGCACCTTTTGAAGCCAGGGTTGATCAGGGACTCGCCGGGACACCGCCTCCTGACCCCAGGTCCAGGGCAGCCTCTCTGAGAATCTGGATCTAGGGAAAGCAGGATGGCGGGGGTTCATCTGAATGCAGTAGGATCCCAGGGACACAGCCTGCGAGGGGTGGGGCCTCTACACACAGACAGAGCCTCTCCCTGGAGCTTGAGGCTTATTATGGGGAAACTGAGTCAAAGCAGAACGAGCACAGCCCCAACCCTAGTCATAAGCGAAAGGGCTACCTGGTAGGAACTGCTGAGGCCCCCCTGGCCGAGGGCTCTTCCTGGGGCTGGCAGCCGTCTCCTCCACAGCTAGGGAAAAGGCCAGGCATGAAGGCACGGGCAGGGGGTGCCCAGGGAGGCTGCGGGAGCCCACCTCCCGATCCTACATGCCAGCTGCCGCTCCAAGCTGCACACGCGCTCTGCTAGGCCCAGGGTCAGTGCCTGCAGCCTGGGGGCCGCCTCTGGGCCTGGCACTTTGGAGAGCTCGAAGTCCAGCGCGGAGGGCCCCCCAGAGAGGGTCAGGGATGCCGCGTCCTCCTGAGGAGTGAAAGTCACAGCTTGCTGCTTGAAGGCTGCCCTGGGAAAGAAGGGGTCCTGAGCGCTGCGGCCAGACCCACCGACCTACCCATCCTACCTGCTCAGGGCTCACCTGAACCGCGGAGTGACGTCCTCTGCCGCACTCAGGCCAAAATGGGCTTTCTACGGGGCACGGGGGCTGGTCACCATCTCCCCTTGACCCGAGAACCAGTGGCGACACCCCAAACCTGCCCGACCCAGAGCCACCTGGGACCCCAAGCCAATCTTAGGCCTACGGCTACAGAGCCCAGGGGAGGGTGCCCAGCCCCCTTCCGGGGAGTCCCAGACAGCCCCCTTCCACCCCATGCGTGGTCCGCCCTGCAGACGTGGGGTGCTGGGGCTGCTGGGCGCGCCCGGGAGCCCCGTTACCCACGAGGGCCGCCAGGCCATCCGGAGTAAAGCAGGTGCTCCAGAGCTCCGCGGCGTCCGTCACACTGCGGGGGAGGGGCTGTCAGGCGGCCCCGCCCGCAGAGCTGCCCGCGCCCCCCGCGCCCCGCGAACCCGTCACTCACTAGAGGCTGAAGCCGCCTTGGCCGCTGGCCCCAGCTGCCTCCTCCTCGCAGTAGCATATGAAGCGCGGGGGCCCGGGGCCCGGCGGCAACGTGCAGAGAGGCGGCGGTAGCGGCGGCGGCGGCGGCGGGACCATGGCTTTTCTGACAGCCGCGGGGCCGACACTCGGCGCCACGGCTGCGGGACCAGGGCGCCTGCGCCGGCCGGCCGTTGCCGGAACCGGGGGCGGGGCCTGTACGGGTGGGCGGGGCCTTAGAGGGCGGGGCTTAGGGCCCTGGCCCGACCCGGAAGACCTTAGACCCGCGCGCGGCTTACAGAGCCGAGCTGGTGGAGTTTAGGCGCGGGACGGTGCTATCTGGGTGGTGCTTAGTCACAGGGCGGGGACTAGGGGCAGGGTGAAGTTACGGGGCGGGACCTGCGTCGCTGGGGGCGGGGCTCCCGGGATGGGCGGGATGGGCTCCCGCCAAAAAGCACGGTCCAGGCTCCAGTGCCGTTTTCGGGGTTTACTCCCCTGCACGCCCGCCATCCCCGCTGCGTCCCGGGTTCCCGCCTTCGCGTGCAGATCCCTGCCCTGTGCCCAGCCCTGTTCCACTTCGCCCCTTGCCGGTCCCAGCTCCCTCCCCCTGGCCTCCACACCCAGTCTCTGTCGCCCTCGCCTTTAGATACAAACGCAAAGCTTCCTAACGCTGAACAAGTCAAAATGCGAAAGTGAATAAACTATGGCAACCAAGGCAGAAAGCTTCCTTCACTCACTCGTCCATTCCTCCCTGTGCCTCTGTGTCCTCGGCCCGGAGCACACTTGGACACGCAGGCGCAGCCCCTGACCGCCTTTGGAGGTCCAGTAGGTGGGCAAATAAACACAGGAAACGAAACTCCTAGGTAATGCCAAGTGCTGTCTGAGCTGTAGGAAGAGCAGGTGGAGCACCCACGATAGGGGGGTCCCAGGCAGAGGGGGCAGCTCTGCAGAAGTCCCACAGTGGGCTTTGCAAGAGGGCCAGGGTGACCACATGGTGGCGACAGGGAGGGCGGCGGGTAATATGTAGACTAGGCTAACATATCCCTAGTCTGCCTTCAGCCATGCCATCCTCATCTCCCACTTCCTGGTTCACAAACCTCAGTCCCCCGGGAGGCTCTGCCACAGGGCCTTTGTTCGTGCCGCCGCCGTCGGGCAAGCCCTTTCCCCAGACTCACACACCTGCGTCAGGTCTCTGCTCAGAAGCCGCCTTCTCAGCGAGGCCTTCCCTAGTCAATTCATATGAAACGTCAGGACCTGCCCGACACCTCATGTCCTGTTTTATTTACCTTTCCCCACACATGCCACTGCGTGAAGTGCATTCCGGTTCGCTGACAGTGGACACAGCCTTTAAGAGGGCCCCCAACTCCCCCCAGCCTGTGTTTTCGCCTTCGTGGATACCTCCCCCAAGCACGGGCCGTACTGAGCAACCCGCTTTGAGCCAACAGAACATGGCAGAAGTGAGGGGCGGTCACTTCTTTCTCCTTCTGGAGTTGCTCCCCGTGACATGAGGTAGCCCTGTGGAGACACCCGTGGGGCAAAGGACCACGGCCTGCCAAAAGCAGTGAGGGACAGGACTCAGCCCCCTCCCAGCAGCAGCCTTATGCTGGGGGCCCAGGTCACGGGCCCAGACTCTTGACCCCAGAAATGGGGAGATAACACATGTTTGCTGTTTTCAGCTGCCAAGTTTTGGGGTCGTTTGTGCCTGAGCAGTGGGGGACTAGCATGCTTGTTTGCCCTGTTGATTGCCCAGTTTTGTCTTATTTGCCACTGTGTCCTCGGTGCTTAAAAGCGCCTGGCACGTAGAGATATTCGGTCGGTGCTGTGAATACATGAGTGCAGCGTGGGAAGGTTGAAGCAGGGGGACGGGGAGGCACGCCTGATTTGTGTGTGAAGCCCCGCTGAGCACCAGGAGGAGAGGGGCCTGAGGCTGCTGAGTCCCTGGGGGCAGAGCTGATGGAGGTTGGGAGGGGCTCCCAGTGAGCTGCAGAGGGGAAATGCCCTTCCCGAGACCACGGGGCTGGGCCAGGTTCAGAGAGCACAAAGGGTCTCCTGCTGTGTCCTGTCAACCCTGGGGTGTGGCCGGGTGTCTGATGGAGACAGTGAAGGCTGCCAAGCACACAAGACTCTGGTCTGGCAGGAGGAGCCAGTCCAGAGATGTGGCCACGGAGCCACCAGCCCCAGGACTGCCTTAAACCTTAGATCCTCCTGGCCCAGCGCTCGGGGCCTCAGGAGGAGGGGGTAGGCGGCACTACGACCCCTAAGGCTGTTGGGGCCTGATCCTCAGAACCTCTGAGTGTCAGTCTGTATGGAAAAGGGTTTGTGCAGAAGCAGTTCAATGACAGATCTTGAGAGGGGGAGGTCGTCCAGTGCTATCTGGGCCGGCCCTGAACGTCATCACGACACAGGCAGAGGGGACTTCACCGAGCAGAGGAGAGGCCGTGTGGCCACGGGGCAGAGGCTGGGCGGAATGAGCAGGTCCCGGCCAAGGACAGCGGCAGCCACCAGAAGATGGAAAAGCCACAGAGGGTCCACCCCGGGGCCTCTGGAGGGAGCCGGACCCTGCTGACAGCTTGATTCCAGCCCAGGGAGACCGGTTGGGGGCTTCTGGCCTCCAAAACAGTACGAGAATAAATGTATGTTTCAAGCCACCAAGTCTGGAACAATTTGGCACAGCAGCCACAGGAAACTAAAGCAAGGCCTGCCACAACGTTAGTTCCAGAACATGATAAGAACACTGCAAAATCTAAATTCTAGAAAATTACACAAAAATCTAGAAAATGTAACAAAACCTGTCTTCAACTCCTCAGGCCTTCTGCAAGGAGCAATCCTGCGTGATGGGCTGCAGGTACAGCCAATAGCAGAGCGAGAGGTAGGCGGGTCCTCAAAGACAGCGGAGGAGGGGGTCCGAGGAGGTCCGTGGGCAGTCAGTGTGTGAGGGAGGGAAGGGCAGACAGGCACGGAGCATGGCGCACCGAGCAGCACGGAGAAGCAAATGGCGCAGTGGAGCAGCTAGAGAGGTCGGAGGGCAACTGGGGCTTGGGGTCCCAGAAGTCTAAGGGAGGGTCACATGGGTGGTATTTGAGCAAAAGATTTCAGAGGAGCGGAGAAAGCCAGACAAGCACAGAACTAGGAGAACATTCCAAACAGGGGCATCCCGTGCAAAGGCCCTGGGGTGGGCATGGGGCTGGCATGCTCAAGGGGCCCGAAGAGGTCAGTAGGGCTGGCGTACAGGGAGGTGGGCAGTGGGGTCAGAGCAGGGCCAACCAGGGAGGGGCTTGTTGGCCACCTAATGACTTTGGCCTTCTATTCTCAGTGACATGGGACCCACTGGGGGCAGTTAGGAGCAGAGGTGGCATGAGCTCACAGGTCTTGCACACATCCTGGGGCTGCTAGGTGGAGAACTGGCAGAGGGCTGCCCCCAGGAGGCCAGCGCAGGGTGGTGCAGGGCAAGACTAGCTCTGTGCAGATCTGCTCGTCCCCAGTGGCGGGGTGGGGGCGGGGGGAGCCTGTGGGGCTGCCCTACTCCAGCAGGGAGTCTCCCTCCGAGGAAACAGTGTCCAGGAGTCCATGGAGAGCAACCTGCATCTCCCCACTCCAGATCCTGCCCAGGGGATCAGGAAGGGACCAGTTAGCAGAGGAAGGCAGGGAACCAGAGCCCAGGGGGTGCCAGGAGCCCAGTGGCAAGCTGTCCTACGCCCACTGCCAGGAGCCCAGGCCTCCCCACCTCTGCCTTGACTCCCTGCTGTCGCCCCAGGGCACCTTCTGCCCCTTCTTCTCTTGACTCAGGTGGAAACTGAGTGACAGTCGATAGACCAATCGGTGGGTTTCTCGCCTGGAGCTCAGATGGCATCTCTCAGCAGACGCCTCCATGAGGTGAGCCGATGGCACCTGTCCAAGGGTCCAAACGCCAGGGGAAAGGGCAGGGCAGTGGGCCCACAGGTCACAGATGTTTGCGCCCCCCCCCCCCACCAGGGCTTTAATTCTGGGCTGGTGTCAGGCAGGAGCAAAAGTATAACGAGCCACCACCCAGATGCGACAATTGTCAACACTTTGATATATTTGCATCCAGTATTATTTTTTCTGAATTATTTACAGATCGTTGTCCAAAAAAAAAATAGTTATTTTAGCAGCAGAAATGGGTTTATTTGGGAACATAAAGAACTGTAGTTTGAGACACATGAGATACGGTAAACACCGCCCGCGAGTCCGGGAAACAAAAGAGAGGGACCTGCCCGGCTGGTGTAGCTCAGTGGATTGAGCGCGGGCTGGGAACCAAAGGGTCCCGGTTCGATTCCCAGTCGGGGCACATGCCTGGGTTGCGGGCCAGGTCCCCAGTGAGGGCCATGTGAGAGGCAACCATACATTGTTCTTTCTCCCTCCCTTCTCCTCTCTCTAAAAAATAAAAAATCTTTTTTTTTTTTTTTTAAAGATTTTATTTTTAGAGAGAGGGGAAGGGAAGGAGACAGAGAGGGAGAGAAACAGCAATGTATGGTTGCCTCTCACATGTCCCTCGCTGGGGACCTGGCCCGCAACCTAGGCATGTGCCCTGACTGGGAATCGAACCGGGACCCTCTGGTTCCCAGCCCGTGCTCAATCCACTGAGCTACGCCAGCCAGGGCTAAAAAATAAAAAATCTTTAAAAAAAAAAAAAAAGAGAGGGACCGTCAATGTTGCTACACACAGCGCCCATTGGAGGAGGCTGGGCGGTCCAACAGAGCGGCTTTTCATTGGCTGCGTTGTGACGGTCTCTCATTGGCTGATCTGTTGCCAGGCGAGGGGAAAACCTTCCTCCTGCCGGGGTACTAACTTAGAGAAAACACCTGTTAGAGATGCAGATGGCTGTCCCTGGTTGGGAAGACTGACGCGTGGTAGGGGTGAGAGCTCCCCCTGCCGGCCGTTCCCCGCTGCCGTCCTGGTTGTGGTTTCCGTTGTTAATTTTCACGAGATCTTAGGGCATTTTGTCCTCAAATTCTTCAGGCTGTCTGTGAAGAACAGCGATGTTGTCCCCACTAAGCACAAAGGCAGGACAGAGTTGTGTATCCCCTCTTCCCCCAGCCCCCCGCCATGCTGAGCAGGGAGGGCCTGGCTCCGAGTTCCCACAGGGAGCACTGGGCAGTGGTGGGCGGTCAGGTGAGAAGTGCGGGCCTGGAAGGGGCTCCCCAGGCGGAAGAGGCCCGGATGTCTTCTTCCTGCTGTGGTTTGGAAGGACCCGAGGGCTGAGCCGCCCGCTGCACCCACAGCCACTGCACCCATGGGAGGCCTGGCATGCCCTTGGTGTGAGATCCTGCACAGTGGGCACTGCGTTCTCCAATGGATGCACACGTCCACTGATGGGCCTGGGGGTAGGGTGAGAGCAGCACCCCCAGTCCCAGCGCCCCAGGTCCACAGCAGAGCCTCAGCCCCTCCCACCCCTGACGCCCCTGAAGGGACTAGCAGAGCAGGGCCTCGCCGGGCAAGGGGCCCTGCCTGGGGCCCTGGAACTGGCCATGGAGGGGCGACCCTTCGGGTCCCTCTCCAGGTGGTCCTTGGGCTGCCCCTACTTGCAGCCACCTGGCCCCTCGGCCCCACCCTCCTCGCCTCCCCCTGACAAGAAACACAGGGCCTATTGCCTTTGGAGGTTGTTTATTGTGTTGGAGAGGCGGTGCTCTCTGGGGAGCCCTGTGCGTGCCGGGGCGGGGGGGAGGTGGGGGGCGTGCTGCTGAGAACCCTGCCGGCACTCCCGGCTGCATGCCTCGCTGCAGGCAGGGCAGCAGGTGCACAGGATGGGCGGCGCCCTCTCCTCCCTGGGGCCCCACTCCGTCCTGCCCCTCCTTGCTTCTGTAGCATCAGCCCCTCACCCCCAGGATGGAAGACCCCCCACAGTGTAGCCCTCTGGCCAGGAGGGGCCTCCCTGGGCCAGCAGGGCATGGGACTCTGCGCGGTCTGGGGCCAGGGAGGGGTGTCCAGGCCCGCCCCCCTCGGATTCACCTGGGAGAAGGTGCCAGCACACTGGTCTGTAGGGAAGGGGGGGCCTGAGAAGCCCCCCAGGGCCCCATCCCCTAGGGCGGAGCCCCCCACCCTCCGCTGCACAGCCCAGCCTCCGTGCCTGCGACCGGACCCCCTGGCCCTGACAGGCCCGGAGTGGCCCTGGCCCTTTGGTCTGTGGCCTGTGAAGTGGGCCTTGGGGCCTGGGGTGCCTGCTCCGGCAGCCCCAAGTGGGGCTGGAGCAGCGCTCACCTGCCTTGGGCAGCAGGCGCCCTGGCCAGGGTTCCAGCCCACTTGGGGTGCTAGCAGCCTCACCTTCTGGGAGCCTGCAGGAAACAGCTCCGGGGTGTGGGCTAGGGGCAGGGGACTTGTGAGCAGAGGGAGCAGGGCGGGGTGGGGGAAGGTGGAAGGGGGAGTGGGGGTAAGGGAGTGGGCAGGGAGGGTGGCCAGGAGGGAGGGGTGAGGAAGGGTCCCAAGGAGACAATGACTCCTGCTCTGGGGTCATAGTTTGCTGGAATGGGCCCTGGCTGTTGTGGCTCAGTGGACTGAACGCCGGCCTGCAACCTGGTTTGACTCCCAATCAGGGCACATGCCTGGGTTGGGAGCCAGGTCCCCAGTAGGGGGCGCAGGAGAGGCAACAACACACGGATGTTTCCCTTTCTTTCTCCTTCTTTCCTCTCTCTAAAAATAAACAAATAAAACCTTAAAAAAAGAACTTGCTGGAATGTGCACGTAGCCGACACTCCAGCCAGGCAGTGGCAATGGGGTGGGGTGGTAGCGGGGATGTCAGGAGCCCCTCCTCAGGGGGGCGCTGCCCACCCACCGTGGAGCCAAAGCCAGACGCCCGTAACACCCCTCTGAGTCTGGAAGCACCGCACCGTGATGTGGGTCTGGGCCACAGCTGCGGGAGCAAGAGCCCCTGAGCCGCGGGTCCCCAGCCCAGGACACCAGTCCCTCAGCCAGCACAGTCCCAGGGCCCCACCCCACCGTCTACACTCAGGGACCCCTGTCAGCTGCCTGCCAGCCTCTGCCTCTGACTGCTGCCCCCCCCCCCCCCCCCCCCCCGCCCCCCCCCCCCCCCCCGTTGCTGAACTGCCTGCCCAAGGCAGCTGAGGGGCCTGCTTGGGGCAGGGGCATGGGGGCTCCCCCGACCCCTGTCCCCATACAGGCTGAGCTGGGTCAGGGAAGGTGTGGTCAGGGCTGGGCTGCCTCTGGCCCTCCAGCCATTCTGCCCCACCGATGCCCTGGAGCGGCTGGCCTGCCCACCAGAGGGACCCACTGAAAAGGCTCGAGGCCGGGCTTCGCCCTGCAGAGCCCAGAGACCACTGGCACTCAGGAAGCCAGACAGTGTGGGAGGGTGGCCAGTCTGTCCCAGTGGGGGGAAAGGGGGCCGGCACTCCAGCTCCGTTCTTCCTGGTCCCTGGAAAACCTTCTCCCTGCCTGATCCCAGCGTGCTAATCCTGTGCCTTCAAACTGCTCCAGACCCTCAGCCTCGAGTGGCTGGGGGGAGGGGCTGACTGCTTCCCTTACCCAGTCCGCCGCCCCACCTCAGCCTGTCCTCCTGGATGCCCTGCGGAGCAGAGGGGGGGCGGGGGGCAGAGGTCCAAAGCAAGTCGTGGTGGCCAGGGCCCCAGGGAGCCCACCGGAGCAGGCCCAGGGCGGTGACGGGTGACCGACGACAGGGCAGACAGACAGACAGGAGCCAGGTTGCTGACTTGCTTTGGGGCTTTATTCTCAGAGGCAGGATAGAGCCGGGTGGAGGAGGTGGCCGGCGGAGCCAGGGCTGGGATCTTGGGGACCTCGGGGGTCTCGGAGGACAGCAGAGCAGGGCAGGGCGGCCAGGTCCTGAGGGTGGACCACCTGGCTGAGAGAGCAGGACCCGTAGGTGGAACAGGCAGGCCACCCCCACCCCTGCCCCACCCGGGGTATGTGGGCCGCCCAGGGGTCCGCCCAGCACCCCATGCCCTGATGTTTCTCAGCAAAGGGCACCGGCCTCCCCCAACCTCCGCACCCCATGCTGGCCCAGCCTCCAGCTCCTCCTACCCCAGCCGCCTTGCTGAACCCCAGGGGAGCCCCCGCCCCCTTGAACCGGCCCCTGTCTGCCTGGGACTCCCTTGCGTGGCAGAGTGGGGACTGCTGGGTGAGGCCGCCCACGGCCCACTCACCTACTGGGGCCCTTCCATGCACTTATCTGCCAAGAAAGAAGCAGGGATGGTGAGTGCCCTGGGCCAGGGCCACTTCCCCCGCTCTCGCAGCCCTGGGGAGTCGGCTGACCCTCAAAACTGTGACTCTGGCTTTCCTCCCCAAGCCCCCCAGCTCCTGCTCCTGCAGACAGAGGGCGCTGTCCCCACCGCTCTCAGAGCAGGCTGCCCGATCCCCGGGGCCACGGGCACCGGGGCATGGGGGAGCCCGCGCCAGAGCCGCAATGGGCTGCTGCGTCCTGGGCCTGCTGCGCCTGTGTCCCCATGGGCACCTGCCCCCTGCCAGGCCGGGGACCCCTGTGTCCTGCGGCTGAGTTGGGGCCTGGCTCAAATGTTGGGTGCTTGGTGGGTCTGGGGAGTGAGGTTTCCTGGAGAAGGAGCCTCTTCCCTGCTTCCCATGGGGGCAGGCCAAGGTCACGCAGTGAGAACAGACTGCCCCCCACTCTGGAAGCCCTGCTGCTGTTCAGTGGGCAGTCTGGCCAGATGAACTCGGACCCTCGGCCTGCCCAGAATCAGGAGACTGTCTGCCTCGCATCTCTGACCCTAACCCTGCCCGGCAGCTCAGCGGCCCTCACCGGTTTGGGGCAGGAAGACAATGGCGTCCTCTGTGAAGCCCTGGGCCTCGGCGAAAGCGGTGAACTTCTCCTTCACTTCGGCCTTGGGCGTCTGGGTCCGGCCTGGGCAGGAAGGAAACACGGGCGTGGGGGTGGGGGTGGTCTCTGCTCTGTGACCCCACCGGCGGGTGCCGCCCGCCCCGCCCCGCCCCGCGGGCACCTACTGTAGAGCGTGGCCATGTGGAAGTCCTGGCCCAGGCCCTTGGTGCCCGAGGTGTGCAGCAGGGCGTAGTCCTCGTAGTCTGTCTCCACCACCCACACGTCGTTCACGCTGCCCCAGTCTGGGGACCCACAGGACCACCACAGTCGGGACCCCCAAACCTCTGGCCTCTGAGGGTGGGCTGCCTCCCCTGCCCCTCCCCGACTCAGGCAGCTGGCCAGCCCCCTGCCGCCTGCCTGCCCAGCCCGTGAACTCTGCCAGGCGGGGCCGGAGTCCCCAGACCAGGAGTCCCGGCGGCCGGCACACACGCAGGCTCAGAAAACCAGGGGTTCTTGGTGCTGCCACCGCCCCTCCGGCTGGCCAGGAAGAGCAAAGGTACCCAGTGGGGAAGCCATCACTGGGGGGGAGTGAGAAGGCCCCACGTGCTGGTGGCTCAGGGTGCCCTGCCTGTCCAGCAGGGAGGCGACAGCAAAGGTCTGGGGACCTTCCACCCAGGCACAGGGAGGGGCCTGGCAGGAGACGGTCCTGGAGTGGAGCCCCCGGTCCCCCACACCTGCGCGTGTGGCACTGGACCCGCGGACCCTCGTGGCGCGGCCACCACCCTGCTCACCCGCCGGGGGTGTGGCCCAGAGCAGGCCCCAGGCCTCCCAGGAGGGCCCCACTCACGCAGGCTGGTGTAGCTGTAGGAGCCCGGGGGGCCCGCCGGCTGCAGCAGCAGCGTCCGGGTCTCACACTGGTCCTTCCTGTGGGCAGGTCACCTTTGGGTCAGGGCCAGGCCCGGGGTCCCTAGACCGCATCCACGGGCAGGGGGCCCTCAGCCCCGGGAAGCCGGCCCCACGGACCCACCTCAGGAAGGTGACGGTGAGGTTAAGTCCACCGTCCGCGGTTGGGGCCACCACTGACGTGCACATGGACAGAGCTGCCTTCTTCTCTTGGAACCAGCTCGAGTTGGAGGCGAGGCCAGTGGTGAACCAGCGACCCAGGAACTGCAGGAGAAGACCCCTGCCCAGTCGGCCTGGACCCTCTCTGGCTGACCGACCAGGTTGGGTGTCCTGTCTCCAGCCCGCCCCGGCCGGGCTGGAGCCCTACTGCGCTCCATACTGCCACTACCCGGGGCAGGCCGGGTCCCACCTCCACCCAGCCCAGCCGTGCCCAGCCCGTCGGTGGAGCGGGCGGCAGAGGGCGCCCGGGGCCGGTTCCGGAGGGTTTGGAGGGAGGGCAGCTGACTGCTGTCCCGGGCGAGGCCTCTGCGACGACGCTCGGGGAAGGGGCGCAGGGTGGGACGGGTGGACCAGCCCCGCTGCGTCCCTGCGCGGCCCCCGAGCGTGCACGCGCGCCGCCAGCTGTGTGTGTGCGCGGAGCGCGGACCCGCGCGCACTCAGTTTTCGGTGGCCAGCCCGTGCGCCCTCCCCGTTCGTCACCCCCCTGCACCATCGCTGTGCACCAACCCCGTGTGCCATCTCCGTCCGCGTGCTCGCGCCCGGGGGCGTGTCCCAGGATCCGTCCGGGACCCAGGTGCGGAACGTGTGCCTGTTTCCTCCGGGCGCCAGGAGTGCGGAGGGGTGACTGGATGGCGTAGGTGCGCAGGTGGCCCGCGTGTCTGCAGGTACCAGGCGCGCACTCGCGGACACAGGCGCTTCCCTGCGGGTCGGGATACCTACCGCCTCTCTCGGGTGGGGAACTGCCGTGGCCCCAGGGGCGGCCTGGCCCGCTCAGCCTTTTCCGCTGCTCAGCTACCCGCTTCCCAGGGAGACAGCTCTCCTGCGGAGCCCCTTCCCTGGCAGCCCTGTCCCGCCTCAGGGACAGGGCAGGGCAGCACCTCACCTTGTCCTGTTGGAAGTTGGGCTGCAGGGAGACCTGGGCCTCGGCCTGGGTCTGCGGGACCCCCAGGACCCCCAGCAGAACCAGCCCCGTCCACAGTGTGTGCAGAGCGGCCATTCTCCCGGAGCTGAGCAGGCGTCCCAGGCCTGGCGCCAGCAGTCTGGGCAGAGAGAGGGAGGCGGGCAGGACAAGCGGGAGCCGCTGGGGAGACCCCTATTTATGGGCCTGGCTTGGCCTCCACCCAGGGCCCAGCACGGCCCACTGAGGCTCGTGATGGCAGAGTGGGAGGAGGCGCGGGGGCCGCAGCTGCAGCCTCGCCCCCCCACGGGGTGCTTATGTAAGAGGCTGTGACCAGTGGGCTGGGCCCCAACACAGGGCGGGCCGGGGGGAGGGCAGGCAGCGGCCCCTCACAGTGGGTCCCTTTTCCAGAACCAGGACCCTCCCGGCAGCCCGGAGGGGTCGTGGCCTTGGTGCTGCCCTGCCTCTGGGGCTCTGGGCACCTCCCACCTGGGTCAGGGCCACCCCCATAATCTCAACCGCCATTCCCTCCCCAATCCGGTCACTCTGGGTAGGGACCCCGGGCCCCGCTTGTACCGTGTGAGCCTTGGGGGGTGACGGGGAACTCGGGCCAAGGCACAGAAACCAGACCTGCGGGTGAGGTGGCGCCTGAGGGCCAGCGTACCTGGCACAGCCCCCCAAGGGCAGCTGAGGGTGCGTGCCCACCTTGCAGAAAGGGCTGCCTCCACCCAGAGGCCCCCCTGGGTTGGTGGCCTGTCTGTGAGGTGCTGGCCCTGATCAAAGCTGGCAAGTGCACCGGTCTCTCTGCTCCTGCCTGAGTCCACGTCAGGGGGCTGGGACCTGAGCACAGGGCCCGGGCAGGGTGCGCCATCGGGTGGGGGCGGCGGGGGCTGCGACTCGGGGGGTGCGAGGCTGCAGGAGTCCCTGCATTCGGGGGGGCAGGGGCTGGTCACCCCAGACACAGGCCCAGCCCGTTGCACGGGGCGGGGTGGGGGTGACACAGGCTTCTGTCCCAGGGCCTGGCACCTTCTGCCTGGACACTGGGTTCTTGTTCTCGGCAGCGCCAGCTTCTGGCCTTGGAACGGCCCCAAGGCCATCAGGAAACGGTCAGCAGGGAGGCGTGGGACCAGGGCAGCTCCCTGAGCGGACCAGTGTGGGCACCACCGCCCACCGAGTGGGGGCGGGAGGGTGGGCACCAGGCCTACAGGGGCCCTGGTGAGGGTGAGCCCCCCGCACTGCGGCCCCACGGGCGCCCGTCCCGG
Organism: Micronycteris hirsuta; assembly: GCA_004026765.1. NCBI lineage: Eukaryota > Metazoa > Chordata > Mammalia > Chiroptera > Phyllostomidae > Micronycteris > Micronycteris hirsuta. The sequence goes on from PVJI01000542.1 coordinate 88,895, forward strand.
GGCTCGGAGCCTGGAATGCCGGTGCAGGCGAAGGAGACAGTGGGGTTTCCACGGGGAAGGGCCGGGGCTGGGGTGAGGGGCACCTGGAGGGTGGAGGAGGGGCTTCCCGCCCCCAGCGCAGGCTTCTCCCCACAGAGCCTCACTGTGGGTGGGGCAGGGCCGCGCACCCCCGCAGGAAGGACCCCGGCTGGCTCAGGACCACCCGCCACGCTGCCCAGGCTGTGCGGAAGGACACAGACAGAAGCTCCAACCCAGTGGACACAGTGCTCGCCCTGAGGGATGGGAGGGTTAGGGTCACGCCTCAGACCACCCAGGTCCGACGGGGGCCGGGCTGCAGGGGAGGCGCCAGGATTCTGACCCTCCTACCCTGCCCCGCCCGTGATGGACCTGGCTCGGACGGACCCGGTCTTACCTCCGAGCCACAGGACCTTGCTCAGGCCTCCCAGGGCTGCCACTAGAGTGGCCTCGGTGGCCCCTGCCCTACCCCGGTGGCAAGACCCCTCTTCTCCTGTAGCTTCCCCTCTGTCTTCCTCTGGGTGACTTGCCCTGCGAGGTTCCAGTCTGTGCCATGTCGGGGGTTCCCCCAGCCCACCCGTCCCACCCCATCCCTGGCACCCGACAGAGCTCCCCAGGCCTGCCCCTCCTCTGTTCCTTGCTCCCCAAGTCCCCCCAGTGGCCAGAGCCAGCAATTCTTTTTAAGATTTTATTTATTTATTTTTAGAGAGAGGGCCTGGGAGGGAGAAAGAGAGGGAGAGAAACATCAATGTATTGTTGCCTCTCACGCGCCCCCTACTGGGGACCCGGCCCGCAACCCAGGCATGTGCCCTGACTGGGAACCAAACTAGTGACCCTTTGGTTCGCAGGTCGGTGCTCAATCCACTGAGCCACACCAGCCAGGGTCAGAGCCAGCAATTCTCGTGGGCCCCTCTCCAAGTCCTCCCCTGCCCCACCCCAGCACTCCCGCCGGACCAGCCCTCCCACACTGGTCTCCCGCACGGCCCCCACAGTCGGCTAAAGGAGCAGCTTCTGTGGCCCCTGCGCCCAGCACTGCTGCTGCCCTTTCAGGTTGGTTGGCTCCTCCAAGGCTGAGGGTAGACCGCCTCCAGGAAGCCCTCCATGCAGGTCCAGATGGGGCTCCGAGGGCATCCGGTGTCCCTCCCGCTCCAGGACAGCTCCGGCCTTTCCTCTTTGTTTGAGGAGGACCATGTGTCCCCCCGTGAGCCCCAGAAACCTGGGCCGGATGAAGGGTGAACGAGGGAATGAGTGCACCAGCACACGTGGGCGCTGTCGGCGCTGAGGGGCAGCGCTGCGGCCTCTCCCAGTGGCTGCGGTCTTTTCCTAAACACGTTTCCCACCTGGCAGAGGCGGGCCGCCCGGGGCCAGAGCCGGGAGAAGGGGCTCAGCACAGGGCCTGTGGCCATGCAGCCGCAGCAGCCAGAGGCCACCGGCAGGGACAGGGTGGCCTTGGGCCAGTGGCCGGCCTCTCTGAACCTGTTTCCCTGTCTGTGCAGAGAGAGGATGTCCTCACTTCACAGGAACTCGGGGGACAAGGCAGGCCTGTCCTTGGGAGCCTCTCTGTGGTGTTGGGGGGCCCTGCCGCTCCTGAGCAGCAGGGAACCCTGGGCAGAGTGGGGCCAGCGGGGGGCCTGGCCCAGCCACAGAGGAGCCAGGGCATGATTCCAGGGCCCAGGAGGTGGGTGCCAGGCAGCAGCCTCCTGAGAGCCCTATTTATGGGCACACCCGGCCCAGCCCCCACCTCCCGTCCCCCAGGGCCAGCGACTCACCTCTCACCAGGGGCGGGCAGGGCTGGGCTGAGACTACTATGGGGCTCCTTCCCGCCCTCCCCACCCCAGGGGCTGTGCCAGAGGCAGGCCTGGGGTGGGGCTGGGCATCCCCAGAGCCCTCTGCAGCCTGTGCCCTGTGCTCGGCCTTGTGGGTGGTCAGCAGTCGAAGCTGAGCCACCTCTGCCCTGCAGGGGCCCCTGCTCAGCCCAGCAAGGAGGGTGGGTGCGTGCTGGAAGCTGGGGGTGGCGCGGCCCCTCCTGGCACCCGCAGAGAGCAGAGAGGCTGGGCCTCGGTGCTGTTCCCCGGCCTCACCAGGAGGGGCGGGCGGACGCCCCTGGCCAGGGAGCATAGGGTGCCTGCTCTGAGCCTCTGAGTGGGGTGCTGGCCTCTGAGGAGCCCCATGGAAGGCTAGGCACAGAGAGAGACCCAGGCAGCACCAGCGAGGCTCTGGATGTCTCTGGCTGGACCCTCTGAGGGCCCGGTGGGCAGAGACCCAAGCCGGCCTCGTGAGCTGAGGATGCAGTTTCCCTGGAGCCTGGTCTGGTGGGAGGGGAGAGCGGCATCTGCCTGGGGAGGGCCGGGGCCAGAAGGTGGCCGCCAGTCGGCTGCTCTGGAGCCAGGGCTTCGGGGAGTTGGCCTCAGCCTTGACAGGCCATCCAGACCCCCCTGCCCCCCGCTCTGGCCAGCAGTTGGTTGGTGGTAAGCCCAGGGTGCAGGCGTCTGCTTGACCTCGGCCTGGGGGCTGATGGGGGGGACAGTGACAGGTCCCAGCCCCCAGCAGTGTCTCTCAGAGGCGGCCTCTCTACCTGGTGGCCCTTTGCTGACCCGGATGGGCCACACAGAGACCTCCTGCCCGCCCCCCCCATGTGCCGCTTGGTGAGCAGCTCCCCCCAGCCTGCAGGAAGGGGCTTTGGGGGGCCCTGAGCAGGTGGGCAGGGGCAGCCCCACTGGGCCCCACCCCACCCCTCAGGCCCCTTCCCCACCCACATGGCCCCAGGACTCAACCCACCCCAAGACGCCCCATGGGAGGTGTTGGGGAGACTGGCTGGTGACTCCCCAAAGGACTATAAGTAGGGAAGGGATTATGGAGAAGCTGCTAGAATATTCTTCAAAATCCCTAAAGACCTTGTCCCCTCCCCAACCTCCGGGCCATGCCAAGTGTCAGCTGGCAAACCGGAAGCAGCGCAGCCGTGCCCCAGGTGGGCACGGGGTGGGGGGCAGGGGCGCAGCCAGCTCAGGCCCCCGCATGCACGCCCTGCACACGCCGCCCACAGGAGAGCAGCCCCGCCTCAGGTGCCCACGTGGCACCTGCCCCTTGTCCCGGGCTCACCCGTCTCCAGCCTCTGCGAACACCTGGCCACGGCCAGGTCCCCACCAGGCTGCCGGGGCCAGCAGAGGGGACTGGCACCTCCTGGCACCAAGAGTTTATTTCTGGTGGGGGAGGGGCACGGGGACAGATGTGGCCTCGGGGGACAGGGCAGTGAGGACGGGGTCAGCCAGGGCCAGGCCAGGCTCCCGAGGCGTGTGCACCTTCAGCAGGAGAGGAGGCCGGCTGGCCCATTGGAGAGGAGAGGGGGACAGAGGAGGGGCAGGACCTGGGAGACAGCCCCCACAGGAAGAGGGGAGAGCAAGAGAGGCAGGGGCAGGGCCTGGGGCCATGTACACAGCGTCTGCCCCTGGTGCCTGCCGTGCCTCCAACCCAAGGTCCTCCGGAAACCCAGTGTCCTTTATTACTAATTTCAAAAAAAATTATTTATTTTTTAGATTTTAGTTATTTTTATTTTTAGAGAGGGGAAGGGAGGGAGGCAGAGAGGGAGAGAAATATCAATGTGTGGTTGTCTCTCGAGCGCCCCCTACTGGAGACCTGGCCGGCAACCCAGGCACGTGGCGGGACCGGGAATGGAACCGGCGACCTTATGGTTCGGCGGACAGCACCCAACCCACTGAGCCATGCCAGCCCGGGCTCCCCTATTACTATTATCTTTAAATTTTATTTTTATTTTTTTTTAAAGATTTTATTTATTTCTAGAGAGAGGAGAAGGGAGGGGGACAGCAATGTATGGTTGCCTCTCACATGGCCCTCACAGGGGACCTGGCCTGCAACCCAGGCATGTGCCCTGACCGGGAATCGAACCGGGACCCTCTGGCTCCCAGCCCGCGCTCAATCCACTGAGCTACACCAGCCAGGGCTTTAAATTTTATTTTCATTTACAGTTGCCATTCAGTGTGATTTTGTGTTAGTTTCGGGTCTCCCGGATCCTCCCGCCTGTCACCACAGGCCAGGATCACAATCCCATCGACGGTGTCCCCCTGCGGTGCGTCACACCCCTGTGGCTGTTCTGTAACTGCCACCACGTGCTTCCCCATCCCCTCACCTTTCACCCGGTCCCCGAGGCCCCTCCCCTCTGCTGACCACCAGCCCGTCCTCAGGTCCTCGGCGTCTGTGAGTCTGTCCCTGTGCTGTTTGTTCCTTCAGCTTGCTTCTGAGGTCCCGCCTGGAGGTGGGACCGCACGGCGTCCACCCTTCTGTGCCTGAGGAGGTTCGCCGAGCACAGCCCCCTCCGGGTCCCTGTCACAGGTGGCGCTCTTTTGTGGCTGAGCCACACTCCGCTGCGTTCAGCGTCCCTGTTCCCCGCATGTCACAGTGGCCTGGCTCACCTGCGCATGGATGACTCGCTGTCGACGCGTCTCCCGCTGAAGGCCACGCGTCACCGATCACCTCGGTTTTCACACCAGCCCCTTCCCCGCCCGGGGCCCCATCCGGGACCCACAGGGCGGCTCGCCCCCTCACTGCTCTGGGCCGGGGCAGAGTCTCAGCGTCTCCTGTTTCTGGTGACCAGGAGTCTGCCTTTGACACGGAAACCCAAAGGTGGTGGCCACGCGGGGCTTTGTGGCCCACGGGCGTGGCCTCCGGCGTGTCTGTTGGTCCCCGCCAGCACCGAGGACAGAAGGCTTCCAGGAAGAGCCACTTCCAGGAAGTCACGTTGCTGTGTGGCCAGGACCAGCCACCAAGGAAGCTGGAGTGACCGTCCCCACTCTGAGTGGCCACGCTGCCTGCTCACGTCCAACCGGGAGGAGGGAGAGCCTGCGCCCCCGTCCCACCTGGCACCCCGCTCACCCACACCCGCCCCACCGCCATCCAGTCCTCAGCGGTCCCTCCTGACGGGCCTGATGTCGGTGTGACAGAGAGAAGGGAGGTGATGGCAGGGGCCAGCTCCCCACTCCGGGGAGAAAGGGAGGGTCCGGTCTGGCAGCCCCGGTCCTGGAGCCTGGAGGTCATTCCCTGTCTACTGTCCCGTGGCTGACCTCCCCAGGCTGCCCTCAGCCCCCCGTCCCCAGGCCCAGAGGCCAGGCCGGAGCCAGGCTGTTCTTGGGACAGCTCTCCACCCTAGGCTGTGAGTGTCCACTTCCCGCCGGCCCCTCGAGCGTGCCCTGCAGCCAGTCCACGCTGGGGGTCTGTGGACGCTTCCCTGTCCAGCTGGGCCCCACGCTGGGCAGTGGTGTGACAGACCACTGTGGAGGAAGGGACGGTGGGGGTCCCATGGGCCCAGTGAGGGCCTCCGTAGGAGACGGTTTAGAGGGGGACAGGGGACAGGGGACAGGTCTGGGACAGGTGGGGCCCCGGGGAGCTGGAGGGTGAGGAGACAGGTGGGAAGGGGACAGTGGGGTGGGGGCCTGGGTTGGGTGGAGTCCCAGGGTGGCTGCAAACCCAAGCCTGCAGTCAGGAGGGGGCCCAGGCTGCAGATGGGGACAGAATTGTGGGCAGGAAGGGCCACTGGCGGCGTGGGCCTGGGGGTCCCGGCCCGGACCCAGAGGAACCGGATCGAGAGGCTGCAGAGGGAGAGGGTGGAGGGAGACCAGGAGCACTGGGGTCACGGAACCACAGAGGGGCACCAGAGGTCAGAGGTCAAAGGAGGCCACAGAGGTCACCCAGAAGAGGGGCTGGCAGGATGCAGGTTCTGCTCACTGCTGGACAGAGGCCCGTCCTGTCCTGTGTGAGAACCCTGGTCACTGCCCCAGCTGTCCCAGGGCAGCAGGGACGGCTGTGGCTGGACTTGGCCTGGCCCTGGGGGAGGGAGGCAAGATGCTTGCTCAGCCCCAGATGAGGCTGGACAAGAAGAGGGCTGGGAGGTGAGCGGCAGCCCCACAGCCCAGGCTGGGCCGGCCCCACGCAGCCTGGGCTCCCTCCTGCCGGCCACACCTGGCCCCTCCACCCCAAGGAGCCTGGGCACCCAGCGGGGCTGCTCTGGGGAGAGCGGGGCATGTGGCTCGGATCTGGGTGGGTTGCTGGCTGGAGGGATTGGGGAGAAGATGGTGTGGGCACCAGGCAATGAGCTGAGGGCCTTGGGCGGCTGCCCGGCCCAGGCCGGGCCAGACACAGGAGAAGAGCTTCACCAGGCGGTGACTGGGGGGTTCACCGTGTGGCTCTAAAATTTGGCAAGGGGTCACTCAGAAGGGGCCTTCTGGCCATCCCTGCACCTGCAGCCACCCTGCCCACTCCTCCCAGGGAAGGGCCAGGCCGGTGAGGGGGGCAAGGGGAGCCGTGGACACTGCTCTTGAAGGACCTGGGGACACAGAGAGCCGCAGCCCCCCGGAGCCCCTGAGACGCAGACGGAGGTGGGTTTGGGGGCGGCTGGAGACAAGGCCAGCTGGTACGCCCAGAGCAGGGTCTGCTTCCAGGGACAGCGCCTGGCCTTCCGCCAGCCCCCGGGGCAGCTTGTGCCGCTCAGCCCAGCCCTCCCGACAGGACAGAGTGGGGGACCTGGCTGAAGTGCTGCCCAGGGTCTCAGTGTCCTGGCAACTGACAGGGCGGTGGAAAAACCCAGCTCCCCGCCAATCTGCACAGCCTAAGAAACACGATAGCTTCCTTGCAAACAAAACAGCTTTCTTTCTGCCAGAGCGTCCCTCCCCGCACAGCGGCCGCGGGGAGCTTCCCCGCTGCCCCCCACCCCCCGCCACAAAAGACCGCATGCCACCCAGCAGAGGCCGGGGGTGCGTGAGCCTGCGTTCCCATGTGAGCATGCCCGTGTTTGTGTTCATGCTTCGTGTGTTCGTGCATGTGCGTGTAAGCCTGTGCCCGTGACCACAGTGCAGACGGTGAGCCAACATCCCCCATCCACCTGGGAGACTGCAGCTTCCTCCCCCCGGGGAAGAGAGGCGGCCGGTCAGCCGCCCAGGTCCCTGGGCTCGGCCCATGCGGCCAGAGCCCCTGACTCCCCTTCTCCGCGCCCCTCCCCATCTCCAGCCTGCCAGGCAGGCCCCGGGGAGCCAGGGGGCGGCTGCCCGGCCCCTCTGACCCCGCGGTGTTTGCACAGCTGTCCGAAGCTGTCCGATGGGACTGCACCCCCTCAGTGCTTCTCAAACACGCTTCAGAGGAGTTCATATTTCAGAAATGAAGGCTAAAGAAGGCCTTTGTTTGGAAAAATAACACCGGAAGGCTTGCACTTGGAATCGATGCTGGAGGTGCTGGTCACCCGAAAGAGAACTGTGCCAACGGACGCACCACCCAGGAGGGGCCGAGGTGCAATGTGGGCGGATGGGGGGCAAACGCCGGCATCTCAGCTGCAGAGTGACCACCGTCCTGAATCCAGATCCCTGACAGTCGAGGGCAAACACGCAGCCGGGTGGACGGAACGCGTGCCGCGGGCCGCGCCTGGCCCAGAGGACGGCGGACGGACGCGGGGACGTGTGTTCAGCAGTAGGTGGCCCAGGGCGGACTCCCGCCTGCTGCTGACCGTGGAAGGAACAGGAAAGCAGAGCAGGCTCTGAGAGGGACGCCCCCGGGGTTGCCGCAGCCCGGCCACCAAGTGCCCCACGGCGGAGCAGCCCGGCACCCACAGGCAGAGGGGTGCCGGGCAAGCACAGCGGAGTGTCACTCGGTCACCAAGAGGAAGGCGTCCCAGCACAGGCCACATGGACAGACCTGGAGAACACAATGCCAAGGGGGAGAAGGCAGACTCAGAGGGCACTCCTGTGTGGCCCCGCTCACACCAGGTCCCTGCAGGGGGCAGACCCACAGAGACAGGGAGTCCACGGTGGGGCCGGGCCAGGGCAGGGGTGGGAGTGGGGGTTTCATGGGGACAGAGCATCCGGGTGGGAAGATGGACCGTCTGAGAGAGGATGGTACATCCTGAGCTGTGCCTTTAAATGTGGTTAAGGCAGTTAAAAATCAACGTACATAGACAAGCGAATACAGAGAAACTGGTGTAATAAAGAATTTATTTAATCCTACGGAAGGGGCCAGGAGGCGCTCTGGGACACAGCGACCCACATGCCGCGGTGCGGGGCAAACGGCACGTCGTCAGGATGTGACCCCCCGCACTCCCACCCCCGCCATGTGACCGACACCTGGCACCCGGTGCAGGTCTGCGCCTGCCACCTGGAACTGGGGCGTGAGGGACACTGTGCGACCTCCGACGGCGGTCCTCGGAGCGGAGGAGCGTCCTCTGCTGCTCTGGGGGCCCAGGCCACGCCAGGAGGAAATGATCCGCAGCCACTGAGGCCACAGTGGGTGGGACTCTGCGACCCCCGCTGAGGGCAAGTGCTGGGCAGTGACAGGGCCTGGCCGGGGCCACTTCATCTTTCAGCACGTTCTCTGATGGGCTGACCAGTCTGACGGGGTGACAGGGGCTCAGGAAGGAGGGCAGAGAGGGGCAGGGGCAGGCCCAGGGCCCAGAGGAGGCGAGGGAGACGCTCAGCTTCCTGAGGGGTGGGGGGTGGAGGCCGGGAGGAAGGGAGCCTGCAGCGGCTCCAGGGGAGGGGCTGTGGCGGGAGGCCAGGGGCTGAGGGACACGACCCCCCACCCCCCACCCTGGTGCTGCTCTCCCCAGGACCTGGTCCTCAGGAAGCTCCATGAGCCCCCTACCTCAATGCAGACCCAGGCGGCCAGGTGCAGGCAGGTGGGCAAGTGGGTGTGCAGGTGGGTGAGCAGGTGAGTGTGACGCAGGTGAGTGAGTAGGTAGGTGTGCAGGTGGGTGTGACCCAGGTGGAGGCGGACACCATGGAGCCGTGAGACCCCTCGTTTGAGCTGAGGCCGAACCCTCTGTGGCTGCCAGACCCCCCACACGTGGACCCCAGGTGCAGGCCACGCACACCCACGGGGCCCCCCGCCCACGGGCAGGCGCCCCCCTGCCCCAGGTACAGCCCCACCGGCGAGCTGTCACCTGCGAAGCCTGGAAAGACGATGTTGTCCTCTGTGAGGCCCTGAGCTCTGAGCAGACAGACAAATTTGTCCAGCGCCTGGGTCTCAATCGCCCACATTCTGCCTGGAGCCCAAGAACACGGTGTGGCCCTTTGTGACTGCAGGGGGGTGCTGAGTGGTGGGCACCCCCATCCGGCGTGGCCCTGGGCCAGGGCCCCGAGCCAGCCTCCTCCCCCCAGGCCCGGGCGCCCAAGCGCGGCCACAGGGAGGCCGAGCGGGGCTCACACAGCAGGTAGACCCTGAGGATGCTCCGGCTGCCGGACTGCCTCCTGGAGACCAGCAGGGCGAAGGTGGTGTAGTCGGTGGCATGCACCTGCAGCTCCTCGGCCTCGGCCCCGGGATCTGAGGGGGCGCAGCTGGTCAGGTGCCCTCCCGTCAGCGCCCCCCGTGCCAGTCCCCCACCCCCCCATCTCACCCCTATGGATGTCCACTGAGAATTTCCCAGGCTGGGCCGAGGGAATCAGCAGGTAAGACCAGGTGATGCAGCGTGGGCCCCTGTGCCGGGTGGAGGGGGCAGAGGAGGAGGGTTCTGGAACCCAGGCAGGCCACTGCCCCCCTTGGCCCTGAGGTGGCCCCCCAAGGAGAATTCAGCAGTGGCTTGTGAGAAGGGCCCAGCGACCCTCCCCGGGGAAGGGTGTGTCCACACTGTGCCCCGAGGCCGCCCGCGCCCGGAGCAGTGACCTGTGAGCCCCACCGCCTGTCAGCATGGCCGATCCCTTTGCAGCCTCTGCCCACCCACCCACTGGCCACTCCTGCTCAGCCTGGAGCAGGTGCACAGGGATAAGAAAAACCTCCCTCTCCGGGGATCTCGCGGGTAGTGGCTGTAGGGATGCTGGGGCGGCTGGCCTGCACTGGGCCTGTGATGCCCCCACACCCACTCCAGCCTCAGGGGCCCGCCCAGCGGTGCCGGGGCGTCGGCGGGGAACTGTGTGCTCTGAGAAGCAGCACATGCAGTCTGGCCTGTGGGAGGGGGGGCGGGCAGGCTGCCAGAGGGCTTCATGGGTGGGGGGGGGGCGTTTGCACCAGGTAGCTCCCATCAATCAGCCTCCAGCCAGAGCCCAGCCAGGCAGGCTGGGCACCCCAGGAGGCCAAGCCGCACAGGCGGTTCCAAGGGCCAGCGGGAGGCCGAGCTCCGGGAGGACGGCGGCAGGCGCTGGGTGCGGCCTCAGTGGCCAGGCTGTCCGGCTCTCAGCCTCCAGGGAGCAGCCAGTCCCTTCAACAGACCTGCCTTCCCTGGAGCCCTGACCAGAGGTCTGGGGGCTGCCTTGCCTTACGAGGGGGCGGGCATTTGACCTGGGCAGGCCAACCATAGCGCCTGTCACTCTGGACACAATGTCTGCTCCAGGAGGACCACAGGACTCAAGAAGACCAATCAGGGCCATTGCCAGGCTGGCCTGGCTGCTCCCTGTTCCTGGAATTAGGACCCTGAGAAGGATGACAGCTTAGGCCACTATCTTATCCTGTGAGGCGAGAGGCGGCCTGCACGCAAGCCTGGGGCAGGTCACGCTGAGGGGGCGGAAAGGCATGCCAAGGCTGGAGCACAATAGCTGGGCTCCTGGATCCAGCTGAACCTGAAAGCCATAGGCCCGTGGGCTGAGTCCACATTCCAGTCAATGCCTCCCCTCTTCACTGCACGACCCAGAGCCGGCTGAGGTCCCGGCAGGCTGTGCTGTGCTGGCACAAGGAGGCAGTGGCCTGGGAAGAACATGGAGAACATGGCCCGCCGCCATGGAGCCATCGGCTTCCAGGGCACAGGCCAGGGTTTTACTCACCGGGTCATGGCGTAGGACACTTGGAGGCGGTGCTTTGTCCTCTGCTCAAACGTGGCTGTGAAAGGGTTCAGGAGTGACCTGTCCACCTTGCTGTGGGTGCTGCCCGCCAGGCCAAGGACGAACCACAGCCCCTGGAACTACAGGGGGATGGGGCGGGCAGAGCCCAGGGTGCCTGGGGTCCTCCCAGGGTCTGGCTCCTGCGCTGCTGACACCAGGACCTGGAGACTGCCCTGGGTCCAGCGGGGACGGGTGACCCCGGCCTCTCGGAGCCTCGGTTCCTCTGTGTGCGCAGAGGGACTGAGAGGGGCCCCCGGCAGGGACAGTCAGGAGAGGGGTGCCCAGGAGGCAATGCCGACCCAGGAGTCCGGTCTCTGATGGAGATCAGGGGTCTCCCTGGTGGAGGGTCAGAACCGGGCCGGGTCTCCAACCCTCTGCCTGCATCTGGCCAGCTGCCCCCCTTCCCCCCCAGCACCCCCACCTGGTCCTCCTGGAAGCTCTGCAAGACCTGGGCACCAACCCCCGGGAGCCACAGGGACGGGCCCTTCAGGGCTCCCAGCAGGGTGAGTGCCACCCACAGTGTGCCCGGCAGCCCCATCCCCGCCACTCTGCACAATGCTGACTCAACTCACCTCTTTATGGGCCCCCTTCCCCGCAGTGCCCGCCCTGGGGTGCGGCAGCTCCGCCTTCCTGCTCTGGACAGGCAGAAGGGACGCTGGGTGCAGGGGCTGGGGGTGGACTGCACAGGGCAGGGCCTTCCTCAGGCCTTGCACACCAAGGAGAGGGGAACTCGGTCCCTGCCTGGGGTGGGCGGCCAGGGAATGGGGGAAGGGGTGCCCGCTGGGTTCCTAGTCTTTGCCTTCTGATCCCCGAGACCTCCCTCCCCACTCTGCACCCCCATGGCCCCCCTTCCGAGCCAGCACCAGGTCTGTGGCTTCTGCCCAGCCACATGGGAGACAGCACGCCCCAGGCAGGGAGCATGTCCCTTCTCAGTCCCACGGGTCAGGGCCACAGTGCCAGGCCCGGGCCACCAGCACCCACGCCGCCCCACACGGCCCCAAACCCAAGGCGCATGACAAGGACAGGGTGGTGGGCCTGCAGTCACCGGGAGCAGGTGGGGGGCGGGGGAGGCAACCTGCGGGGACCCTCAGCCGGAGGGAGAGCAGAGATGGGGGACACCTGGCCCGCTGGTGTGGGTGCCCACACACCGGGGCAGAGGAGGCCACAGGCAGCCTCTGGACTTGCAGCCCCTCCCCGTGCCCAGCTGCCCCTGGAGGAAGGGACCAAGAGGGAAACCCCTCCCTGCCCCTGGGCAGCCAAGCGCGGGGGTGCTGGACTCCAGAACAGCCGGGAAGAGTGTGTCCCTGACCTGAGCGCTTCCTGTCCTCCCTGCTGGGTCTCCCTGTCCTAGGCCGCCTCCGCCCTTCACACGCCCTCGGCCTCGAGCAGCCTGTTCTGAGCAGGAGCCCCGGCCCCCCAAGGCCGAGGGGCTTCTGGGCTCGGTTCTGTACCAGGCCTCAGTTTCCCCATGGAAGGTGTAGACCCCCCCACCCGGGGCCTTTCCCCTTCCGGGAGGGTTCCCATTGCCAAGGCCCCTCTGGGTCATCTGCAGGCCCCAGGGCCGGGGGCGGGCCAGAGGTCTGGAGGGGCAAGCCCACAGGGCACTGTCCCTACTCCCTGAGTGTTCTGTGCCCACTGGTTGGCAGTGTGTTCCAGGAGACTGACCCACAATGAGCGAAGTTCCCAATGATGTGGCTCTTTTCTCGTGGGGTCCCAAGGAGCCACCCCGCTTCGCTCTGATGGAAGCTGGGGGGCAGCTCCCACCCCATCCCCTGAAGGCCTGGAGCCCCACCCTGTGGGCCCAGACGCCTCTGTGATCCGGGGGCTGGCTGGCAATGCACTCAGCCTTGCCAGGGGATGCCCTCTTCCCGGTGCTGCCTCGTCCACAGGAGGCTCCGGAGGGGCAGCAGAGTGTTGGAGCAGGGCCCCCGCCGCCCTGGCCAGCGCAGCCCAGACCTCGCGGATCGATGGACCGCTACAGGCAATTGCGCAGAAACGACCCGCCTGGAGCCACAAGGCTTCCTCTGCGCCTGAAAACTGGGTTAGCGCTCAGCAAGCGTTTCTGTGAGAACACAGCAGGTCCACCGGCAGCTCTCCAGGCTCCGCCCCTGTCCCTCAGCGCCCCTGCCCATGTCCCCAGGGCTCCTGCCTGGCCCTGGGCCCTGCGGTCACACAGAGGGGAAGTGTCCCGCCTTGCAGCCTCAGCCCTGTGGTCACTCGGGAGGGTCTCTGGCGCCACCCCTTGGTCACTCCAGGAACACCCTTCTTTCTCCAGAAGCCCCCAGGGGGGTTATCTGCCCAGAGTCCCCGCTTCCACCCTCCACCTTCCCACCTCCACCAGGGCAAAAGCCCTAAGTTTCCATATTGGGGTCACGGGGTGTGGGGGGCTCCCTGGGGGCTACTGCTCCAAGCCTCTGCGATGCACGTGACCTGTGGGTCTTGGGGCCCATGGGGTAGGGGTGGCTGCAGTCTCCTTTGTCCTTGCCCCTGAAGTCCTAGGAGCTGAATCCCCTGCCATGGCCCTCCTTCCAGCAGCCCTACCTACCTGCCCCCCTGGGATTCCGGTCTGCAGGGTGAGGCTCGGTCCCCACCCAATGAGGACACACGTCACCTCCAGGGCTGCTGTCGGCTCCTCCCAGGGACCACAGTCCTGGTCTGGTCTGCCGTGGGGCAGCCCTGCCCCCTGTCCCCCCTAAGACAGGTGCAATCTCACCCAGAGCTGGGCCCCTGTCCAGGGACCCCTGCCACATGGCCTCCCTGGGGAGGGTTCTCGATCTCCTAGAGAGCAGCCCCAGGTGCCCACAAGGAGACCTGAGGTGACTGAGTGCGCAGAAGCCCCAGGCTGGGCCCAGCACAGAAAGTGAGGAGTCTGGCCGAGGAGGATGGCATTTAATGGGGGCAGCACCGCAGGGATCTGGGGGTGAGGGGCAGCGTGAGGGGGCAGGCAGGGGGATGGGCAGGCCTCAGTGGGGGGGTCTTCACTCCGTGTCACCAACCGGCTACTGCTGGCCTCGCCTGCCGACCTCTGCAGCACAGAGACCACACTCAGCCCCCGGGCGGCCTTGGGTGCAGGGCGCACCGCCCAGCCGTGCCTGTCGCCCACTCACCGTCCAGGATGTGGAACTGGTCTGCCGCCTCACAGAAACCTGGGGGCCAGGCAGGGGTCAGGGTGGCCGGCCAAGGCCCGCAGGGAGGGCGGGACGGCAGGAGGGCGACAGGCTACTCACCGTATTTGGGGAAATACAAGATGTGGTCCTCGGTCAGGTTGGCCTGCTGGACCCGCCGCTCAAATGCGTCCACCACCGAGTCGTTTACGGGGAGCGAGCGGACTGTGGGACACAGGGCTCCTGGGGTGCTGGGCTCCCGCCGTGTGCGGGTGGGTGGGGTGCCCTGGGGACAGGGTCTGTGTGCCCGCCACATGCCCTACCACATCTGACCAGTGCTCCTCCCGCCCCTCCTGGTCCCACACCTGGGTCTACGTGCAAGGGCACCTCCCTGGACCCTGGTCAGCAGGAGAGGGTCAGGATGCCCCGAGGAGGAAGGGAGGAGGGGAGGGGCTTGCCTGGCCCCCCAGATGGGGCTGCTGCGTGGACCCACCATACAGCTTCACCGACAGCCGCCGCGTGCGCTCCAGGTACAGGATGGCGAAGCTGCTATAATCTGTATCCCCCACGGCCACGTGCGCCTCCCCCCTGGCGCCTCGAGCTGGGCAGAGACAGCTGGAGGTGAGGTCAGCCCCACCCCCCCCAACCCTGCACCCCCTCTGGCTGCCAGGCCTCACCTTGGAGTAGGAAGCGGCCTGGGATCCCCGTGTTTCTGTAGAGCTGCCGCACCTGCCAGCAGATGCCATCCCTGGGCGGGGGGAGGCACAGCAGGCTTAGGGACCCAACCTGGGCCACCTCGCAGCACCGTGGCTGTGGCCCAGGCCACAGCACAGTGGATCGGGATGGGATGGGGCTGGGGGGCCACCTGCACTCACAACTTTCGGAGGGTGTTGACAGCCATGGATTTGCCCTGGGGATCCACGTGCAGTGCGGTGGCCTCAGCCCGGTGGCCCTGCTCCTGCAGAAAGCGACAGGAGGCAGCCACAGCAGCCAGGAACCAAGTCCCTGCAAACTGGAGGCCAGCCATGTAAGGGCATGATGGGATGGGCTGCCCAGGCCTGACCCCTACAGAGCAGCGAGGGGGGGAGCTGCTGCCTCCCCACCTCCCCCTGCTGCACCTGCTGAGCATCGAAGTTGGCCTTGGGCTGGATGGCGCTGATGGGGGATGGGGGCTGGGCAGGTCTCCGAGCCCTCAGACCCAGGAAGCCAGCAGCCAAAACAAGAGTCAAGAATAGTGCAGTCCTGGGAGGCAGCATGGCGGAGGCAGTGACGGAAACAGGAGTGAGGAAAACCAAGGGCAGGGTGGCCACGTGCTGGGGTCGGAGTCCACTGCGCAGTGCTGCCCAGGAGCCTGGCCCAGGAATTCCAGGCTGTTCTCCCCACCCCCCGCATGGGCTTGGCCTTGTCCTGGACATCTGACCTCGACCCTGCACTTCCCGGCAGGGCCCTGGCACCATGCCCTGTGTACAAAGGCCGAGTTGACCTCTGCCTATTTGTCTGGGAGACCCCACAAATTTCCACTGTGGCCGGTGCTCAGTTCTTTGCACATTTATCTCCCTTAAACCGCCCGCAGCTCCTTGAGCCAGGAACTGGTGTAATGCCCACGGCGAAGAACACGGGGCTCACGAAGCCACTTGCTCAGGGCCAGAACACGATAGCGCCAGAAGCCAGTCTGGCACCCGCGGCCTGGAGTCTGGCCCGCAGCCACCGCTCCTCCGGGCCGCCAGGGGCGCTCTTCCGAACGCGCCCCAGCGCGCAGGCGCACAAAGCACCGCCGAGCCGGAGGGTCCGAGGCGCAGGTGCAGCTGACGCAGGCTGCGAGGCGCTCGGTCCTCCGCGGCCATCGATGCCTCGGGGCTCGTGGCGGCGGCCTGGCGGCTCCATCATAGAGACGCTGCGGCTGGCGGAAGCGGGCCTGTGGGCCGAGGCAGGGCGCCGGGGCGGGGGCAGCGCAGCCGGGCGGAGGCGGCCTCGGTGAGTGCCTGCAGCCCCCGGGAACGACGTCACTCGGCCCCGGGGCCGTCGTTACCCGGCCCCGCCCCCGGCCCCCGGGAGCGTCGCCACCGGTGTCCGAGCCCCGACCCCTGGTTCCCAGCTCCCCCGCTCTCGCCCTCAGCCAATGAATGAGTCTTGAGGCCCCGCCCCGGCAGCCCCTCGGAAGGAAGGTGGGAGGGGGCGCTGGGCGTCCCCCGCCCGCTCCGCCCCGCCCTCAGCTCCTCTGGCGGTGGCCGCGCTGCCCCGCAGACTGCCTGGCAGGGCTCCCCTAGGCCACAGGGCAGAGACCAAGGGCCAGCTGGTACCCCTGGCGGCGTCTGGGGCGGGCGAGCCCGAAACCCCTCCGGGGAAGGAAGTCTCTGTCCCAGGCTGACAGCTCCGAAGCCTCGGGGCGGAGAGGTCAAAGGGACAGGAGGGCGCAGCGGGCGCTTCCTTTCCTGGCTTCGGACGGTTGCCAGCCCTGGCACCTAGATGTCCTCCTGCGTCTACGTGTGGGGGGGGGGGGGTCAGAGGACCTAACCTGAGGCCTGTCCCCAAGGCCTAGAACCTTTTGGGGTGAAGGTGGGTCTGGGGTCCCCGGGGGCCCGCCCCATGCTGCCCCTCAGGCTGGACCAGGCTCTGAGGTGCTGAGAAGTGCCTGCTGCTTACCCGGAAGCTGCCTGTCCCAGGGAATCAGGGACTTGCTGGGGACGCCACCGGAGCG
The DNA here is from genome assembly GCA_004026765.1 of Micronycteris hirsuta. Lineage (NCBI taxonomy): Eukaryota > Metazoa > Chordata > Mammalia > Chiroptera > Phyllostomidae > Micronycteris > Micronycteris hirsuta. The sequence continues at coordinate 105,511 of PVJI01000542.1, forward strand.
TGTGGTTGAGGAGCAGGGCTGTCCAGGGAGGCTTGGTGAAGCTGTTAGCCCCTTGGCTGCATGGGCAATGCCCGCTGGCCATCCACACAAGCTCGGTCCAGCGCAATGCCCGACAGGGCAGTGGGTGGGGCTGGAGGACAGGCCCGGGATGCCTCCGGCCCCCCCGGCTCCGCACCTCTCCTCCACACGGGAACCAGTATCCTCCCTGGACCGACTGGCACTAAGGGAGCTGTGCGTGGGTTTCAGGGCCGCCTGGGCAGAATGTCACGATGGATGAGGGGGGCACGCCCCTGCTCCCTGACAGCCTGGTCTACCAGATCTTCCTGAGCCTGGGCCCTGCGGACGTGCTGGCCGCGGGGCTGGTGTGCCGCCAGTGGCAGGCCGTGTCCCGGGATGAGCTCCTCTGGAGGGAGCAGTTCTACCGCTACTACCAGGTGGCCCGAGACGTGCCCCGACACCCAGGTCAGCCCTGGCGCACAGCCCTGCCACCCACCATTCCCCAGGTCCTTATGCTGAAGGAGCACAGCCACACCGGGGAGTGCAAGGCCTGGCAGGGGGCCAAGGGTGGGCAGGGCCACACTGGGGTTTGGGGTGCAGGGGGCAGCCCCTGCACAGGCCAGAGTGGTGACTACTGTGCTCCAGGGGCAGGCCTGCCCCCACACTGTTGGGGCCCAGCAGTGAGCGCCCCTGCCATGTGCCTCGCAGCGGCCACATCCTGGTACGAGGAGTTCCGGCGGCTCTATGACACGGTGCCCTGCGTGGAGGTGCAGACACTTCGGGAGCACACTGACCAGGTGCTGCACCTCAGCTTCTCCCACTCTGGCTACCAGTTTGCCTCCTGCTCCAAGGACTGCACCGTGAAGGTGAGGGTGGTCCGGGGCCGGGTCTGTCCCCACCCTGCCACAGGGGCAGGGCCAGAGGCCAGGCAGCCCGCCCAGGTGGAGAGAGCGGGTCAGGCTGGGGGTGAGAGGTGCCCAGCCTGTCACGTCCCCACAGAGGGCCAAGTCAGGGAGAGGCACCTCAGCCAGGGTCACACGGGATGGGGGCTGGACGGGGGAAGTCAAAACTGCCAGCAGCGCCCTGGCTGGTGCGGTTCAGTGGACTGAGTGCTGGCCTGCTGCCCAAAGGGTCGCCAGTTCGATTTCCAGTCTAAGGCACATGCCTGGGTTGCAAGCCAAGTCCCCAGTAGGGGGCGCACCAGAGGCAACCCGTGGGGTGAGCTGCCACCCCGGTGGCGCTTCTGGGCACCCGCCTGGGCCAGAGGGCGGGGCTTGCAGCAGGGGTTCCGGGTGGCCACTCACACCCCGGCCCTGCACGCAGATCTGGAACAACGACCTGCTCATCTCGCTGCTGCACAGCGCAGACATGCGGCCCTACAACTGGAGCTACACCCAGTTCTCCCAATTCAACCAGGACGACTCACTGCTGCTGGCCTCGGGGGTGTTCCTGGGGCCCCACAACGCCTCCTCCGGCGAGATCGCTGTCATCAGCCTCGGTGAGAGGGGGCCTGCGCTGGGCCTCGGCCCCTCCCCCAGGGGCCGCCCCCGCCCTCCGCCAGGCCCCGCCCCTCCCTTCAGCAACCCCCTCCGCTCCGCAGACAACTTCACGCTGCTGTCCCGTGTCCGCAACAAGCCTTACGACGTGTTCGGCTGCTGGCTCACGGAGACCAGCCTGATCTCCGGGAACCTGCACCGCATCGGAGACATCACCTCCTGCTCGGTGCTCTGGCTCAACAACGCCTTCCAGGTGGGGTGGGCCTCCCGCAGTGGGGAACCCCCTCCCTGGCCTGGCCTGGCACTGACCTCCTGCTCCCCTCTCCCAGGATGTTGAGTCTGAGAATGTCAACGTGGTGAAGCGGCTCTTTAAAATCCAGAACCTCAATGCCAGCACTATCCGCACAGTGATGGTGGCAGACTGCAGTCGCTTCGACAGTCCCGACCTCCTGCTGGACACCGGTGCACCCCCTGGCCGGGTCTTTGACCTGGGTGGTGAGGACGAGGATGAGGATGACGAGGCAGCCGGCCCGGCCCCGGTGCGGGCCAAGGAGGGTTTGCGGCACATCCTGGATGGGCTGCTGCACGGGCCGACACGGCCGCAGCTGGCGGAGCGCTTGCTGGAGACCAAGGTGGCGGAGCTGCTGGCCCAGGGCCGCACCAAGGCCCCGGAGTGCGGTGCGGCCGGCGCCCTGGACAAGCTCCTCATCTTCACCACAGGCTGCCTCACCTACTCGCCACACCAGATCGGTAACTGCGGGCAGGGCCAGTCCTCAGTCCCCAAGCACTGTGCACAGTAGCTTCATGTCCATGCTGGGCCCAGAGGGCCGTGGGTGTCGGGGAGCGGCGGTCCCTCACCCGGCCCTTCTGCAGGCATCAAGCACATCCTGCCGCACCAGATGACCACAGCCGGGCCAGTGCTGGGCGAGGGGCGGGGCTCTGACGCCTTCTTCGACGCGCTGGACCACGTGATCGACGTGCGGGGCCACATCATCGGCATGGGCCTGTCCCCCGACAACAGGTGCGCGCGGTGCCGGGGTGGGCGTCTGCGGCCACGTGCACACGCGTGAGGGAACTGTCTCTCGCCCAGGTACCTGTACGTGAACACCCGCGCCTGGCCCAGCGGCTCAGTGGTGGCCGACCCCATGCAGCCGCCGCCCATCGCCGAGGAGATCGACCTGTTGGTGTTCGACCTGAAGACCATGCAGGAGGTGAAGCGGGCCCTGCGGGCGCACCGCGCCTACACGCCCAACGACGAGTGCTTCTTCATCTTCCTGGACGTCAGCAGGGACTTCGTGGCCAGGTAGAGGCCCGTGGCGGGGGCGGGGGCGGGGGCAGGGACCAGCGGGGGCGCAAGGGCTCACCCCAGACTGCCCCGCAGCGGCGCCGAGGACCGGCATGGCTACATCTGGGACCGCCACTACAACATCTGCCTGGCCAAGCTGCGGCACCAGGACGTGGTCAACTCCGTGGTCTTCAGCCCCCAGGAGCAGGAGCTCCTGCTGACGGCCAGCGATGACGCCACCATCAAAGCCTGGCGCTCGCCCCGCGCCGTGCGCGTCCGCCAGGCCCCGCGTCCACGCAGCTTCTTCTCCTGGTTTGCCAGCCAGAGGCGCTGAGTGAGAGGTGCCAACCAAGGGAAGCGCCCTGCACGTCCTGTGGCTGCTGGGGCCCACGGAGGACACCTTGGAGGCCGTGGCCCTTTCCCATGCCGCACTGCTGCCCCGACTGCGTGGGGGGCAGCGGCGCTCGCAGCAATAATGCCTTAGGAAGGGGGTCCAGCGGGAGCAGACAGCCGGGCCTCCCCCCCACGCTCACGCACGCACACCGCCTCCCACCGCCTTGACGCTTAGCACTGGGGCACTGGGTGGCCTCCGTGCGGACTTGGGGTACACAGGACACCGGGAACCCCACTCTTTGCCCACCCCTTCTCCCGGGCCTGGGCCCTGAGACGCCAGCACACCACGCCCGGCCGGCCCTGTGGGCCCCTGGTGGCGTTCCTGCTCTGACTTTGCTCTGGGAGCCCCCGGCTCCCGCCCGGTCGATGGTGCGGGCCCGTCTGTTGTAGTAGGCCCCGGGCGAACTGCATGTCACTAGTCACCTGCTCAGGACCCGAATAAACAGTTGGCAACAGCACGCCGCCGTCTGGTCTCTGTGCTAATGCAGCCTCCAGGCTCCAGCCAGACACTGCAGCGAGGCGGCCAGCTGGGAAGGAGCAGCGGGAGCTGTCCGCGCCCGCAGGGCTGGCTGTGCCTGGGTGAGTCGCGCACGCCGGCACGTCGACAGTGCAGAAGAGGCGTGACCAGAGCTGCTGGTCAGGATAGAACTCAGCCAACGGGGGGCAGGGGGGCTGCCCAACCTGATGGGTGCGTGGACCAGAGGACCTGCGGGTCTGAGCGGGCTCAGGAGGGCTGGGCGCCTGCCCTTGCCGCTCACTCTGACTGCAGCCAGTCTGGAGCGAAGGGGTGATGCCGTCCCTGTTCACAGGTGACAGATTGTTTAGGCATAAAATCCCCCACAATCCACAGAAAACCCCCCACAGCCTCTTAGAGCCAGTGAGTGCACTCAGGAAGCTCACAGGCCACACGTGGGACACAGCAGCCACGCCCCGAACACCTGGAGGACACGCCGCCCAGGCCTTTCACATCAGCTGAAGGCGGCAGCGCGCAGGCCTGGCCCTGGCGAATGCACGGGGCGGACGCGAGTTCTGCCACAGGGTCCTGGGTCCGAGCCCGTCCGTCCATCCACCGAGCAGCAGACCCGGCACAGAGGCCCTACCCCCAAAAAGGGGCTCCGTGGGGCTCACCCGACCCCGGGCAGTGCCAGGAGGGTTTGCGGCTCCTGTAGATAGAGGCCAGGCGACTAAAACACACACGCACCCACCCAGAACAAACGCAGCCGAAACGATTCCGAAAAGCGGGCAAAGCCGGGGCCGCAGCACTGTGCAGACGGCGGTGCCGGCTGCGCCCGAGGGACACAGCATCACACGGCCACAGGGCAGACCAGTCTTCACGGTGGACAGGAGCGAGTCCTCGGAGGAAGGGGAAGCCGCGCACAGTGGGCGCTCCTTTCAGTGAGTGGTGCTGGGACAGCCGGCCGCCCACGTGCCCCCCACGCCTTGGACAAACGCAGACCAGCGGGTTGCAGGTCTCAGTGTGACCTGGGGAAGCGCCAGCGTGGCTCCAGGAAAGGGAGGGAACCCTACCCCCATGCCAGGCAGAGCCTCGCACGAGACACCGGCACGACTCGGGTGCAAGAGTGCTGGTGAATGGCCCCGTCAGAAGTTACAACTTCTGTTCTGAAAGCACTTTGTTAAGAGGATGAAAACCTGCAGACCGAGAGAAAATATTTACAAATCACGTACCCAACAAAGAACTTGCACCGAGAGTAAATAAATGACTCTCAAAACTCAGCAGTAGACAAACAATGAGCTCAATTTAAAAATGGCAGAACACTGGCTGGTGTGGCTCAGTGGATTGAGCACGGCCTGCAAACCAAAGGGTTGCCGGTTCAATTCCCAGTCAGGGCACAGGCTTGGGTTGTGGGCCAGGTCCCCAGTAGGGGGCGTCTGAGAGGCAACCACACAGGGATGTTTCTCTCCCTCCCTTCCCCTCTAAATAAATAAAACAGACACTTCCCCCAAGAAAACACACCGGTCACACACGGAGGCACATGGCACCAGGAGGACTGGCCATCACGGGCACTGCCACCAGAACAGTGGGACCAGCTGCCATCAGCCCCTGGGGGCTCCCACACAGCCCTCTCCTGGATTCTGGAGCTGGAGGGCCGAGGGCAAGTGCCGGCAGGGTGCGGACGCCCTTGCTTAGGTGGCAGGTTCTCCAGGTCCTCACAGCACAGGCACCAGTCCCCTTACGACCTCACCACCACCCCCAGGCCCACCTCCCAACACCTGCACCTAGGGGGTGGGGCTTACACTCGAGAACCTGTATATGTGTGTGTGCGTGCACATTGGTAAGTGTGCATGCGAGCATGTGTGTTGGCACATTCAGGTCCCAAAAAGCTGCTCTGAAACACGGTTTCAGTTTCTCATGATTTAATTTTTAAAATACTTTCCTTTTGAGTTTAGAGAGGGGAAGGCAGAGAGGACGAGAAACATCAACTGGTTGCCTTCCCTAAGTGCCCTGGGGGTTGGAACCCGCAACCCAGGCATGTGCCCTGACCGGAGTGCGCCACACCGGCCGGGGCTCCTGAGTTTACGCCACATGGGCCGTGTGGCCCCGCCACGCCGCCCCCTAGGGACAGGGACACCCGTCCAGACCCCTGCGCCCACGGACTCCAAGCAGCTGGATTCGGAAACCCCAACGCCTGGAGCCCACACGCCGACGACGGGGTACCACTGAGCTGAGCCAGGGACCTGTGACACTCCCAGCCCCCTGGCTCTCCAAGGCATCCTGTGGAGCGACAGAGGCTGGCCTCAGGTATCACACTGCGTGATTCTGTCCTGGGTCACGGGCCCGCGCTGTGGGCTCCAGGCAGGGGCAACGGCAGCCAGTGTCCCGCCCGTTGGCGGAGCAGTGCCGTCTGCCCGTCAGGGTGCTGCCGGCACCAGGCTGCACACGTGGGACTCACAGCTGCACCCCCAGAGAAACCAAAGTCCCCATCACCACGGGACAGACTTTAAACAGTTACGGAGCCAACGCATTTCACCTGTGAAAACAGCAACCTTGCAGCCGACGCCTCGCCCGTGACAAGCCGGGTGACGGGAGCCGACCTTCGTCTCCGCCCAGAACTCTGAGGACAGGCGGGCACGGCTGGTGTCCCTCCCCAAAGACAAGACGCACACGGCGCCTGTCACCTGCACGATTGACAAGGGCAGGCCACGACCTCGCTGGGGTTTTAAATCATTACGTGTATGTTGAAAACGAGAGAACTGAATTCTAGACGGCGGGGACCACGAGGGGCCACGAGGGGCAGTAACCGGCAGCCCCTCCCGAGACGAGAGCAGCGGCCGCGCAGGGGGCGCCTCACAAGTCCCCACACGGAGACTGCGCAGAACAGCCTGTCCGCACAACCGGGTGTCGTCCTTTGTCCCTAAAAAGGAAGGACGTGTTGCCACCTGCCGTGTAACCGCCAGACTCTGCCAGGGCAGCAGGGCAGGCGGACGCAGCCCACACTATGCACTGTTCTCACTCACACCTGTCAGGAAAAAGTCCAGCCACTGTCACTGAGACGAGAACGGCAGGTGTGACACGGACGTGACCGGGCAGCCGAGGGCAGCGGACCGGAATGCACACGTGTGAACAAGGACGACTTCGCTGCACTCATCAGTGGGGACGCAGACGCTGCTGGGCGAGCCTGTGTGCTGTGTGGCCGTCACAGTCACGATGACTGAGCGAGCAGACAACGGGTCTGCGTCAGGTTTTGCGCTGAGCTCGAACGTTCCTCTGCAGACACTAGTTGGACAACCCAGAGGCCGCAGCTACGGGCACCTGGTGACTGGCAGCTTCACCACGACAACATGCCCGGTGACTGGCAGCTTCACCACGACAACATGCCCAGTGACTGGCAGCTTCACCACGACAACATGCCCGGTGACTGGCAGCTTCATCAAGACAACACGCCCGGTGATTGGCAGCTTCATCACCACAACGCACCCGCTCACGCATCCTGTCTCTGCAGAGTTTTGTGGCAGAACAGCCGGGTGGCTCAGCCCCCACAGCCCGGATCTGGCACCCCACGACTTCTGGCTCCTCCCAAAACTAAAATCACCTTCGAGAGGGAAGAGATCTCAGACCATCGATGAGTCAAGAAAATACGAAAGGGCAGCTGACGGTGACTGGGAGAGCTGCGTGGGGTCCCCAGGGCCCACCTGGAAGGGGACCGAGGCGTCATCATCCTCTGCACAGTTTCTTGCATCTTCAATAAATGTCTATCTTTCATACTCATTGCGGGGTCCCTCTGGGCAGACTCATGTAAATGTCCACAACAGCCAAATCCATGGACAAGTGGGTCCATGGTTGCCAGGGGCCAGGGTATGTCCTGAAATAAGGGTCACGAAGGCAGCTCTGCACCGCTCAGGAAGCCCTCGGTGGACAGCGAGACGGCGCGTCTGGGGAAGTGACCAAGAGGCCGGGGCAGGCCAGCCTGCAGGGTCTCCCTCCAGGGCACCTGGCTTCTCCAGGGGACCCGGCTGCTCTGCACAGGCCGGTCAGTGAGGGCAGGGGCTGCACGCCGCAGCTCTGGGGCAGACGCTCTCCGACGCCAGCCCTGCACTGTGCCCTGCAGCACCGGGCGGACAGCCACGGCTGCGCGGCTCTGGAGCAAGGCCCACGCAGGCCCCCCCGCCCCGCCCGCCTCCCGCCTTCCCTCGTGGGCGCGACTCTCCTGCCGCCGCCCCGTCCCCTCCGACCCGTCCTGCAACCTGTCTGCTCTCACCTGACCGTTCCAAACTCACGCGTCCACTCGGTGAAGACACGTGTATGTAAATAAACACATGCACACCAGATGGAAATCGAGTATCAAACCCAGTGTTTAAAGCCACACTCCACACCAGCAGAAGAAAACACGAGGGTGTTCTCAGCCCCAGGGACAGTTAGGGCTTCTTGAACGACTGGTCCACAGTGCCACCCGCAGGAGGGGCCGTGTCTCACGCTCGTGTCCACATTCGAACCCTCTGTGGACCACTGCCGCCACGCAGCTCCGTGGCACCACCCGGGAACACAGCGAGGCTTTCCGACGGGCAGACCAACAGCCAGGGGCCAGGAGGTGTGGACACCCGCCTGCTGACCACTCGGTCTGAGGCCCACTGTGTCTCTCAGACACGCAGCCTCCTCTGTGGACAGAGAGGCGCAGAAAGGAAACTCGAGCCCAGCCGACAGGCGAGGACGGCGCCTGGAGCTGCGGATGGGCCTGCGAGCCAGGGACACGCGGGCTCTGGGACACGGACACACGCGCTTACTTCCTCATCCTGAGCTTTTCGTCCTTTAACTTGTCAAAATAGACGAGAGGAAGTATCGAGGGCAGTCCAATGCCACGGGTCTTCCCAACGCGCCCAGGCAGCCCGAGCTGGTCTCAGACCATGACCCCTGGGAAGGAGGGCAGCCCTATCTTCACCCCACAGGCGGAGGCCCTGACCCAAGTGTGCTGAGCTCCACCCGTGGCCAGTCCAGCCCAGGGGCCTGGGCTGCTGAGGAAACAGCTGGCAGGTACAGAGCAGTCCTGGTTCTGAGGAGCGGGGTTGGGGGCAATGCTGCTGTGAGACCCCCAAACACCAACGAAGCCACGGGCCGCTCTCCCAGAGCTGGGGTCCCCACTCAGTGGGCGGTGGGCCCAGAACAGGAAACCACAGTCCAGCTCTCGGGCAGCCCTGTGGGAAGCCAAGAGCAGAGCCAGCCAGCAATCACCATTCCAGAAGAAACGCCGGCGTCAGGAGGCCCAGAGCTGTGAGCAGGGGTGTCGGGAAACACAGAGCTGCCCAAGAGCTGAAGGTGCAGCACGGGCCATGGAGGCCAGGAGGGGCCTGCGAGGGCCATCACGGGCAGGTCTGGAGCCGATGGGCCCTCACCGCAGAGGGTGAATGGTGTCCTAAGGACCTCGCTGCGGCCTGACAGTGCAGCCACCACGTCTCTCGGGGGCTAGATCGCACACCCCACACACACGCATGGGGCAGCTGACGGACGCTCTAAGGACACAGGCCACTTGCCTGCTCACTGGCCTGGCCAGGCGGGAGCAGTAGGCCCCCTTGGGAGCCATGGCCAGGCCCGAGACTGTCCCTGCTCCCCAAGGTGGAAGGGTGGGACCAGACACTGGGGGTCCTCCCCTTGCGGCCGGCCCACCTGCCCTCTGCTCACCTAGCCTAGCCATTCCCGCTGCAGAGAGCCAGGGCCCGCAGGACGGCCTGCGGGAGGCTCTCCAGGCCCATGGCCCAGCCTTGACCTGGGCTGGGCGCCCTCCCTGGAGGCGACTCCTGCCCAATGGGATGTGCACTTGGCTCCTGCCCACCACGGCAGCTGCTCACCAAACCACTGGCCAGGCTGCCTGACCCTGACCCCAGCGGAGATGTCTAGAGCCCTGTCAGGTCCACAATGGCCTTGATGAAGACAGCGTCGTCACGCACATAGGAATTCTTGGCTTCCATCTTGGAGACAGGGCAGAAGAGGGGGCAACCGCTCGCAATGTTCATGTCGCTGACGGGCCTCTGGAAGGAGGACGAGGTCACGTCGGGTTTGAAGGCATCGATCACGTGCTCTCGGTTGTCCTGGTCAAGCAGCATCAGGGTCACCTGGGAGGACAGTGCCAGGGGGACCCCGTGAGCCTGCCTGCCCTGCTTCGGCCCCCCGGGTGACTGGGCTCATCCTGACAGTTCCGTCCAGGGTCGCCGGCACTGCGGCCAGGCCCTGTGCGACCAATGGGTCCGCCAGGCGTCTCTGTCGGGACACCCCCACGCCCGCACCCACGCCACGCCCCTTTCAGGAGAAGCCGCCAGCTCTGCTCTGACCTCATCCCTGAATCCAGCTCCTCCACCCGCTGTGGGCTCTGGGTTTCAAGGGGAGGCCCCGGCCCCAGCCCAGGCCCGAGCTGCGCCCTGCCTCTCCAAGGTGGCACTTCTCACTGCTGGCTCCAGTGGCTGTGAAGCCCACGACCCTCAGAGTGCTCGGTGGCAGTGCCCAGTGCACTTCCCAGGGCCAGATCCGGAGTACCAGTCCGGACACCCTGGCCAGCACACAGCCCCCCGGGACCCCAGCAGCCGTGGGACGGGTCGCACACCTTCTGGTTGAAGGGCCAGCGCAGGAGGGCATCGTTGGGGCCCTTCATCACCACGAAGAAGAGGGACAGGTGCGTGCCCCGTCCTGTGCCGTCCCCATTCAGGTACAGACGCAGACACATCTTGTAGCCGTACCTGCTGGTGTAGAAGGCTAGGGTGGAGGGGGGGGGAAGTGAGGCGGGGGCGGGGAGCGGCTGGGGTACACTGGGCCCCCCATCGCTACCCCCCGAGGCACAGATGGAGAACAGCCGCCTCCCCTCCCTCCGCCCACCAGGAGCCCCGCGAGCCAGGGATGGAAAGGGGCGCAAGGACAGCCCGCAGCCCAGGCCAGAGCAGAGACAGGCACACGTGGGCCGGGCCTGGCCTGGGGACGCCCGCTCAGTGCTGCTGCCCCTCCCGAGGGCCCTGCTGAGATGCGGAGCCCCTCCACGCAGGGGGCAAGGCACCGGCTCCCCGGGGTTCCCGCCACCGACGACCGCTCGCAGGGAGGTGCACGGGCACCCAGCATGGCAGCGACTGGGGCACAAGTTCCAGAACAGCACCTGGGGAGAAGATGGCAGGTATGCGGCCGGCCACGGCCTCCTGGCGCTTCCTGGCGAAGTCCGAGATCTTCCAGATGAACACCCCATCGAAGGTGGACGCCTCCATCTCGTGCACTTTCTGCTCCAGGTCCGCCAGTGCCAGGTCCTTCAAGCCAATGCTTCTTTCCAGCTGCTGCACCTGGGGGCCCGGGAGCCCTGTGAGGGCGCAGGGGCGGGGGGCCGTGCCCCACTCGGCTCCACGGAGGCCACCCTCCACCTCACAGGCAGCCATCTCTCCTCCAGTCTCCCCGTGCCCCTGAGCTTCCCTGGGTCGGCCTCTCTCAGGTCAGCCCCGCCTCCCCCAACCCCTCAGCCCGAGGGCTCAGACACTGTCCTGACAAGAGAGCAAGGCACACGCCCCACGGCTCCCTCCACCCCCTCGCCCGTGGGTCGGTCCCCTGGTGAACACGGCTCAGGCGGGGCTCCGTGCAGAGGCAGAGAGCAGCCCCGTGCTCGAGGTCAGGGCTGTCCCCCCCTCCTGGCCCCACAACACTCCCGCCAGGCACCAACCTTGTTACTCAGCGCTTCGATCCGGTCCTGGTCCAGCCGGTGCTGCCGGCCGCAGGCCTCGGCAGTCATGGCCACCCTCTCCACCTCCCGGTTCAGGACGCAGACGATGTTCTCGAAGGTGGCCGTCTTCCTCTCCAGGGCCTCGCACCTGCGCGGGAGCTCCAGGCCCGGGCCCAGCACGCCGGCCTCCTGGCCGCCCCCCGGGCCCTGGGGCAGGCGCCTGGCCTCCACCGCGCGCAGCAGCAGGGCCAGGTGCTCGCGGAGCCACTGGCCCTCGTGCTCCTGCTGCTTCTCGCCCTCCACCTGCGGGCCAGACAGGGAGAGTGTCCTCACGCCTGCACGTGGCCCCGGCCCCGGCGCCCCGGCCGCACAGCCTCGGGGGCGCGTTGCCCAGACGGGAGGCAGTGACGCTTGTCAGTGGCTTTTCCACCTCGTCTGCCTGCCCACGTTTCCTCTGTCACTGTCGGAAGCCAATCGTGTTTCAAAACTACAAACCTTCCTACCAACTTGCCAGCTCATATTTAAAGTAACAGGGAAAGCGCACCACGGACAGAGCTCCCCAGGGGCTGGAGCTGGAGGGCGGGCTGACAGAGCTCAGCTTCTTCAGTCCTCACTGCACAGGTCTGACTCTGCCGCCGCGTTTCCTCTAAAGCTCCACCACGAACCTCAGAATGCCCGCCACTCGGAAACCAAAAGCAGAAACAGTGACCGTGCATGTGAGCTGCCCCCCGCCCAGGGAGCAGACCCCACGGCACCCAGAGAGCTGCAGGGACTGCTGCGCACACCACGCAGGAGAGAGCCAGCTGGGGCTGCGCTGGGGCCCCAGGGCCGGTCGGACCGACAAGGTCTCTACGTGCAGCTTGGCTGGTGCCAGACCTGGGGCGTGTCCACTGCTGGCCTCTCACGGCCTCTGCGCCGGGGAGCCAGCTCAGAGCAGAAGCGACCTGCACCGAGTCGCCCGGGCAACAGGAGCAGACAGACGGAGGAGCAGAGGCAGCGCTGCTCCTGTGCACCGTCCTCAGGAACACAGGAGCCAGCCCCAGCTGGTGTGGCTCAGTGGACTGAGCGTGGGCCTGAGAACCAAAGGGTCGCCAGTTCGATTCCCAGTCAGGGCACATGCCTTGCAGGCCAGGTCCCCCGTAGGGGCGCATAAGAGGCAACCACACACTGATGTTTCTCTCTCTCTCTCCCTTCCCTTCTCTCTAAAAATGAATAAGTAAAATACTTAAAGAAGGAAAAAAAGAAAAGAAATAAGAACCAAATGCCCGAGACCAGGGCAGATGAGAGCCCCACAGGAAATGCTGCCTGGGCCCCACCACACAGGAGCAGAGCCAGGCTCTGGGAGGTGGGCGGGGGGGGCACACGGACGGAGAGCTGCTGGGGAGGAGGGAGCCGCCCAGAAACCAGTGTGCAATGAGCAGAGAGGGCCAAGGTCCCGGGGTGGGAGGAGGTCGGTGTGCTGGAGGACGGCCAGGCCAGCGGCTACAGCAGAACGGCAAGGTCACGTGGGAAGGGCCATGCAGGCCACAGAGGTGAGCTGGGCAGGTGGGGTCCAGAATGACCTCTGGGCTTTCAGCCAAAACAGCTGGGTGAACCAAGGTGCTCGTTTTGGACGAGGCATGTGGCTGGGACCGGAGATGCCCACTGGGCAGCGGGGAGCTGTGAGGGCACTTCCAGCAGGTGGGGGTGCTCAGGGCTGGGCCATGAGGACAAGGGGATCTGTGGAAGCAGAATGGGGGGAGCAGCCGAGGGCCCTGCTATGGAGCACAGGCAGCGGGCAGGTGGGAGTGAATAAGAAGCTAGCAGTGGCCACTGAAAACCAGGCTCAAGGGGGCGCGTGGCGTGGGAGACAGGGACCCCCAAGAGGACCCAGACTTACCACTGCGGGGCAGCCGACATCGCGGAACCGGCAGGGCGCCAGGCACTCACCGCACGCCCTGACGTGGTCCTGAAACTAGGAGGGCGTGGTGTCACCAAAGCTGCACTTTTCAGCCAGAGCAGAGTTCACACAGGGCCACCCCGCCCCACCCCTCTTCACTCAACAGCCTACTTCCGAAGCCCAGGTGCACACCCATCCACGCAGATCCACACCTGTGTAGACACACTCACACACACACACACACAGGCACGCACACGTGCTCCTGGCAGCCACACCTCGGGACACACGGAGAGACCCCTGGGACGCGGCGGGTCTGAGTGCCCAGGCCCTGGAGCTCAAAGCCCGTTTTCCAAGGAGCTGGGGACAAGGAGGGGCCAGCCTGGCCGGGGAGCGGAGACCCACTCTGACCCACTGTGGCGTGGGCACAGGACAGCCACGCAGACACACAGCACCTGAACTCAGGGAGGACAGGACACACTGATGTTCCCATAGTGGAGTGGCTGCGGGGCACCTGGGAGTGGTCCCTCTTCCTGGCCCCCACCAGGACCTGGACTGTGAGAGCAGCCGGCCTGGGAACCCTGAGTCAGAACCAGCAAGAGCAGCAGAGACCTGGGAAAGCGCCCTCCCGGCAAGACCGCCAGCAGGCAGAGCGGAAGGGCAAAGGGCTCCACCTCCAGACGGGGCCCCTCCAGGGAGAAATGGGCGGCAGCGAGGCCTCACTCAGGAGTGAGACACACCAGTGACCTCAAGGCAGAAATGTGCTCACTGTGCTCACGTCTGAGACGTGCCAACCGAAACCGCCCCAGAAGCCGTCTCCCCGCCACGCCGGCACGAGTCCACACAGCACCCTGGGGCAGGCAGGGCCTAGGCCCCGCTTCACCGATGGGGCGTGGGTTCCGAGCCGCTCCGCACCCCGACCCTCAGCGAGCCCCTGCTCCGGTGCTCACTTTGCACACCACAGCCTCTCTCTGAAAGAGCGACCCAGACACCCAGAAGCAACAGGGACAAAGGAGTCAACAGGCAGACAGCCTGGCAGTCCATCCGCTCAGAGGCGGCACTTCATGTGCCGAGGCCATGGCTACCCACCTGCTGCCACCAGGGCGGCACAGGCAGGCGGGCATGGGGAGGCGGCCGCCGCAGCCCGGGGCCCCAGGAACAGTCGGGGCCGCACTGCGCTCGGCCGCTGCCCAGGCCGGCTGTTTCCATCACCAGAGATGGAACAGGAAAGTGGCCCACAGGTGTCCCCACCCAGGCTGCCGCTTCTCCCTTGGCGCCAGGACGTGACCCTGCGGCACGGGCCCCTCGCAGCCCAGGCTCGTGACGCCCGCCAGCCTCAGAGGAGCCAGGACACAACTCACTCTCTCTCGGGGGATCTTCTTCTTGCCACAGCCGTCACACGTCAGGGGGAGCTTGGGGCAGACCTCGTGGTGGGCCTTAAAGAGAAGTGGTCAGGCGCGTCAGGGGTGCACGGGGGGCGTACAGACGCAGGGACCAGGCCCGGCACCTGGCCACACGGTGCCATTATCCTCGACTCCATGGGGGCCCACGGTTCCCCAAGACCCCGCCTCAAAGAAGGCACCAGACGCTGGTGGGTCCCACAGGCCCCACGGGAGCCTCAGAGCCATTAGCACCTCGTCTCATCTGCGGCCGCGGGAGCAGCACGGCGAGGAGGGAGACCACTCGCAGCCCCGACCCAGACAGGGCCACGTGGGTGGGGACGGCCGCGCTGGCCGAGGTGGGGACCGGAGGGATTTTCTGGCAATGGACCAGAGGGAACATCTCAGAGACCCTGGCCCAGACCAGCCTCTAGATCTAAGAGTTCAGGGGCGGGGGGACAGAGGAACAGGTGAAGAACACCCTGGGGCACATTCAGCCAACACAGGCTGGCCAACGCGAGGAAACACCACCCACAGGGGGCCGCCGAAGGCGAAGAGAAGCCGTGTAGCCACATTGGGGGTGCAGTCCCCAACGACACAGAAAAGCGACAAGGAGTCACTGTCCCATCTGGGCGTCACGAGGGCACCCAGAGGCAGTTCTGGACTGGACGGCACGACGCCTGGGACTTGTCTGTCAGCCCGGCGCAGGGACGCTGACACAGCCCTGGGAGGGAGCCACGGCCCACGCCGCCCCCCCCGCGAGCATGTGAACTGTCCTCAAGACCACGGGGCCCGGCCCTCACCCCCAGCCCCCGGCCGTGCGGGCACCCTGGCCGCCCTCACCTTCACGTCGGCCCCGCAGCAGGGGGCCCGGCAGTGCCGGCAGCTGAGGCTCCTCTCTGGGCACTCCTGCTCGGCGTGCCGCTCCTTCTCGCCGAGGCGGACCAGGCCTCTGCACGCCGGGCACTCGGTCAGCAGGAACGGGCAGTGACCCTCGTGGCAGCTCTGGCAACACAGGGGCACGGTGTCCACAGAGCGCCCGGGACACTGGGCGGCCCCACCGCACGCTCCTGCCGATGGCCACGCAGCCATGGCCCCCCTTCAGGCAACCCCACAGTGCCGGCGAGGGCCAACACGCCAGGCGCCAAGAATCAAAACCCTCGAACACCTCCACTCCGGCCCAGGGGCCGGGACCCACTCCAGCTGGGGGCGCCTCGCCCACGTTGCGACCCCAAGGACGTCCCTCCCTGCGCCAACCACAGACACAGAAGGGACAACTCCAAATGATGTTCAGAGACCACTGGCCAGACAGTGAGAGGGGCGCCCAGGCGGGGGCAGGGGGCAGGTGCAGGAAGGCGGGAGCAGAGAAGGGAAGCTGAGTCACAGCAGTTGACACAGGGACAAGGCTGGCTGGGGGCCCGGAGCCAGGCTCATCCCGCTGCATGTGGGCCGGCGAGCCCCGCCCTCCCACAGCTGACCCGGTGAGTGTGACGTGGCCAGAGAGGCCCCGCGGCAAGTCCTAGGGACGCAGGGTCCCAGCTGGGGCTCCAGGTGATAGGTCGCAGGGGTCAGGAGTGGAGAGGCCTGCGAGCAACCAAGGAAAACCCAGGGCAGCACGGAAGAAGGACGCGGAGCAGGGGCTGGCTCAGGCCTCGGGGGCTGGGAACCCAAAGGGGACCCAGTCCAGCCAGCCAGGCCTCAGGTTGCTGTTCCACTGTGAGTGAGCTGACAGCAAGACCCCAAGGGCTCTGAGGGACCTGGGACGGCTACATGGACCAGCAGGAGGGGAGGAAGGGCAGGACCAGGGCACGTGCCAAGAGCCCGAAGCCTCGGAGGCGGCAAGAAGAACAGATCAGTCTGGGCCCAACAGCCCTGCAGGGCCGTGGGCTGCGTGGCCAGACAGAGACTGCAGGCAACTCTGGGGAAGGGTCTGCTGGGATGGGGACAGAGAAGGGAGTGGAAGGAGGAGGGGGCGAGAGCTGCAGACTTGCGCGCTGCGTTTCTCTGACTGTGGTAAAACACACGACAGAACAGCGACCGTCCCCACCGTCTCGGGGCGCGGCTCGGCGGCAGCAGGGACAGTCACACGGCTGTCTATCTTCCCACATGACGCTCGGTCCCCATGAAACCCCCACACCCACCCCTGTCCCAGCCCCGGCCCCACCGTGGACTCCCTGTCTCTGTGGGTCTGCCTCCTGCAGGGGCCTCGCATGGGCGGGACCTCGTGTGGGCGGGACCTCGCGTGGGCGGAGCCTGTGACTGGCTTCTCCACCAAGCATAAGGTGCAGTTTCAGAGAGGGCACGCCCCCGTGTGCAACGGTGGTGACGTGGAGCACAGGGACCGGCTGGGGGTTCCTGCAGGGCCCTCCACAGGCGGTCCCCACAGGCAGGGGCGGCTCAGGGGCCCCTGGAGAGCAGGGTCGCCATGACCTCAAGAGGCACAAGGAGAGCCCCAGACGTGCTGCTCCCCCAGCTCTGGGGACAGGCACGGACACCCTGGCCACGTCTGCACCCGGGGGAGCTCAGCGCTGGTCATCCAGGAGCGAGCAGAAGTGACAGGTGAACGCGAGGTCTGTGTGCAGGTCCAGGGACGTCAGATATGGACTCAGTGATGCCCATGCCTTCTCTTAGGGCCCCCACGAGCCTCCTGGAGCAAGCACCCTGACCCCTGACCTCCAGGGAAGCCTCCCTGGCAACCCCTCAGCAGCCCGACAGGCAAGCAGAAACGGACAGCCCGGGCCGGGATGGGACTGGGCTGGACAGCCTGACGCTGCGGCAGCTTGCGGGCAGACCTGCCTCCCTGTGCCCCTCCTCCCCAGGGAGCCCCTCCTCTGGCTCAGCCCCAGTGGAGCCTCCCATACCCAGAGGGCACTGCAGCCTCCCGTGCGTGGGTCCCCACTGACCGGCGAGCCCCACGTGGAGGGCCGGGCCGGGGCCACACTGAGCACAAGGCACCAATCCCGCTGAACCCCAGGGGCCTCGGCGAAGACCGAGGTGCAGCACTCAGTCAGGGCACCAGGCCCCGGCAGGGTGTGCTCTGAGCAAGACATGCTGCGGGGGGCGCACGCAGGCTGAGAGGCCCCTGGAGAGAGCAGGCGCTGCCACGCAGGGGTGCAAGGGCACAGAGGCCAGTGGGTCACACCTGCCAGCCTGCCCCTCGGTCCGTGTCTGGGGCAGGGATACTGCGCCACCCCCGCCTGGCCCGGAACAGGCCCCCCCAGCTGCCCCCCCCGGAGACCCTCAGAGAGAGTTCCAACAAGGTGTGCGAGCATGGGGCAGAGAGAAGCCCCTGCTCTGCCCCCCCACAACGGCGGCTCTCCGCCAGCCCTGCCTCGTGGCCCCGCCCTCCAGAGCAGCTGGCCGAGGTCAGCGCCACGATGTGCCCAGCAAGCAGTCCACAGACACTCCCTGAGCGCTGAGAAAACACTAGACATCGCTGCGGAGGCAAAACACTCCAAGGCAAAGCAGGGTCTCCCCGCCTCTCCAAGCTTTCACCCGCCTGCGCCACAGCGCGAGCGCCCGCAACTCCGCCCCCGTGCTGAGCAGCCCTGAGCCGGGCTGGGCCAGCTCAGACCTGACGGCAGGGCTCCGGCTTGGTGGGGTGAGGGGCACCTGTGCCCCCGAGGCCTGTGGCACTGACAGGTGGGGGAGGTTCGATCAGTGCGTCAAAGGCCAGGGCCAGCGTGTCCTCGAGCAGCTCCGCCCTCCCACGTGACCGAGCCAGCGCTCAGGGACTTTCCAGAGCGTGGGGCAGCCAGGGACTTTCCAGCCTGCTGGCCACCGCAGGAGCCGCGGGCTGGCTGCCGTCCCTGGCCTCAGTTGCAGGCCCCCCAAGCCGCCGCCTGCACCACAGGCCTGGAGGCAGCAGAAACCACAGAAGAGTCAGGAATAGGGGTCAGTCCTCCTGTCCCCAGGGGTGCAATCCCCTCTCAGTCCGCTCAGAGGCAAACAGAGCTCCATGCCCCACATGGCCCGCCCGCCCAGGGGCGACCCCGACCCCGAGGCCCCTCTGAACGGCCGGCAGTGACAGCTGCAGGGCTGGACGTGGCAGCATGGCTGTCTCTGCAGGTGCAGCACGGGGGCCTCTGGGCGGCCGGCCTCCATCCACAGGGCAGAAGTCTCTGCTCCCAGGAGGGGCTCAGAGGGCGTGGGAGCCCAGAGCGGCTCCGCTCAAGGCCCCGGAGCATCTCCTTGTCCAGCCCAGGAGGCTCCTCCCAGACACTCAGCCCAGCTGCCTCTCTGGCGGGACACAGGATGCAGGCCAGAGCCTGAAGACCACAAAGCCCAGCAGCCCAGAGGGCCAGCGCAGCACAGCGCATGTGGCAGAACAGGCACAGAGAAGATCCCCAGGACCCCCACGCAGACCCGACACCCCTGCCTGCTGTCCCCAGCCACGCTGGCTCAGCCCCAGGCCTGCGCGCAGCTGGGTCGCCCGGGTGGGAGCTCGCCGAACCACAGGAGAACCTGGCTTCGCCACCCAGTTCCCTGGCCACGCCACGCGGAGCCCAGGCTGTCACTCTGCACCACTGACCACAACCCCGCCCCCAGCCCCCGGCTGCCAGCACTGCGCTCCGGTCTCTGCGTCAGGCTCTTCCAGGGACCCACAGGACCCCCCCTCCTGGGTCTGGCTCGTCTCGCCGAGTACAGTGCCCTCCAGGCCCGCCCACACTCTCGCTGGGTCAGGGTCCCCTTCCTCTCACGGCCATGTGACGGCCCGTGGTCTGGACTCGCCACGCCTCCTCTGCTCTGTCCCTCCACCAGCGGGCGGGCGCGTGGCCCCGAGACGTCGCTGCGAAGGGCGCTCGTTAAGAAGAAAGGTGACCAGCTCTGGCTGGTGTGGCTCAGTGGACTGAGCACCAGCCTGTGAACCAAGGGTCGCTGGTTCGATTCCCAGTCAGGGCACAGACCTGGGTTGCGGGCCAGCTCCCCAGTAGGGGGCGTGTGAGAGGCAACCAATCACTGTTTCTCTTGCACATCATGTTTCTCTTCCTCTCTTTCTCCCTCCTCTTTCCTCTCTCTAAAAATAAATAAATAAAGCCTTTAAAAACAAGAAGAAAAGCGACCAGATGACTGGACGCACTCTGGCACCTCTCGGCCTCCATGCCGCAGGGTTAGTGGCCAGATGCCCATCACGCAGACGCCTAAAGTGCCGATGCGGGGACACAGGCCACCTCGCGTGGCAGGGACACAGGCCATGAAGACGACTCGCACGCCGGCCCCGCCTGTCCCAGGCCGGGCGCCTTTCTGCGACCCTGCGACGCCTGTGCAGGTGACTTTACGACATCCGACAGCAGCACGACTCGAAACAGGAAAGCCCCAGTCTGCAGACCCGACAGAGAAGCCCCCCCAGGGCCAGAAGGCTGGTTTCCTGCGTGGGCGGGACCCGCTGCAGCGGCTCGCGGGCCGTACCAGCCCTGCCACGCCGCCGCTGCCACCCCCACGGCGGGGCTGCACGCCAGTCCACAGGCCAGGGGACTGAGGCCACGCCACGTGGGCTTCCGTGGGGCGGGTTTGCGCTCCGCACGGCTGGGTCTCGGCGGGCCCCCCGCCGACGTCCGAGAGGGGAACCCGGGAGGCGCTGCGCAGGCTGCGGGGCCACGGCTGCGCGCGGGGAGGGGCTTCCTCCCCGGGAGGCCGTGCCGCCCAGAAAGGCCCTACCTCGTACTCTTTGAGGGTCCCCTTCCAGGTGCAGCCCTCACTGGGGCAGACGGCCGGCAGGCTCTCCACCTCCCTGCGGGCAGCGTTGTCTGGGAAAGCCTGCGGAGAGAGTGGGCCTGCGGTGAGGCCTCCAGCCCCTGCCGCCGACCCTGAGTGACCGGTCCTTTGCACTCAACCGCCAGACAGGACGCCGCTACAGCGGCGCGTTGCCTCCAGCTGCCGAGGTTCCGTCCGCTGTTGGTGCTAAAGGACAGGCGGAACACTTTCTGGTCAACACTTCCAGCTGCAAGACTGCCCACTTACCGAGCTGCTCTCTAAAATGGAGATGCCCTCTTCGTATATGCCCTCGTGCACACAGGCAGCACAGTTCTGGGGCCCGGAGCTGGGGGAGGGAGATGCTGTGTGAGAGCCGCCGCCAAGGACACGCGGCAAATCCACTGGCCCACACCACCCCACGTGTGCTCACCGTTCCCAGGTCAGCGACACGCACAGGTCAACGTGAGGTTCAGAAGGTTCAGAACAGTGAGGAGGCTGGCTCCTCGGACGGCCACCCACACCGCGAGCAAGGCGCTCCCACTCAGAGGCAGGTGCGGCCCACCTCGCCACGGCACCAGCCTGCCCACCGGCAGCCCGCCGTGCAGACTTCCCCGCAGGCCCCGCGCGGGGCTCAGCACGCACCCACGGCCTAGAGCGGCGAGCCGGCGCTGCTGTGACCGGAGACCAGCAGAGACCATCCTCAGCGGCACCCGCCCCCCCACACACCCCGCTGCAGTCAGCGCCGACCCGCCCGCAGAGGGTCTCTGCCTGCTCTCCCAAGCGCTGCCCCGCACCCGCTGTCAGCGAGGGCTCGCCTGGAGCACGGCTCCTGGGGGGGCACCTGCTCCACGCCCCCTCCCTGGCTCTGCAGCCCTGCGGCCAAGCCTGCCCACTGCCCGGTACCTGAGGATGCTGCTCAGGCAGAAGGAGCAGTAGCGGTGGCCGCACTGCGCCTGGAAGGGCCTGCGCAGGACGTTCTTGCAGGCAGAGCACAGGTACTTGTCCTCCAGCTTGGTCCCCAGGATGGTCTTTGCGAAGCCAAACTGCAGCGCGTCCAGCGTGCCGGGAGGGGTCACGCTGGCTGCAGCCATGGGAGCCGTGCCCCTGGGAACCACCAAGCCCTGAGGAGGAAGAGAGTGTATCGTGGCCAGCCTGGGAGGCACCCACTCCACCATAACCCTCTGGGGAAAACACCCTGACCTGGTGGTCAGGGGTCTGGGTCGTCAAGCTGATCGCTGGTCCAGAACCTGAGAAGCAGGACTTGAGTGCTCTGGGAAGCCGGGGAGACAACCCGGCCCTGCCTTCCGTCACCACACAGAAAGCAGGATCCAGACGCAGAGGCGACCGCCCAGCTGTCACCCACACGGCTGCCCCGCACCCGCCAGGCTGGCAGGCTGTCCTCGACGTCACCCAGCCTGCCTCTGAGCACGGAGGACACCCCCCCCACCGCTGACACTGCCCAGTAGCCCCTGAGTGTGAAGTGCAGCCCCTCCAGGACACTCGAGACCCAGGCGGACCACCAGCCTCTGTGGACTCCAAGGGGCTCTCCTTCCTGTGCCTGGAAACACATTCCCGAGTCTGCCCGTGGGCTGGGCCGGAACCTGCGACCTTCCGGCCAGGAGGCTGCGAGACGAGACCACTCCCAGGAGACAGGGTCTGCACAGGGCAGCGGTGACGCTCTGAGGCTGCCCCACTGTCCTAAGCTGGCCTGACGCCACAGGACACAGCGACAGGCGGGGTGTCGCTCTGAGTCTTTGCGGTGAGCCCTGGCCCTGGGGAGGCCTCACACCCGGGGCCCCGCACGGCTCACGACACTCTCAGCTGCGGAGACCCCTGGCCCCGGCAGACGCTGTGCCCAGGGCCGCACCACACAAGGGCGCACCTGTCGCCCACTCACTCGCAGTCCACGCGCTTTCCGAACACGGGGTCGCCCTGGGCCCTCGTCAACCCTCCCGCCCATCCCACGACTGGGCGACCCGGTCCGCTCCAGCCCGCGCGGCACAGACGCAGAGCGTGAGACAGCGGCCCTGAGAAAGCACTGCTCTGGGCAGGGCTGACCCCCACCCCCCGCCATCCCACTGCGCAGAGAGCTGCCCAGGCACTGCACGGGGGGGCCCCCCCGCAGCCACGCCTGGGCTCCGCCGCGTCTGCTCCATGCACGCGCAGGGACAGGCCACGCGTTCTGCCCCATTTTCTCTTGGTCCCACTACCGAGTTGATTCCACAAACTGCTTGTGGTTTAAAGTCACTGCTCCAACTACATTAGACACGAGCTTAAAATGTCACTGAAAAGAAAAAAAGGGGCCACGTTCTTTAGGTGGAAACGCTACTTTGTATTTATTGCTACAAGTGAAACAGAACACGAAGCGTGAAGGACTCTGGTCACAGCGCGTTTCCCACTGGCGACAGCCGGCCCAGAAGGCAGACTGCGTGCTGAGCGCCAGGGAGGGGGCGCCGCCGGCCTTTAACACTCTGGCCCGAGAGCTGCTCGTGGTATCTGCCAGACGGGGCTCTACTCTTGGCGTCCACATCCCGCCTGGACACCCAGACACAGCCGGGGCCCAGCCTCTCAGCCGACTGGCCACACTTCCAGTGGCAGGTGGCACCCGCTGTACGACTCCATAGACTGACTCCTGTCGGACGCAGAACCGGTGCCCCTTTGAGTGGCAGAAACAGGAAGCGGCCCTGATGCACAGCAGGCCTCGGCCTCGGCCCTGCGCCCGCCCGGCACGCGGGAAGGAGGGGTCCGAGCTCGCCAGCGCCAGGGCACTGGCCACAGGTTGGACCGCCGCGGGGTGCCCACGTGCACTCTGGCGGTCCTTAAGTCCTCAACACTCCATTCGAACCTCAGGCATCGACGCGCTACGACTTTCCAGAACCGTCATGAAAACGGCAGAAGGACAAAGGTGCTGTGCCGACACTTGACCGCTCCTGCGGCCTCTCGTGCCTGCCCAAACCCTGGAAGGAAACCTGCGTGTCTCTGGCCTGTCTGAACCTCCCTCTGGCGGAAGCCACACTGGCCCGGGCCCCCCGGTGGCCCCCGCACAGGTGTGTCCAGGAAGGGGTCCTGCCCTTGGGGCAGTGCTCCGACCCAGAACCAAAATGCCCTGCTCGTTCTTTCAAGCTTCCACTTTACCTTCCAACCCTGACTCTCGCAGGGGAGGTGGTTAAAAACGAGACCTACGACCCCTGCCCATTCACATTCGGCCCCCCTTCCCCCAAACACACTCCTGACGTGAGCACACTAACCTCCCACGACAGCCTCCCCCTTTACTAAAAGGCATGTCTCCCGTGTACAAGGTCTTTTTCACAGAGTCACTTCGGTTCTAGGCATTGAGGTTGGGCAGCGCCAGCCTGCGGGGAGAGGCGCGGAGTGTGGCGTTTGGGAGTGTGTGGTCTTCTCCCCATTCCTAGCACAGACCTCCCAAAGCCCTGGGGCCCCCAAGACGAGGGGGACAGAAGAGCACCGCCTGGTGTTCCTAAGCCCCTTTGGACACCAGCCACCCCCAGCCATGGCGGGGGGGCTGCAAACTGACTTAATCACCGGCGGCCAGCGTGCTGACCATCACACGTCATGACAGAGCCCCTGTAAAAATCCCACACGCGTGGGTTCAGAGAGCGTTCAGGCCGGAGGACACACCCCGGGGCCAGCAGGGTGCCATGCTGGAGAGGACATGAAACCCCCTGCCCGGCCCCTGCAGCCACCCCCACCCAGTGGTTGTCCTTCGCTGTGTGACTGCCATGTGTGCCTGACTGCCCGAGACCAGTGATGGCCCCGAGAGCAGGCCGTGCTGGCGCAACAGGGGGTGCTGCCCAGACCCGCGTCCCATCACATGCCCAGCGCAGGCTTCGGGGTGGGGGCGCCACACGGGGAGGCCTCGCACTATCGCGACCCCAGGTGCCAGCACGAACCTCACAGATTCACTGTCCCTCCGACAGCTCTGCACGGTGCTTGGCTTCCACGGCAGGTCTCACTGGGTCCCGCCCAGGTCCACTGAGCCGTATGACAAGCCCACTTAGGGGACATTCACGAAGCTCACGCCCACGCAGCCTCAGTGTGAGCCCCTCACGAGGAGACGCACGTTCTGCCCACAGCTACGCACTGAGGCCGTCTGTTCTCAGGCCCACATCATGCTGAGCAGGTGACAGGCGTACCTCCCATGCCCAACAGCCACCTGCTCCAGAGCACACGTGGCCGAGAGGCCTTCCCAGCGCTGCAGCCCGAGCTCCCGTCCACCCGCGGAACACATCCTTCCGTTCTCCTGTTCAATGCAGGGCTGCCAGCAGAAGAGGCTAGTTCGTTACGACACAGCAACTCTGCCCCACCTTGCCCGACCCAGACGGCCACCCTGCTCCCCTCGTCCGTCTCCCTGTCCTGAGTGTGGGTGTCCAGGGCTGGTGCACATCCCCCTTCAGCTGCTGCGGCCAAATTCGTACAGACCACGCCGCCCTCATCCGCCCCCTCCTTGGGCTGCCAGAACCTGACCACGCTGCTACTGCCAGGTCCTGGCCCCATCCGCGGGGACCGGGCTCGCTGCCACAGCCTCTCTGGCCCTACTGGCCACCAGGGGGTCCTTAACACGCCATTGGGCCTCTAGCTCCTCCCTGAGACCCCAAAGACACCCCCAACTCCACCCCACCAGCCAGAGGGTCTCTGCTCACGGGGCGGCCTCCCCTACGACCCTCACTGCCTGTCCCCTCTAGGACACACACACCAGGAGGCAGGGCCGGGAGAAGGGACCCAGGCCTATGCCGCGGGTACTTGAGCGACTCCCTGCTGCTCTCCAGGCTCCCAGCCCTGTGCACCTGCTAACCTGGCCCAAAGTAGGGCCCCTTGCTCCCGGGACCCGTGCCAGCCATTCCTGCTGGCTGAGTCATCCCTCTCCTCTCCCCCCTACCCCCCCCCCCCGAGTGTGTGTTCCCGTCTAATCCCTACCAGTCCTCAAGACCACCGTGTAAATGCCACCTCCACCCCTGCTGGGCCCCGCGGGGGACACAGTCTCCACCCTGCTGCTGCTTGAAGCTGGACACATCTCAGCTCTCTGGGACAGCCTCTGCTGGGCCTGCCTTGCCGCGCCCAGGCTCAGCCCCTGGGCAGTGATGTACCCACCCAGTGGATACGTGGCCCAACACACAGGGAGGACAGGGGCACCCAGCGCAGTACGGACTTGAGGACAGACAGAAGCTGCACCCACTCTTGGCATAATCGTGGGATCTGTGGGTACATATTTCTGGATTTTCCTCCCTGGACCTTCCCGCATTCCCTGTTCATGCATGGAAACCCACCTGCCAGGCCACACCCAGTCAGCACGCAGCTGCTGGAGGCTGGGTGGGGAGGCTGGCGTTCCCATCGTCAGGGGTACGGGGGGACCTGACACTCAGAACGCACAGTGGAAAGGTCTCCTCCTTCCCGGAGAAAGTGCTTTTTCTAGCAAGAAGTGGTTGCTGTAAATCCTGTGCCCTAGTCCCCAGCCACTGTCAAAACAACATATTCCTTTGGTCCCCAGAGGGATGACATTCAGGTTTATTTCCCCAGTAAGTTTAGAAACTCCTAGAGTGAGAGGCCCCCCTGACAGCCCCTCCCTCACGTCACTGCAACAGACAGAGGCACGCCCGTGGCCTTCGCTGTCCACACACAGCTGGCTCTCATGTCCCAGCTCCAGTCACGGACCACGCGTGGTGCTGGGAGACGGGTGTCACCACTCATGGAGTCGACAGGGCCGGGTGGCACAGTGCAGCCTCTGGAGGCAGAGGTCTGGATGCAGGGGGACACGGGAAGGACTGTCTCAGAAGAAAGGGCAGCAGGCCCAGAGCAGAGGCCTAGATCACAGTGAGAGCCTTTGGGCGCTGCGGCCTGGGGGGCTGAGTGGGCCGCGGGGCTGGGGAGCTGCGGCTCAGAGGCGGGAAGACACTGCCAGCTCCTGCCGCCAGAAGGCGGCTCTAGGGAAAGCAGCTGTTAGGACTTTGTCCGATTGAAACTCAAGCAACCGTCAGTTTTGGGGCACGTAAGTTACCCTGCAATAAAAACTGTTTAAGAAACACTCCAGCAACAGTCCCGGATTGGCAGGGACCTCCTCCTACCGCTAAACATCGTGGTTCTGCTCGACGACACGCCGCCCCTGGGCACCACGCTGCGGGCCGGGCGCCAGGGCCGGCGTGGCCCGTCCCTGCCGCACGCGCGCGCCGAGGGCCGGCTCCCCCGAGCAGCTGTCCTGGGGCCTCCGCTGTCACCGTCGAGGACGGCCACTCTGACCCCGGAGCCTCCCCCGCCGCACTCCAGGCTCCGTCCCTCCGGCAGCTGCCTCCTCGCTGGATCACGGCAGGAGGCCCGCGTTCCAGCCAAGTCCACGTCCGCACCACCCACCTCCGGCCGCGTGGGCCGCGTCCCGCCCCTGGCGCCCACGTGCGAGCGTGGACGGCGCGCCGCCCCAAGGGGCGCGCCGGGTTCAGAGCCCGAAGAGACGCCCGGCCTCCGCTCAGGCTCCCCGGGCCGGGGGCGGGCCGCGCGCCGAGCCGAGCACCCCGACCGCCGCCCGGACGGGAGCGGACAGAGGAGCGCTCCCACGAACAGCCTAATGCACGGCAGGCTGGGGCCGGCGGCGAGTGCGCGGGCACCGGGGCAGCGGCAGGGACAGGAAGCGGAGTTTGGGGGCGGGGGCCGGGGGCCAAGCCGCGGGGCCGCGAAGGGACAAGGGGCGGCCTGGAGGCCGGAGCGCGGCCCCGAGGTGCGGGAGCTCCTCACACCCCGACCGGTCGGAGGCCCCTCCGCGGGCGGGAAGAGGGGGCCGGGCAGAGGCCGGGGAGGGAAGGGGCGGGACGCCCACAGACCGCGACGGCGGCTCGGGGCAGCGACGCCGGGGAGGAGGCTGCACGGTGAGCCCAGGCCCGGACCCTGCATCGTGACCCGGCGCTGTGGACCCCGCGGTGTGGACCCCCGACAGGGCGCCCGCGGGCATTCGCGAACTTTCCTGCGCCGGCCCCGCGCCCACTTTCAGTTTCCGGTTCCCGCGCCTCGAAAAATCCCCTCCGGCCCGCGCGGCGGCGGCGGCGGCACAGCCTCCCTGCCCGGCCTCCCAGAGTCGCGCGCCCCCGCCCAGACCGCAACCCCCGACCTCCGGACCCCGACTCCGACGTCGACCCAGTTGGTCCCACTCACCAACGGTCGCCGCGCGCCCAAAACTGCGCGCCCGCCCAGCGGGTGCCGCGGTCGCCGCCGCCGCCGTGCCGCTGAGGACCCACCCCCGAGCCCTCCTGACGGACTGACACGAGAGCCTACCAGAGCACCCAGGGAGCCGCAGCGGGCTCCGATTGGCCAGATTTATCCCCCGCCCCTCCGCCTCGTGCCGTCCTTTGACGGACTGACAAAAAAGCCTACCAGAAGCACGCAAGGAGCCGCAGCGGGCGCCGATTGGTTGGGGCTGCCGTGACTTGATACTTCATTCATTCACCTCTCTGGTTTCCCCAGCGGAGTCCGCAGGGGAAGCGAAGAACGGGCAGGCTTTGACGTTCTCTGACGCGCGCGAACAGTCCACGTTGTGTCGGAAGTGCTTGCATCACGCTGCCTAAGGCCACCTGGTTTGCTGTTGGAATTCCCCCACCCAAAACACCGTGTCCCTGGGAAACTGCAGCCAGGCCGCCCTGCCTCCGATACAAGCTCCGGACTGGAGGCTGAGTTGGCCAGAAGCCGCGTGGAAACCTCCCACCTGCAGCCTCGAGGCTGTGCGAGCTCTCAAGTGTGGGAAAGCTTCTCCTCCCGACCTCTGGGAGCCCAGCAGCAACTCGGCAGGAAATCGTCCTTCTTGCAAAGAAGAGGTTCAGTTGCAGCACCCGCTTCCTTCGGGGTAAAAGTTAGGAAATCATCTGCCTGACTTCTGCGGCGACTTCCGGGAGTGTCACTCCTCCAGGTCAGGGGCAGAGCACAGGCGTCATTCAGAGATTTGCGAGCAAGGTCTCGCCCCCGGGGAGGCAGCTGGCTGCCTGTGGACTTGCCAGCACTTCTGGCACTAAAACACTTTTGCTCATTGTAAACGTTGCCGCTTTTACAACATTTTCACGCACACACTTTTTTTTTTTTTCAATTTGACTCTGACAACAGGCTTGCACAGAGGGAGAGGGAGCCCTGGTGGCATGACCTGACCAGGAAGTAGCCGACCCTTCCCCTCCAGTCAGCTGGGAGGGGGTGACACCTCTGTCCTGGCAGGCTGGAAAGGGATGACTCACTCTGGCCGTTGGGCAGTTCAGGGGATTCCCAGTCGGGTTCCTTCCTGCCAAAAAGAAAGCAAAACTCAGTCCACAGAGACAGCTATGGCTGGGGAGGAGCCAGGAGGCACCTGGGACAGCCCCAGGAGGTGACCAGGGCTGGGGTCTTGGGTAAGGGAGGGTGCAGGCCTGGAGCAGCTGCCCTGGGCTTCAGCGCCCCTCCCAGAGAGAAGTGTGGGCCTGGCTGCAGATCAGGGGCAAGGCCATGTGGCCACCTGCCCTCTGCCCTTAGGCCAACCAGGGCAGGAGAGGCCTCATCAGCTGCCCACAGAGTGTGCAGACCATGGTGAGGGTGGTTAGCACAGCTGCCTACTCTGCCTGAAGGCAAGCTGCTCCCCCCCCCCCGCCCCCGCCTGTGACAGCCCCGCCCCCTTTGTTTTCCTTTCTCACCTTGACATCTGCCCTACCAGGCATGGCCAGTCCCCTCCTAAGGCCCCCACCTCACGTCCTTTACTCAGGTGTTTGGGAGGAGAGACATCAGCTTGCATACTGGGCAAGGGGGCAGGAAGGGCGACCTGGGCCCCCACTCAGGACCTGGACATGGGATGTCCCACATGTGGCCCTCAGGCTGTCCCCAGAGCCTCCAGATGTGTGGCCACCTCACCAAGTACAATTCACTTCTCCACCTAAGAGCTCTCCCATCGTCTGGTTTTTCAGACATTTGAAGACCAACCCTGGACAGCAGCTTCTAAAATAAGCTGGTTTCACTCTCACTCCACCGTCCTCTGAGGGACACGCTTCCAGAAAGGTGGGGGGCCCCCAGCTCTGCCCCAGAATTCCCCTGCTGGCACCATCCTGGAGGGGCTCCCCCTCTGCCTCCCCCACAACACCCACAGACAGGCCACCCCTCCCCCACGACAACGCCTGAGGTACAGAGAAGACACAGGGTGGGCTGCACCGCGGTCCAGGAGGTCACCCAGAACTGCAGGGGCGGGTGGACTGGAGATCCACGTGGAAGGGTCTGCCCAGCGCCGCCTGTTGGCAGCGGGAGCCCAGCGGGGGAAAGCACAGGGCGCAGAGCTGGGGAGGGACAGTTTTCACGTCCCTTCGCGTTCTCTGTAGACTGGTCATGGACACTTAAAGCGATGAAAGGGCGGGGGCGTGTGCACTGTTCGCTGTCCCACACTTTTTAAGGCCACGGACAATATTACCTAGTCAAACTGCGACTGTGTTTGACGAACATACGGTCACTTCGGAAGGTCACTTCTGGAAAACACAAAAGTGCGAAGAACAAAGCAAAGGTCACCCCAAATTCCCTCCCCAGAGACAAGCTCTGCCAGGAATGCCTAACAGGTTCTACACCCGCTTCCCTTCCGGCAACCTCGGAACGCTGGCTTCACCCCACACCCTCCCGTGCGCGGCGGCGGGTCCGCGCGCGCCATCTTCGGGCTGAGGCTGAAACTGCGGGTGATCCCGCGCAGGCACCGCGCGTCTGCTGCCTCCCTGCCGCACCTCACTCTGACCTCCTGGCTTCAAACCCGCCAACTATGAGCCGGCTCAGCTCACACTTGGACTCAGCAAGTAAGGTCACCTGGCCAAGGTCCGCAGCTCAGAAGACTCCTGGTGCCCTCTGAGGGTGTCCCCCGCACCCAGCAGTAGCAGGCACTCCCCGGCCCACTGGGGGGCCCCAGCAACACTCTTCAGCCCAACTGGGACACCTGACCCTCTGACCCTGGTCCTGCCTCCCGCCTACCGTCCTTACTTGCTTCCCCAGACCAGGTCCAGTGCACTGGAGAAGCTGATGGCCCTCCACCACCGCCGCTGGGCCATTCACTCACTCCCGTCCTCACATGAGGCCGGAGGACAGGACTGGACACCTGATGGATCCTTTTAAACACCCCTCCTCCCCAGGACTAAGGCCGTTCAGGGGGTGTGCGGAGGTGAGCGGAGGCAGCATGGGTGGGGGAGGCACGGACACCTGCTCCGGCGGTGCCCTGGTGGTAGCAGGTGCCACAAGAATGGGAGTAGCAGAAGCCTCTGCAGCATCAGGCCTGGACTCCTGACCAAAAGCCGGGTGGGATGGTGGCTCTCCTGGCAGACATCTGCAGGGACAGAGGACACCTGGGACTAGATGCCCCATTTCCAGGCCCGACCTAATCAGGGCAAGCACCACACCATGAGCTCATGCAACTTTGCATGCCACGAGGCCAGCCTTGCTCTGGGAGAGAGCTGGCGTCGGGTTCACTTGTCTGAGCGGTAGTGAAATTTGCTGAGTAGAATATTTTTACTGCTGCCAGACAAGACACTGCCTCTTTGCAGGCAGACTCTTCCTTCGTTCCCCTCTTTTGGGGGCACACTGAGGTGACCACAGGCATTGTTGGGACCCCCATTGTGAAAATTAATAAAGAAAACCTCAAATAGAACTTGGAGTGGGCGAGTCTGTGGGGTGAGTTCTTCCATCCTACCACTCAGTGTCAATCACCCCAACAGGAAGAGACTTGTGCATCTCCAACAGATGTTTTTTAAGTTACTACCCCAACTGGAGGAAGATTTTCTCCTAGCCCAGCAACAGCTCAGCCAATCAGAGACCATCACAACACAGCCATTGAAAAGCCACTCTGTTTGGACCTCCAAGTTTCCTTCAGTGGATTCTGTTTATAAAGCCCCCTCCTGCCCTGGCTGGTGTGGCTCAGTGGATTGGGTGCTGCTGGCCTGTGAACAGAAGGCTCACTGGTTCAATTCCTGGTCAGGGCACATGCCTGGGTTACGGGCCAGGTCAGATCCCCGGTGGGGGGTACACAAGAGGCAACCACATATTGATGTTTCTTTCCCTCTCTTTCTCCCTCCCTTCCCCCCTAAAATAAATAAAATCTTAAAGAAAAAACCCTCCTAACTCCCCCCTTTCCTCTATAAATGAAGGTTCCTCTCCTTTGTTCTCCAGACTTGCTTATGGTTTTGCAATCATTGCATGCCCTGAATTGTGATTCTTTACTGTTTCTAAATACAAGGTCTGTCCGGAAAAAGCCCAGCCATTGTTACTATAACGAGAACGGTTGGTATGACATGGATGTGGCCTGGCAGCCAAGGAGCATGGACTGGAATGTGCACGTGTGAACAATGGCGACTTCACTGTGCTCACCAGTGGGGGCGTAGATGCCATCTAGAGAGCATGTGTGCTGTCGTGTTTAAAATGACTGAGTAGAGCCTGGTTGGTGTAGCTCAGTGGATTGAGCGCAGGCTGGGAACCAAAGGGTCCCGGTTTGATTCCCAGACGGGGTGCATGCCTGGGTTGCAGGCCAGGTCCCCGGTGGGGGCCATGTGAGAGGCAGCCATACATTGCTCTTTCTCCCTCCCTTCTCCTCTCTCTAAAAATAAATAAATAAATAAAAAATCTTTAAAAAAATAAAAACAATAATTTAAAAATAAATAAATAAAAATCAAATGACTGAGTAGAGCAGCGAATCTGCATCCAACTTTGCTTTCAGGTCCAACATTCCTCCTCGGGAACTATTTACACGATTCAGAAGGCTGCAGCTATGGGCACCTGGTGATTGACAGCTTCACCACGACAACACACCGGCTCCTGCATCAGGTCTTGTGCAGTCTTTTGGCGAAACATCAAATCACCCAGGTGACTCAGACCCCCCCACAGCCCAGATTTGGCGTCCTGTGACTTCTAGCTTTTCCCAAAACTAAAATCACCTTTGAGAGAGAAGAGATGTCAGACCGTCAATGAGATTCAGGAAAATACGGCGGGGCAGCTGATAGCGATTCCACAAAAGATTTTGCAGTGTTTTGAACTGTGGAGAAGACGCTGGGAAAACGGTGTGAAGTCACAAGGTGCCTACTTTGAGGGGAACTGAAATGTCATTTTCCTATGTACAATGTTTCTTGTGTCTTGTATCTCTTTCAGTAAATGTCTCTACTTTTCATAGTATGTGGCTGGATACTTTCTGGACAGAGCTCATAAACCCATTTTTGTTGGTAAAATAACTGTTTCTTTTTTTTAAAGATTTTATTTATTTATTTTTAGAGAGAGGGGAAGGGAGGGAGAAAGAGAGGGAGAGAAACAGCAATGTATGGTTGCCTCTCACACGGCCCTCACTGGGGACCTGGCCTGCAACCCAGGCATGTGCCCCGACTGGGAATCGAACCGGGACCCTCTGGTTCCCAGCTTGCGCTCAATCCACTGAGCTACACCAGCCAGGGAAACTGTTTCATTTTTCAGGTCAACACCACTAAGGGGAACTTGAGCCGAGAGACATTTAGTTGGAGCTTATGGGATATTTTTATGCAGCTCGCCGTCTTGCTCGCCTGTCCTGGGGTAGGTATGTCTTCCATGGCTGCCAACTACCCACCGAGACAGCACCCAGCACTGCAAGTATCGGGGAGTGAAGCAGAAATAAGGTTTGTGGTATGAACCAGAAGTGAGTCTGTGCAGAATTCTTCTAATGGTACAATGTGCAAAATGGTAAGCCGAGGACTCGGTTCTGCCCAACTCCCAGACAGAATGAAAGTTATCTCCCCTGATGAAAGTATTCCCTGATGCAGAATATACAATTTAATTCACCATATGCTTTTTTCCCCTTCGTGTTGGGATTGCATTTATTAAGATTCTTTCATTTGTGCAGCACGCACCTACCTGTAGGAATGTGACAGTGGACACTTCCATGCAAAGCCCCAAGTATTACCCAAACCAACGTCAAGACTAACAGTACCAATTTGACCACACGCACTAGTGAAGGTCTGAGTGGTCAGTCTGTTCTTTCTGTAAAACAATTCTGCGAAGTCGTGATGTGGCATTTAAAGAGAACAGCCAAAAATGTAAGCAAAAGCACTAGAGACGCATTCATTAATCCATAGAAAGGTTGTTTTTCTAAATTTTGTGATGTTTGTGGCATTTGTCAGTGTTTTTTACATTTATAATTTGAGCCCCCTTATACAAAATTATTGTAAAAATGACGGTAAAATATTACAGAATTATTGTAAAATACTGCTCACATATTTTCTAATTTTGGTGTTATAATTTTCCTTCTTTACCTTTTTTTTGAAGGGTTTTATTTATTTTTACAAAGGGAAAGGGAGGGAGACAGAGGAAACATCAGTGTGTGGTTGCCTCTCTGTAGGCCCCCTACTGGGGACCTGGTCTGCAACGCAGGCACACGCCCTGACTGAGAATCGAACCTGTCACCCTTTGGTTCGCAGGCCTGTGCGCAATCTACTGAGATACACTAGCTAGGGCCCCTTCTTTATCTTAAAGAGAGTCCTTCCCCTAATTGAATATGCCCAACGTCTCTGCACCGCGTGACCTCAACTTCAGAAAACAGCGCTCCAGACTGCACGCAGGGGGACAAAATAAAGGGATGAAGCAGAAACGAAGTTCAACTACAGAAAAACTGATGCGTATACATCTCCCTGGCACCCAGTTTGTGAACGGATATCCCCCTTACCCGCGCCCCCTCCTCTACTCGAGTCACTTCTCACTTTCCCTCCCTCGCTCACAGCACCCGGTACCCGCGTTCCCTTACTCCACCGGTCCGCGCCTCTCCCTTCCTCCCCATTCACGCACCTTCCCCGCCTCCTCCGCGCCCCCTCTGAGCCCTTACGCCATACCCTCCGCGCCCCCTCCGCGCCCCCTCCGCGCCCCCTAGCGCACACTCTGGGACCTGACGTCGCCACTCTTACGTCATGCACTGCTCCGCGTTCCCCGCCCATCAGACGAACTGTGCGAGCATTGGTCCCGAGCCGCAGGAAGTGCCCTCCTCTCCGGACCGCAGACCAATGAGAGGAGGGGGCGGAGCCCTGACTGGCACCGGAAGCGGCGGAGCGACGAGGCGACGTCGCGTCTCTGGGTCTCGAGCAGCTGCCGCGGAGTCTCCCGACGGACCGCGGGATCCGCCCGCCCCGCAATGGCCGAGAGCGACTGGGATACGGTGACGGTTCTGCGCAAGAAAGGCCCCACGGCCGCGCAGGCCAAGTCCAAGCAGGTGCGGGCGCCGCGCCGGCCTCCCGACCCCGGAGCGACCGGGAGGACCGGGCGGGACTGACGCGGGGCCGACCCGGAGGCGGGGACCGCGGTCAGGAAACCGGGGAGGGAAGGGGCGGGGACCGGGGCAAGAGAGCCAGCCTGTCCGGGACAGTCCAGGGCGGACGTGGGGCGTCCTGGGTGAAAACGGGCAGAAGGTAGGACCGATGACGGTCGGGCGATAGCGGGTGGGGTGGGGGATGGGACGGCATCTTGGGTCTGGAACAGGGCAGGGCGGTGGGGGGACTGGAGCGCGGAGGACCGCGGGGCCGTGGACCGGGATCTAGCTGGGATCGGAGCAGAAGGGTCGGGGGTTCTCGGACGGATGGTACAGGCCTGGGGTTGGCGTCGGGGCAAGGTCCCGAGGCCTTAGATTTCTGGGTGCGCACAGGGACAGCGAGGGTGAGGCGGATGGAGGACAGGGCAGGATTGTGAGGAAGGACCATGGGGAGGGAACCGGGGTCCTGGGGCACGGATATGGGGCAGGGGTGGGATGGGGCCAGGCGGGGCTGGAGTCCCCCAAGAGAATCTCTTCAGCCCGAGGCTGCCTGTGTGGCCCGCAGGGGCATGCTGCCTTCCAGGCTGAGGTAGCTTCCCCATCTTGCGAGTGGAGATGAGCCCTGAGGGGCATTTGAGGGCAGAGGCTCCAGCCTGGCTAACCTGTCCAACCTGTCCATGGCGATCTGAGTCCGATGTAAGGGGGCAGGAGTGGTTCAGTCACCCCCCCAAGCTCTTTTGTGCCCTCAGGAGCCTTAGACACGCAGCGCTGGGTCTGGGCCAGGACTAGCTGCGGTCCTGGTGACCAGCCCTCGCAGACCTGTTCTGGACTTGCTGCACAGTCAAAACGAAGTTCTCTCTTGTTTTCCAAAGGAAACTTCACAGCCACAGCCAGGAATCACGGGAACAGGTCTAGGAAGTGCCTTTGAACACATCACGCTTAGGAGTGTCCGGCAGTCACTTCCCTGAAGTGTTAAGAGGCACCAGGAAATACTGGTCATCGCCCACAGATCGAGGGGGTGGCACTCTCCGTGGTGTGGGGAGCGGGGTGGTGCAGCCTCCGGGCGCTGCGCCCTCTCTGTCATCGGACCCCGAGCCCTGAGGGAGGCCCGAGCGGGTCGGCGTGGCCTGTGCAGGAGGGTCTGTCTGTGTCGGTGTGGACTCGTGAGAGGAAGCCGTTAGCACGCCGCTCTCAACGGCAGGGGAGGGAGCGACTCCTGGTTTCGGTAGCCGCAGCTCATTGAGAGTTGCCTGGGGGTTCGGCCGAAGGCGGCTTTGTGTCGCGAGCCCCTGTGTCCGTCCTTGAAAGAGCCTGGGCGGCGCCCACCCTTGGGACTGCCCGGCTCAGAAAGCACCGGTGCGCTGCCTAGGGTGCAGCGGCCGGCACTGTGAGTCTGCACAGCCCAGCTCGTCTTCACCAGAACGTTCCCTGATTTTCCAGGCCATCCTCGCGGCCCAGAGACGAGGAGAAGATGTGGAGACTTCCAAGAAGTGTAGGTGCCTGTGCTTCCCGTCGCGGCCAGGGCGTGGCGGCGGGGCCTTTGTGCGGACGTCCCGGGTGTCTGGGTGGCTGCTGGCAGCTGAAGCTGCCACAGGGCTGGGAATGTCTGGAATCTTATCAGAGCAGCTGTGGCCGGCAGGGGCCAGGAGGGTTTGTTCTACCCACTCCCACAGCTGGGAGGAAATTCCGGGCTCGGGGCTCTGAAGCCTGTGAAGTTCTCATAACGCGTGGGTCGCCTGGCTTCCTGGGTCACCTGGGTGCAGGGCGTCTGGCCAGCCGTGCCTGGTTCCCATCTGGAACGGGCTTTCCTTGGCGTTGGCAGCAAACCCTCTCTCTGCTCTCGCCTCCCACCGGTCCAGGGGCTGCCGGCCAGAACAAACAGCATTCGATCACCAAGAACACAGCCAAGCTGGACCGGGAGACCGAGGAGCTGCACCATGACCGGGTGCCCCTGGAGGTGGGCAAGGTGATCCAGCAGGGCCGGCAGAGCAAGGGGCTGACGCAGAAGGACCTGGCAACTGTAAGTGTGGCAGCCCCTCCTCCCGGGCTCGGCCAGGCAGGTGGGGCCCCGGTTCAGAAGGGCCTGCACTGCGGGCTCTGCCTCCCTGGTGACTTAGGGGCTTCGTTTGCCCTCACCCTTGCCCCTGGTACCCCCAGAGGCGTTTGGGGAAGCCACCTGAGACCAGGTGTAACTTTCTCTCACGCGTGACCCAGAATGTCTGGGAGCCTCTCTGCTGAGTCCCTGGGCCCTTCGCTGCCACAGAAGGTGGTGTCCCTGGGGTCGTCCATGTGCGTTCTAGTTTTTCAGCATTTCCTTATTGAAGTGACATGCACAGAATACATTTCTTTAGAAAATCAACGAAAAGCCGCAGGTCATTGCAGACTACGAGAGCGGACGAGCCATTCCTAATAACCAGGTTCTGGGCAAAATAGAGCGAGCCATTGGTGAGCGTCCTTCAGTCTTCATGGTGGGCTGGGTGTGAGGATTCCCCCTCCTGAGTGGGGTTGGTGAGGACGAGGCGCAGGAAGTCCCAGGCTCAGAAAATTCCCAGGAGCGGGCTGTGTGGCTGTCTTCTCCTTTCGCGTTTCCTCCACCGCCCTCCCCCCGAGGTGCACCCTCAGTGGCTCCATTTCTGTTCCCACACGTCCCCGCCCTCCGTGGTGTCGGCTGGAGCCCCAAGCGCTGTTTCTGGGCAGTTCTGGGCCTCCGGCCAGCAGGTGTGGAGATCCCAGCCAGGAGCAGGGCCTGCTCGTCCGTAGTCCTGCGCTCTCCCTTCCTCTCTCTGCCCCTTGTTCCCGTGGGGGAAGGGAAACTGGTGTTTGGGGTCCAGTGGGTGCCCGCTGCCCCCTTGGGGACCTGTGGGTGGGGACGCTGTGGAGCTGCTCTTCCCTGTGGGGCTGCGGGGTCAGTGGGTGTGTTGACCCTTTCAGGCCTCAAGCTCCGGGGCA
The DNA here is from genome assembly GCA_004026765.1 of Micronycteris hirsuta. Taxonomy (NCBI): domain Eukaryota; kingdom Metazoa; phylum Chordata; class Mammalia; order Chiroptera; family Phyllostomidae; genus Micronycteris; species Micronycteris hirsuta. The sequence continues at coordinate 142,939 of PVJI01000542.1, forward strand.
AGGACGTGGGGAAGCCCATCGAGAAGGGGCCCAGGGCGAAATGAAGACAAAGCCTCGAAACCGGTGCGTTCCAGCTGACCTTGTCTGGCTGGTTCCCCTTGACCCCCAGCGCCACCATGGGTCTCTGAGTGGCCGAGCGGAACACAGGTGTCGGCCCTGCCCGGGAACCCCTCCACCCGAACCTGCTGTCAAACAAAGCCTTGCAAAGTGTGTGCTTCTCCTGTTTTTCCTCCCTGCCCTGGTCCTCGGATGGGGTGCAGAGCACCACTGTCCTCTCCCAAGGTGTCGGCCTGGTTGTGGGCGTGGCTCCTGGGGGCGCTGAGTCGGGGCCCCTCACGTGGGCGGGTGGGGGGGTGGCCTGGTGCGGTCCAGAAGGGCGAGGGTTCTGCCTCCCGTCTGCCTGTCAGAGACGCTAATAAACGTTCCCGTTGCCCTTCCTACTGGTGCACGGCGTCATGTCCGGTCCCCCGTCACCCACCCACAGGTGCCCCACACCCTCGCCCTTCGGCCCACTCTGGGGTGGGGGCTCTTCGTGGCAAATGCTGGGGCAAGGGGCAGTGTCTGAGAACCCGAGTGTCACCACCTGCCAGGACAGTTAGTGGTTGTTGGCCGGCCTCTTGGCACAGTGCCCCACACCCCGCCCTCCCCTGGCCCTGAGCCCGAAAGCCACAGCCTTCCCCGCAGAGCCCGGCGGGCCCCATGTTCAGGTGGAGCTGGCGGGATGAGAGCCCCTGGCTGTCACCACCCAGCCCAGATGGTGTCTGAGTGTCCCCCCCACCCCCGGAAGAGCAGAGCCCGAAGCCCTGCCTGGGTTGAAAAGACTGACTCCATCTTACTAGACAAGGACGGTGTGGGGGCGCACCCGGGACCCTGACACGCCCTCAGACCCTCGGAGGGCGGGGACCTCAGCTTTGCTTTCCAGGGGCCTGCTCGGGAGGTCTCCAGGGCACAAGTGAGCTCTGCTTTCACATGTGTCATTGGGGGACTGTGGGAGCCTTGACCATGGGGTGGTGGGCACAGGGACCCTTCCAGAATGGGACACACAGATGGGCTGGCGGGACAGTTTATTGTCGGGGTGAGGGCTGTGGGCCTCCACCCAGCCCCAGGGAGGGCTGTATCCTTCCTGGCTGAGGCCGACAGGATGGGGGAAGCTCGCCTGAGGAGCCATGGTCTTCTATGGGTCGTCGGTGACCAATGCTGGCAGGGTCACTTGGTCCTAGAAGGAAGACAGGAGCCTGGTGGCTGCTGGGTGGCAGGGGCTGCTGGCACCAGCCGGGCGGTCGAGAGGGTCTCTGCCCCACTGCTCCCTGTGCTCCAGGGACAAGCTGAGTGCAGGGCACAGCGGCTCCCCTACCCAGCCGCCCGCCCCCACCCTTGGGCCCTACCGCATTGAAGAGGATGTTGTCAAGGCCCGGGGCGGTGGCCGCTGTCCCATCCTGGGAGGGGCAGCCCCGCTTCTTCCGCAGCCAGTGCCGCCCTGTGAGCCCAAGCAGCGCCAGGAACACGGAGAAGAGGAGGGCACCGCCTACTGAGGCTGGCACCACCATGGCCACCGCCGTGTTCCCTGTGGGCCACAGGGCAGTGAGCCCTGGGACTTGACCTGCCCTGCAAGTCCCACCCCTGAGGCCAAGATCAGCGCCCGGGGGTGCTCGTCCCTGCTTCTCCCTGTGGGCTCCTGGGCTTCGCTGCTCTAGACAGGGCTGCCGGCCAAGGCTGGGGACCTGGCCAGCAGGTGGTGGTGCTCCAGACTGGCCACCACGGGGCGGTGAAGCGACAGCAGCCAGCACACGCTCCAGGAAGAGGCTGACCTCAGCATCTGGCCTGCCCGGCACCCCCAGGGCCTGGCCACACCCTGGGAGCAGCGCGTGCAGTTCAGGGGCCCGTGGCGGGGCTGGCGGGGGGGGGGGGGCGGGTGGCAAAGGGCCCGGCCTTGGCGGCTCTCCCGGTCTCTCAGGCAGCCCTGTGGGCCACAGGCCGCAGAGGCCCAGGCCCAGAGCAGGGCCAGCCGGCTCAGGTAGGGCTTACCCTGGCTGGGTGCGGGCGGCTGGCAATGCTGCCCAGCCAGATACTCAACGTCGTCCAGGGCGATGGGCCCCAGCACTGGCTGGCCCCCCAGAGTGGCTTCAAACACGATCTGGCCGCGAGGAGAGGAGAAGCTGTGACCAGAGGAGGAGGGGGCCCAACCCAAGCCCCCAGAGGCCCCTGGCTCTAAGCGACCCAGCCTCACCTGGAACTCCTCGGCACTGGCCACCTCCACCTGGCCTTCTAGCCACTGCTGCCGCAGGCGCCCCCCTGCGCCCCACACGACCTGCTGGCTCCGGGTGCCTTGCAGGAGCACCCTCAGCTCGCCTTTGTCTGCGGGGGGGGGGGGCCAGGGTAGGTCAGGTCCCCTACCTACCCAGGGGTGTGGTGTCCCCAGGCTCCCGCTGCCCCTGCTGCCCTGGTGCTGCCAGCCGGGCCAACTCACAGAAGTGCTCAGGGAAGCCCATGTGGTACCAGAAACGCAGGCAGGCGGCCTCGGTGGCAGGCAGAGGCTGGCTGCACAGCCAGGCCGCCCGGCCCCCCGGGCCCAGCATGCCAGTTTCGAAGAGAGCAAAGTGGCCTGGGAGTGAGATGGGCCCAACTGACTGTGTGGAGGTGGGCCCTGGCCCGAGGCCCCAGACCCTGGTAGGAGCCTGGACCAGCTGGGTGGGCTGTGGGCCCCTGAGTGGGTGCAGCTTGGGGCCCCCTCCCTGGCCCAGACCTACCTGCATCAGTGCCAAGGGTGTGGTCCACAGGGGGCTGGGGGTATCTGGAGGGTGTGTTCCCACCGCTCCAGTCCCAGCTGTACCTGCCCAGGCCGGGCCGTGGCAGGTGGCTCCAGCCACACAGGTCAGTCTCGAAGTCACAGGAAGCTGCAAGGAAGCTGGGCAGTGAACAGCGCCACCCCCACCCCCACCCCCGGGGCAGCACCGCTTCGGGGCAGCGCTGGCATGGAGCTGCTACCGCCGGCGTCACAGCGGGTCCCCCACCTGGCCGAGGGCAGGGCCCGTCCTGCAGGAGAAGGTCGTCCAGTGCGATGTAGGAGCGCTCCGTGCCGGCGGCCACAGCCTCAAACACCACCTGGACGGACACGGGCAGCCTCACGCCGGGCCTGGTGCGGACAGCCGAGGACTGCGGGGGGGGGGGGGGGGGGGGCCGCGCCCAGCACTCACCCTCCAGGCCCGCCGGGCCCGCACGCCCACGCTGCCCAGGCGCCAGGCACGCCCTCCGCGGTCGCTGATGCTGAGCACCTGCCGCCGTTCGGCCTCCTCCACGTGGACCTGCAGGGCACCTGCCCCACCGGACAGCCAGTGGGTCAGCCACAGCGGGGGAGCTGTGCCCTCTCAGGCCCCTCCTCCTGGCAGCCCTCACCTGGGTTGTGGAGGCTCAGGTGGTACCAGAAGGTCAGGCAGGCCGGTTGGGCCAGGGGCCTGTGCTTCTCTGAGGTCAGGGAGGCTGCGTGGCCGCGGGGCAGGGCCTGTGGGCTCGTGTCCACAATCACGTAGTGCCCTGGATGTGGGCGCCAGCCTCAGCCTGTAGCCCCCCCAGCTTGACCCTCCCCGCCCCAGCCCCTCCACCCCCCCAGGTAGGCACCCTGAGCTGTCCCTGTGGTGTGGTCAGTGCCAGGGCCCCAGGCAGTGTGGCCGGTGGCGTTGGCCTGGCGAGTCCAGAGGCCCCCAGTGGAGAAGCCGCATGCCGAGTCCTCGAAGGAGCAGCGCTCGGGGGCCCAGCAGGGCCCAGGCCGCACGGCCACGTCGTCCAGTGCCATGGTGCCCTGGTACCCGTCCCGAAGGCCCTCGAACAGCAGCTGCGGGCAGGGGGTGTCAGCACTGGGGCCTTGTGCTGCCCCCCCGCCGCCCGGGAGCCGGACCTCACCTGGTACTGGGCACCAGAGTCCATCTGGTGGTGGAGCGTGGCCCAGGCCTCACGCCAGCGGTTGCCATCGGTGCCCGACTGGGACCACAGCTGTGTGTCCGCCTTCCCATCCTGCTTCATAACCAGGCGTAGCGTCCCTACAGGGAGAGAGGGGCTTGGGGGGGAGCAGACCCCACTCCTGACAGCCCCCCGCCCCATCCACAGCCCCTGAGGGGCAGAGTCGTGTGTAGGCCATCTCGAGCCTCCAAGCCCTGCCCTGCTCTGGGCTGCTCACCAATCTGGGGCCCGCGGATGTGGTACCAGAAAGAGAGACACTCCTGAGGGACCACTGCTGTCTGGGGCTGAGTGAGCAGGTGGGCTCCAGGGCCTCGGGCTGGAGGGTCCATGGGGTCCAGGAGCATGAAGTGGCCTGAGGGGAGGGAGTCAGGGAGGGGCACCCCGAGCCTGAAGCCACCCCCACTCCTGGGCACTGCCTCCCTAGCCTGGTGCCCCCTACCTTTGCCTGTGGTGTGGTCGTACCCGGGGCCCTGGCCCTCCACCCGGCGCCAGTGGGCGTCGGCGAGGTGGCCGGTGTGCCAGCCACACGCGTCCCGCTCGAAGTTACAGGAGACTTCTGGAGGTGGGGCAGTAGTGGCTCAGCACGCCTGTCCCCCGCCCTGCACCCCTGCGGCACCTCAAGAGCGGGGGAGACTCGTTCTCTGGAGCGGGTCTCCAGAGGTCCCTCGAGGTGATCTGGGTGGTGGCCCCGGGGTGGGGACTGGGCGCGGGCGGCGGAGGGGAGGGAGACCTGTGTCTGTCTCGGCGGCCACCGTGGGGCTGCAGTCCTTCAGGAGCACGCTGTCCACCCCAGCACCCTGCTGACCAGGGCCGTCCAAGTCCACCAGGCCAACAAACTCCAGCTTCATGGCGGGCGTGAGGGAGGGGCTGTTACGTCAGGGCTGGCTCCATGAACCCCCCCCTCCGCCCCGGGCTGCCCTGCTCACCCGGAAAGGCCTCTGGCGTTTGCCCAGCAGGACCGTGCCCAACTCCCAGGAGCCACCGCTGCCGCCGCTCGGGGCCTCCCACACCAGCTCCCGGGTGCCTCCCTGCACCACGAGCAGGGCCAGGAAGCCTAGCCAAGGGGTCAGTCACCGTGGGTCGGCTCACCTCGCCTCCACCCTCCTGCAGGGCGCACCATGGAGCTCTGGGCCCAGGGCTGGTTAGGGGACTGGAGGGAGAGTGGGACGTGGGACAGCAGTACCTCGGGCGTGACTCTGGAAGTAGTAAGCCAGGTGGAGTTCACAGTGGGGGCCTGAGGGGCCCAGGGGGGGAGTGAGGATCCGGGCCTCTGGGGTCAGCTGCCCCCAGGCCCTCTGCAGGGACAGGAAGTGCCCTAGGGAAGGGCAGGGCCGCTTAGGGCAGACTCCTTCCAGGGGCCCCCAGCTCAGAGACCCTCCCAAGTGGAAGAGCAGAGCAGGGGGCCCCTCTGGGGGCACAGCTCACAGGTGGCGGGCCCCCGCTGTCCGGGCGGGAGACCGGGGCCTCACCAGCAGCAGCCCCACCGGCATCTGCGCCGGGGCCCCCGCTCTCCCGGGCTGGGAGACGACCCCACTGCAGGCGCCCCACGCTGGTGTCCCCCCAGCCTCCTGCGGTGGGGTGCTCGAAGTCCGTGGTGCCTGCAATAGGAGCGGACGCTGAGGGGGCCTGCCCCCCCAGCACAGGGGGGTTCAGAGGGAGGGAGGACCCCGCCCTCCAGCTGCCCCTCACCACAGTCCTGCTTGTCCTCGCCCCCCTCACACTGCTGCTGGAAGTCACACAGCTGCTCCGGGGGGATGCACAGGTCACCACAGGAGAGGTGGCTCCGCTCACAGAAACTCTGGGGCTGCCAGCCAGTCAGCCGGTCGCTGGGGACCCAGAGCCCTGCGGGTGGGCGGGGCACCTCTGCAGGAGCAGAACAGAATGGGGTCAGGGGGTGGAGGGGCTACGCTTGCCTAGGGAGGGAGGGAGGGGCTTGGCAGGCTCACCCAGGGCCGGTTTGCAGCCGTTGGACAGGATGAGGTCGTCCAGGCCCACGACGCCCCCTGGACCTGTCTGCCCAGCCAGGAGGATCTGAGGGCACAGGGGCACCTAGCATCTGCCTACTGTCTCCGGGGTCTGCTCCCTCATGCCCCCTCCCCGCCTCCCCATCACTACCCACAGCCCTTCAGGAGGGGCCATCTGCAAGCCACCCGGCTCTGGCCTCTCCAAAGCCCACAAACCAGCAAGCTCCCCGCGGAGGGCGCACGCGGTGCCGCTGCCTGTCCCCCACTGCTGCCCTGGAGGCCTCACCCGGAAGGGGTGCTTGCTCTGGATGTCAACCCGGTCTCGGACCCAGGTGGCCCCCAGCTCCCCGTGGCGCCTGCGCAGCAGGACAGGGGCTCGGGGGGCGCCAGGGCTCTGAGCCTGCAGGTGTAGCTGGAGGAGGCCGGTCTCGGACCCGTGCAGGTAGTGGTAGAAGGTGAGCTGGGAAGGGACCGAGGGTAGTCAGGGGAGACTCCTGGGTCCCGGCAGCCAGGAAGGGCAGCCCTGTGTCCCCCGCTGGCCCGCCTCACCGAGCAGCTGCAGGAATCCGAGGCCTGGAACTCGGGGCTGTAGAGGACAGCAAAGGCGCCGGGCGCGGCCACAGACACCAGAAAATAGCCTAGGGGGAGAGCAGGTGTGGGCAAGGGGTGGGTGGGGGGAGGCACTGCCGCCGAGGGTCCGCAGGGGGCCGCACCCTGTGCGCTGTTCCGGCTGTGGTCTCTGCGCGGCCAGGCGGGGTGCTTGGGGACACGGGCACTGTGGTTCCGGGTCCAGCCCTCTGAGTGGTTCCACAGGCCCAGTCCCATCTCGAAGTCGGTGGACGTGTGGTGGCCTGGGGCAGGAAGCAGGCTCAGGCCACCGAGCAGGGCCTCCTCCCTGGCCCTGGCCTCCCGGGTTGCCGAGGGCCTCGGGCTCTATCTCCGGACACAGCCGGCCCACCCCCAGGAGGACCAAGGCAAGGGGCAGCCCGTCCTGTGCTCTCTGAGTGAGAATCCTGGCTCACTGCATGTGGCAGTGTCCTCGTCCGAACTGTCCCCACAGTTGTCCTCGCCGTCGCACAGCTGGTGAGGCTCCACGCAGGCCTCGTTCCGGCAACGGTGATGCCCCTGGGGGCAGCGTGCCTGGGGCGCTGCGTGTGGGAGGGGTAACCTGTCACCCTGGCCTCGGACCTGGGGAGGGGCGGCTCGGGGCCTTCTGAGCAGGGAGTGAGCAGGCAAGGGCCTCTGCCACCCGCTGCCCCCAGCTGTGGGCCCCGGCAGGGGTCTTACAGGGCAGCCCACAGCCCTGGAAGGCCACGTCGTCCAAGGCCACGGCGCCCCTGTGGGTGGCGTTTCGGGTGGCAGAGAAGGTCACCTGAAGAGAGCAGGGTCCTTAGGCCCTAAGCCAGGGCTCAGACCCAGCCCTCTGCCCCCACCCAGAGCACCCTCCAGCTCACCTGGAAGGCACCCCGGACGCGGCCAAGGGCCACCACCAGCTCCTGCCAGCCTGGATGCCAGGGCCCTGAGCTCTGCCACAGGGCCAGCGTCTCTGTGCTGTGGGTCAGCTCCAGCTGCAGCTCAGCCACATCTGCAGGGGGCGGCCACTGGGCAGCTGAGCGGCTCTTCCAGGCCTCCCCCTGCCTGCTGGCTGTGCCCTGCCCCCGAACTCTGCCCCTTCTCTGGGGCGCCCTCCGGTTCTCTGCAGCAGCCAGCTTTCTCGTCCTGTCCCACCCCCGGCCCCCCAGGCACACCACCTCAGCCGGGGGCCACAGGGTCCTGGGCGCATACCTCCGGGGGCCGTGTGGTACCAGAGCCTCAGCTCGCAGGCAGGGGCCGCCTCATGCAGGACAGGGGAGCACAGGGCAGCGACGGACGCCTCTTTCCCACGGTGGGTGCCAGCGGCCACGTACCAGCCTGGACAGGCGGCAGGGGCAGAAGGTGGGACAGGAATCAAAGCAGGGACGGGGCAGCACGGGAACCAAAGAAGGGGAGGGCGGCCAAGCCTCACCCAGGTCGGTGCCCAGAGTGTGGTCCGAGTGCGGCCCAGGGTCCCCCATAGCAGCCCCTGCCCGGTCCCGCAGCCAGCTGTAGCCTGAGGTGCTGATGTCTCGCCAACCACAGGAGTCTCGCTCGAAGTCGCAGATGAAGGGGGTGCCCTGGGAGGGCGAGGCCCCGTTGTGACCTGGGACCGCGGGCAGTCAGGGGAGCTGCCCTGCAGGCGAGCCCGCCCTCTCCCAGGCGGGCGCACTGGCTCACCGCACTGGGTCTCGTCCGAGCAGTCCCTGCAGTCACACAGGAAGTCGCACACGGTGTGGCCAGGTGTCCCGCAGTGGCTTGGGGCCCAGGCCCAGCCCGGGGGCCCTGCTCCAGCAGAAACACAGCCAGATGGTCTCAGGCAGGGGACTCCCTGCTTCCTGATATGCCTGGGAAGGTCCCAGGTCCCAGAATCCTCAGGCCCAGGAGCCCAGGCTGCTGCTGCCCCGCTTAGGGTTTCAGAGTGGGATCAGGAAGGGAGGGGCTGGGCCTGTGGCTGGGGCACCCTGTGCAGGCCAGAGTGTGTCTGGCCCCAGAGAGGCTGGTTGTCAGTCAGTGTGGAGGGGTGTAGGCATGCTTGGGACAAGTGGCCCCCCATGTGGGACACCCCCTGGCGGGGAGCAGGAGCCCTGCAGGCAGGGTGTCCCCGAGGGGATCTATCAGAGGGTAACCCAGACCCCCGCAGGCTCCGTCCAGTCCAGGAGCACGGCTCTGCCTCCAAGGCCCTCTCACCCTGGGCCTGGGTGGGCGGGAGCCTTGCCCTTCCCCAGCAGGCAACCCCCGAAGCAGGTCACCCGGGGCCTGGTACCCAAGTCCCCAGCCAGCTCTGCTTCAGGAGCCGGACCCACTGACTCACCCAGGAGCAGGACCAGGACGGGCAGGATCTGGCTGGGCAGAGCCATATTCAGGCCACAGAAGTGAGGCTAGGGGCTGCATGCACCCTGGGCAGCCTGGTGAGGACTTCGCCCAGTTTCCAGTCCTCACCTGTACACACCGAGTCTGCTCTAACTGGGGAGAGGGGCCCGGCCCCTTCTGTACCTGCAGCCCCTAGGCTGGCCCCACCTTGGCTGCTGAGTGTGAACATCCGGTTGTAAAAGTGGCCAGGAGAGGGGCCCCTGGCCCAGGGCAGCTGCCACTGGTGCAGCACCTCCAGCCCTGCCTGCCACAGGCCCTGCTGGAGGCAGCACCGACTGCGGCTGCTTCTCCCAGGGCTCGGTCCCCACCATGGCTGTGAGGTCGGCCCGGCTCAGTCTGCCAGCAGGAGCCCGGCGTGCACAAACCTGTGGAGGGGGGCTGGCAGCTAGGGACCTCAACTACCTCCATGTCTGTCACTCAGTCTGTGGTTCCCGTTTGCTTGCTCACCCATCAACAACCATTTCTTCATGGGCAGCTGTCCTGAGTAGCATGGCTGGGTGCCCAGGGGCCCTGTTTCTCACGGCACAGACCACAGACCCCCCAACCCCCGTGCAGGGTTGAGAGCCAGGCTCTGCTGGCCATTGACGCTGTGACCTGGGAGCCTGGCTCACCCGAGCGTTCCTCATTGGCAAATGTGGCAGCAATGGCACCGGCGCAGTGGCCGCTGTGAGCTTCCCGAAGGCACACCCGTGCTCACAGTGAGCTACAGGGACAGCTGTGCCTCCGTGTGCCTGGTGACCCCCCATAGCCCTGCACTGGGAAGAGGGGAGGGGCTTCTGGGAGCGGGATGCCGGGCTTCATGTTGGAAGGAGGCTCTGACTGTTCTGGGCTGTGGAAGCAAAGGGCCACAGGCCACTCTCGGTGTGCGACCTCAGCTGGCAGAGCACAAGGGCACACTGGAATAAGCCTCTGGGGTGGTGGTCACTGGCACCCTCCCTGCATTGCACCCTGTGGTGGGCACCCCCGCCCCAGGCACCGAGGAACCAGGTGCTAATTCCTTGGGCAAGGGTGAGGTGGGCCTCCTCCCAGATGTCCTTGGGGATAGCAGCCATGAGGAGAGGCAATTAAGCCATAAATGGGGATAGCAGCTAGCAGTGGTGGGGGTGGGGGCGCCCTTATCAAACCCCAAAGGGCTGACTGTGCCTCCTTGGGGCCCCCCGGGAGGGGCCCCGCCGCCCCCAGGGCTGCCTCTGGCTCTCTGCTACCCCCCTGCTGTGCTCAGGGGTCTGGAGGGATGACCCAGGAGCAGAGAAGCCAAGACACAGCACACAGGCACCAGCTGGGGTGACGATATTTTAATTCCAGTGGGCGAGGTAAACCTGGGTCCTGGGCCAGGCGGGTCTCTGTCCAGAGGCCTGGGCGGGGTGGCAGGTCATGGGGACAGGGAAGGGTGTGGCCCCACCCCTCTTGAGGGGGCTTCAAGGGCAGAGTCCTGAACCGGCAGCCGGAGTCAGCAGGCCTCAGAGGCCCTCAGTAGCCGTCATCAGTCCAGGTGACCTCGTAGTCAGGGTACCTGGCCTTGATCTTCTCGGTGGAAACAGAGTGCTGGGCGCGACCAAATCCCTGAAGAGAAACGACGTCTCTTACCGCCCGTGTGCTGGTGCTGCGTGGCCAGTTGGCTGTGACGCTTGGGAGGCAGATCAGGGCAGGGGCCCCAGGGCAGAGCCAAGTGCCAGCATCCCGAACCACCCCAGGTGGCCACCAAGGTGAACAGACCTCCTAGTGGGTTCCTTTAGCCCAAGGCCCGAGCTATTCCAGGCGCTGACAGAAAGCCCCTGTGTTTCCACTGTAGCTTGGTAAAGGTAGAGGGAGGAGCCTCTGAGTTTTACCCCAATACGGACCACTCAAACGGCTGGGGGACAGTGACAGCCCAATCAGGTTCTTGGGGCAGGGGCAGGACTCAGCCCGCTATCGCTGAGGGGCAGGCAGTGGTCTCCCTCCCACCCTGTGCACGTGGGAAACAGGGAGGCTGCGCGCCAGGAGTGAGTTCCGCAGCTGAGACAGCAGCGAGAGCAGTCGGGCAGCACGGAGGGCCGGCCGGGGCTGCGGCCTCACCATGGAGTAGCCGTACACGTGGATCTTCTTGTCTTGGCTCTGGTGGGAGATGCGTCCGCCTCCCAAGCACTCGCATTCATAGCCCTTCTTCTGCATCTCGCCAAATACCTTGTCGTAGATGTCGGCTGGGACGGGAAAGAGAGCGCAGCACTCAGCTCTGGCTGCCCTTGGGCTGGGGGTCGGAAGCCCTAGCTCTGAACAGCTGATACCCCAGGAAAGGAGACCCTCCAGGCAGGGGAGGGGAAGAGAGGGTCCGCCTGAGCAGCGCAGGGTTCGGAGAAAAAAGTCGGGCCACGGTATCCCCTGGGCCCCCAGCACCCCGGACCCCGCGCAAGAGTCCCTCCCACGACGCCCCTCACCCCGCCCACAGACGCAGGGGCCCCGCCCCTGGTCCTCAGCCCCGCCCTCACCGTGGTACTCGGCCCACTTGTAGCCGCGCACGATGTCCTTGCTCTCCCCGGCCGGGGCCTCGGAGGGCGCTGCCGCGCGGACTCGAATCAGCACGTACTTGAAGACGCCGTCCGGGTCGATGTCCACATCGGGAACCTGGGCGAGGTCCGCCGCCGCCATGTTCCCTGGAGCTAACCACCCCTGCAGCCCTCCGTCCTTCCCCCACGCCAGGCGGGGCTGCGTCGACAGTGAGAGGCGGGCCCTGGGAGCCGGCGGCCAATCCCGCGGCGGCATGCAGCCCTGGCCCTCAGCCTCACCCAATCGTGCCGCCAGCTCGCAGCACCGACTGGCCAATCGCAGTCCAGCTCCTTGCATCCTTTCGGACCTGAGGACTCCCACTTAAAGGGGAACGTGAAATCAGGAGTGGGTAGTGGTTAAAACCAGGCCCCTCTGGAGGTGGTTAGGCGACCCTTGAGGCCGGAGGAACGCGCGCCGGCTCTGACAGCCTCCCCCACCCTGACCAAAGGCCTCCCCGCCTCACCTGCCCCACCGCGTCCGTAGGCCGCCCTCCCCCGTCCCACCCAGCCCCCGCACAATGAGGCAGCAATGGTTACATTCGAGTTGTTTTACTTAGTTTGAAAAGCGCTCGCCCTCTGGAAACAACCCGCTCCAGGGTCCTTCCAGACTGTCCGCCCGGAAGACCGGCCGCAGGCGGAGGCCCGGGGGCGGGTGGTGCGGTGGGAAGGCGCGAAGGCGGATAGGAGAAGCGGGGCGCGTGGCCGGTGCAAAGGCGCGGAGCCGAGGCGGACGCGCAGGCGCTGGTGAGGGGGGCGGGAGTCATGGGGGCTTTCGGTCGGGGGAGAGAGCCCGGAACGGAGGCGTTCAAAATTTAATTCATTTGATGCCCCCTCTCGGTCCCAATGAGGTGCTGGGAGCTCCAGAAGGGCCCTTGTGGATGCCCGGCCTCACCCTCTCTCCCGGCCACTCGTTCTCCGTGGAGCCCGGGCCTGGGCCAGGATGAACTGGGGAGGTCGGGCTAAGGGCCACTCAAACTTGCGCTCCCGCGGCCCGGAGCCGGAACCCAGCTTCACCTTACCAGCAGGCAACACGAGGAACTAACGCACAGCGCTAGCGCGCCGGCGTAGCGGGGCGTCTGTGCAACGACGTCCCCGCCCATCGGTATGCCCTGACCAATTAGCTTGTGCCTTCACTCGCTCCCACCCACGCTTTCCCCTTCCAATTCCCACCGGGGAAACCTGTGCCCTGGTCTCCCTACGCCAGCGCGCAGGCTCCCCTCCTGAGTCTCCCCCTGCTCCCGGCTCCACGGGCCTCGGTTTCCGGGCTCCCCTGCTAGGTTAGATCCTGCACTGTTGTTTGTGAACCTGGCTCTGGCACCCGCCTTGGACCAACCTGTCGGGTGTGGGCAGGCAGCCTGACTCATGCCCAGCCAGGTCTCCGCTCCGGGCCGGCGCCTGGCCAGCGCCCCACGCTGCCCTCTGCCCTGGTCCTCCTCCCCTCTGGCTGAGTGTCTTGCTCCTTGACCGAAGATTTCCGAGTCCCCCTCCACTGCCGCTCGCCCCAGCCCCTCCTGCGGGGCCCCAGACAGTCTATGGTGAGGGGAGGCTGGCGGGGAACCCCCGAAAACCGTGCGGGCTCGGGGGCCGGCTTGTGCCCGCTCCATCCGGGGCTAGGACCAGAGGAAACGCACCGCGCACCACCAGGGCAGGACGTGCTCGGGACACGGACACACCGAGGCCGACCAGGGTGTCCTTCAGAGAGGAAAGGCCTTTGAACTGGACGCGACCCAGACCACAGGAGGCGGGTGGGGGGGCGTGTTAAGTGGGACCGGACTAGGCTTTGGTCAACTCGAGCTCCTGGACCAGGGCGAACCGGGCTTGGGGAGGTTCCAAGGAGGCCCTGCGGAGGACAGGAGACGAACGGACGGACCGGATCTGCGCAGTGGGGTCTGCAATAGTGACCCCTCCGCTGAAGGCAGGGCCGGGCGGTCCTCAGGCCCACCCCGCCTCCCAGCGGGGAGCACCAAGTGGCCAAGGACCGGCCTCTGGGGAGGCCCGGGGGAGAGCTGGGGCAGGGTATGGGGCTGGGCTGGTGGCAGGGGAGTCGCAGTCGGGTAGGAGGGCAAGGCAGCGCCTGTAGAAAACAGCAGAGTGGGGTCTGGGCGGAGCTCGGGGCGAGGAGGGCGGGGACTGGGAGAGTTTGAGGCGGGGCTTAGGCGAGGCAGGGGCGGGGTCTACATAGATGAAGCAGGTCCTGAGTGGGCTGGGCGAGGCTCAGGGCGTCCCTGGGTGGGCGGGGCTAGAGGGTGAACTGGGCGGGGCCCTAGGTGGCTTGGGTGGGGACCGACACGATCCCGCGTCTCACATGATGTCATCGAGCAGGTTGGCGCTGGCCACCCAGTCCAACGCTCGAGGCTCGGAGGCGGCCATGATCATGCACATGAAGGGGCGGCCAGTGCGCCGGTCCGTGGGGTAGATGGTGGTGGGCGTGAAGCGCCGGTTGGCCTCGACGAACTCACAGAGCTGCTCATAGACGTGCGGGAACTCGTGGCGCAGGAAGACACCACGCAGTCTCAGCTCGCGCTGGATGTGGATGAAGGCCACCTCGCGCGCGCGCCGGCCTGCCTCGCCGTCCTGGTCCAGGCCCGCTGTGCCCGGTGGCGGCGTCAGGATCAGGGTCTCCATATCGGGCTCGCGACCCCGCGCCGGGGGAGGCCGCGCCGGGCTGCCGGCCGCCAGCGCCACCTTGGCGAACTTGCGCACCGTGGGGCCAGGGGTGCGCGGCGCGGGCCGGGTGGGAGCGCCGGGGGGTGTGACGCCGGGGCCTACGGCCACCGACACGCTGAGCAGGAAGCACTCGGCCGGCTCGTAGAGACGCCCTGCAGCCGCCAACTCGCGCGCGTAGCTGCCCAGGGGTGCCGCGTGGGTGGCCAGCTCGCGCAGGGACAGGTAGGTAGGTGACAGCAGCAGCCCCTCGAGGCCGAAGCGCAGGAAGTTTTCCGCGGAGCCAGGACTCGGGAAGCCCAAGAAGAGCACGCCGCGGCCGCGCGACAGGAAGCCGACACGTGCGATGCGCGAGAAGGCGCGGTGCACTGGGCCGCTGTCACGGCAGAACTGCAGCACGTGGCGGCACACGCTGCCCACGCGGCCGTACACGCAGCGCGCCTTGTGCGCATCCCAGTCCTCGCGGCGGCACAGGCGTGAGCAGTAGTAGGTGTAGCAGCTGTGGCAGGACTTGAAGTAGAGGCAGGCGTTGAACATGGTCTCCGTGCGCCGGCAGCGCGCGTTGGAGCAAGTCATCAGGTCGTCTTCGTCCGCGCTGGGGTCCGGGGACGCGTCAGCCGCCTGCCCCGGGCCCGCGGGCTCCTCGGCGCTGCCGGCCGATGCCGGTGGTGAGCGCGGCGCCCGCGCGGGGGCCTCGGGGCCCGCGGCCCGCGAGTCCAGCAGGTGGCGAAGCTGGCGGCCCAGGCCGTCGGCCGAAGACTCGGGTCCTTGACCTGCCGGGGGCCGCGAGTCGATCACCAGGTCAGTGATGAGCTCGTCCAGCTGCTCGAGGCTGCGCTGGCGGCCAGGAGTGGGGCCGTCTGGGGCAGCAGGCGCGGGAGGCCGCGGGCGGCCCCGGGGCAGCTCCCAGCCCCTGGCGGTCGGGCCCTCGGAGGCACGCAGATCGTTGTCGGTGATGGTGATCTCGGGCGTGACGTACCAGTTGCGGCCCAGGCCCTCCCCCGATCGGCCCTTCTCGGACAAGGAAGTCTCGGACAGCGACAGCGCTGCGTAGCGCCTGGGCGACGTGGACAGGTTCACGACGACTGGCGGGCGCCGGCCTTCAGGGTACGTGCCTAGTGGCTCCCGCGCCTCCACTCTGCCCAGCAGGTTTTCATAGCTGCGGCCGCGGCCCAGGGCATCCTCACGGCGGGGCGCAGGCGCCAGGATGTTGTCCCAGGAACGTGAGTAGTGGCGACTGTCGGTGGCCAGCCGGGGCGGGCTGGTGCCGGTGCCACCATGCCAGGAAGCGAGCAACGGGCCAGGGTCTGGAGGAGGTGCCACCTGCAAAGTTCCATAAGGCCTCAGGCCCCAGTCGCCCCAGGCCAGGCTGCTGCGGGGGTGTGGGTAAGTCCTCGCCAGGGCGTCTCGGTCTCGGTATCGCCCAAAGTCTTCTGTGTAAAAGGGTCGGATGGTGGGGTGGGCCTGGGGCTCCTCCGGGGAATAGTGGGGTCCCCAGGGTGGGCCATAGGCTCGGGGCCCCTCTCCGTAGTAGGACCGGGAGGGCGGTTGGTGGACTGGAAAAGTGCGCATGTCTCCTGCATAGTAGCCACCCCCACGCCGGGGACTGGGCCCCCGGGTCTCCTCCGGCTGCAAGGGCCTGGGAAAATAGCTGTCAACAGCAGGGCCTGGGCTGGCTGTAAAGGCGCCCGGGGGGCCCTCGGCCTCCTCCGTGTAGAAGAATTGGGTGGGGCCCGGTGGGGTGGTGAAGGGCAGACTTCGGCGCTCCACGTAGTCCCGGGGCCCCGGTAGGGGCCCGTCGCAGTACAGCGCCCGGGGATCCACGCCGTACGAGTCGCTGGGGGTGGGGGTGCGCGACAACCCCACGTGGCGAGGCCCGGGCACCGTAAGACCGTGGAGTTGTGGAGCGGCACGGACCCAGGGCGTGGTCTCCAGGGGCCCGTAGGGCCGCGAGCCACGGGCGGCGTGCTGCAACACTGCGTCGTCAGGCTTGATGTCCAGGCGGCAGCGGACGTGGGGCGCAGGCCCGGCAGGGGGTTCAGGCGGTGCGCAGCGGCCGGCGGTGGCGCACAGGGGAGCGATGCGGCCCGGCCCGCCGCGCTGGGGCTGCAGCTTGATGGGGTGCAGCTCATTGGCCAGCGCGCGCAGCGCGGGGTATGCGGGCTCCCGGCGTGGCGATCCCTCGGCCCGTGCCGCCCTTTGGACCTCACGGCTTCGGCGCTGCAGCACTGGAGGTGAGGCGGGAGCCAGACCCGGGGGCGCCCGGGGCGCGCTCTTGGAGCGGGCGCGGCGCCGGGGGTCGCTGTCGCGGGCCCGAGCGCGCGGCGCAGGGGCCTCCGGGGGTGGTGGCTCAGGGGGCGTCTCCATGGCTGCTCCGTCCAGCGCCTCCAGGAAGTCGAAGCTGCGGCAGTGGCGCTTGTTGAAAGGCGCGGGAGCGGCAGGCCGGGCCATGGAGCGCTCACATGGCGGGCGCCTGGACGCGGGCCCCGGGGTCGCCACCTTGATGTCCTGATACACGGTCGACACCAGCAAGTCTGGCGGGTCCGTGCGGGTCATCTTAAAAGAGGTCCCCAGGCTGGCGGCTGCAGCTCACTCGGCCTTGTGAGGCTGTCGCCCTGGAGGGAGGCGCGTGTCAGCGTGGCCTCTCCAAAGCCCAGACCCAGGCCAGACTCACCCGTCCCCGCCCCCCACCGCCCCCGCGCTGGCCCCACTTACCTGGGGCGCAGTGTGCGGAGCAGCCCTGGCTTGGGGCGTTTGCTGAGGCCGCTGGCACTTGCTCCATGCCTGCAACGGGAGCCCCTGCAGGAGGAACCCAGCTGTCCAGCCACTCGGGTCCCCCACCCCATCTTTGTTGGCCACCTTCTGCTGGGACGAAACTGGGATGGGTCGGCTAGAAAGGCGGTTCCCCTGGAGGCAGGCTTGGTCAGCCCCCCTTTCCTGGTACAGGACTGGGTGGGAAGAGGAGGGGTGTGGGCCCAGGGCTGCCCCCTGGTGCCGGTGGCTGGAATGACCGTGAACTCATTTGCAGACTTAAGGACAGACTTCTTTATGGCAGCCGCTCCATCACCCATTGGTGGCAGAAGTGCCCCGGAGCACCCAGTGCAGAGCGTGCTCTTCACAGGCTCTGGCCTTAGCCACCTCTGCAGTCACTGAGTCCCACACCCCACCTGCTGAGGGGGGCTTTGCATGGAGCCCCTCCCCCAGTGCAGCAGGGACGCTGCACTGGGGACAGCTGGATGCTCCAAGCCCCAGTTCTGAGGCCCCAGTGGGCCCTGAGGTGGCCCCATCAGGTCCAGGCATGACAAACTGGCCCATTCCACCCTTGACACTTGGTATGGCCCTGGCCAGAATGATGTCCCCAAAGAGCATATCTGGGCCTGAGAGCCCCCTCTTCTTTGCAGAAACCTCTGACTCCAGCTATCTTCGGGTGGTTGAAACCCACCAAGCTGACTGGGGTGTCATGACAAGGCTGGGAGAGTGGCCCCCAGCTTTGCAGCGGTGTCCTGCATGCACCCCTTGGGCCCGCAGGACAGTGTGAGAGCCAGGGCTCCTGGCTGCCCCTCTTCCCGGGAGTAGGGCACGTGGCCAGGAGGCTGTCTGTCTGTGGGGGAGGCGGGGTGGTGGGTGGGTTTAGCTCCACCCCCCTTCTCAGGAGAGGGCCCCCACCACAGCATTTCAGGAAGTTTCCATAGAAACCCGAGGTTCCACGCCCCCGCAACTCCGCTGGGTTAGGGTCCACCCTTCTGTACTAGGCTCACATTCAGACTTGGGCCACCAGTTCCTCTGTGGCCCGACAGGCTGGGGGCAGGGGAGGTTCAGATGGCGCTGAGAGGGCCTAAGGAGTGTGGCCCAGGGCGAGCTGGAGAAAGGGGGTGCTGGGCCTTCTCCTGTCAGGACCTCTGGTTGGTAGACCCTGTGTCCCAGGCGTGCAAAGGGCTCCCGGCTAGCAGGGCGGCTCTTCTGGGTCAGGGTCACCAAGGTCCAGCGCCTGCCCCCATCCAAGCCTGCTGTGTACCCCAACTCTGGCCCTGGTTGGTAGAACCGCCCCCTCCCCCAGAGTCCCCCTTGCTCAAAGCCAGGCTGGAATCGGGGCCAAAGGACTGGGTGAGGCTCCGCCCCAGGGAGCTGACAACCTGGCCTTGACGCTGCTATGGCGAGAGCGACACCCACCCCACGGGGCAGGGCGGTCGCCCCGCTTGGGTCCTAGGCCTAATGAGCTTCGGGGCAGGCCCTCCCACGGCAGAGCCTGGCCCTCAGTCCCCAGCCCCGGCACCCTCGCAGGACGGCCGGGGGCGGGACTCCATCCTTGCGGGCGCCCCACCAGAGGCAGCGCATGGGGCAGCAGCTTCCGACCCCTTACCTGATCGCTGCTCCCCCGCCGAGCCTGATGCGCTGCGCAGGCCCAAGCCCGCCCACCGGCCCCCGCGCCCCCACGTCCCTGCCGCATCCGCGCCGTGTCCCCGGCACCGGCAGAAGCTTCGAGGCAGCGGAGCGGAGGCCGTCCGTCCGCTCAGTGCTGCCCCGGGTGGCAGCCGGCGGAGCTGCACTTAAAGGGGCCGTGCCTTGGGCCTGGGACCCACGTGGCCCGCTGGCTCGGCACTGGTGCTGGGCTTGGAGCTGCAGGAGGCGCCCTTGGGCATCCATAAGGTGCAAGCCTGAGGTCTATCTAGGGGACCTTCCGGTTCTGCCGGCTCTCACCGGGCAGCTGGAGGCCTGGCGGGGCGTGGGAGCAGGTCTCTGGAGGAGCCCCGGCCCTGGCTGGGGTTGTGGACATCTCCCGGAATTCACACTGGGGCTGGGCCCAGGCGTGAGCAGATGGGCTGCCCTCCGCCCGCCCTGCTGGCTCTGTGCTGCGGTACTGAGGCTCCAAGCTCTCTGCAGGTATCTGGGGCCATATGGTCCCCAAGCCGGACTGGGGCCTTGTCTTTCCTGGAGATGTTCGGCTGCCCCCCCCCCCCCAAGCCAGCATCCGGTGTCAGGCAGGCGGCACCCTCCAGCCATGCCAGCCCCTCCCTAGCAAAGTTCACAGCCAGGGAACATTCTAGCTGGGCAGAAGAGTGGATGGCACACATCCTTGGATCCAAAGGGTGAGACCTGTCTCACCGTGGGTCCGTGAGATGCGGGCCCTGGGCAGGTTCACAATGTATTGGCTCCCTCCCCATGTTCATGGGCTGCACAGGGATGGTCGACCTCACAGGCTGTGGGCTAAGAGGAGTCCCTGCCTATCAGCTGGGTGCCTGCCCAGTGACTGCTGGCCCACAGCCCTTCACTCCAACCCCAGGTTTAAAACCTGGAAACAGACATGAAGGAAAGGGAGGCACCCAGCCACCACCCTCCCACCAGGTGCTCAGCCTGCCCACCAGGAGGGGCAGCTCCAGCGTCGGAGCCAGAGGGGCGATTTCTGAAGGGGGCAGGGAGGTAGCTGGAGCTACGGACCTGTGGAGGCCAGCAGAACGTAGACACGCCTGCCCTGAGAGAGATGGCTACCCCCATGTATTCCTGGGTGCCACTGCCCAGGCCCAGCCTAGGCGGCCTGTGGCCGACACGCAGGACAGCCTGCGGCTCTGGTGGGAAGTCCTCCTACCCCAGGGGCAGCCACCTTCCTGGGAACAAAGGCTCTGGCCCAACAGCAGAGGCCCAGGGCTGTGATGATAGCGACGGGGGGAGGGTGGGGGGCGCGGAAAAGGGGCCTGCAGGCGGCCCTGGGAGCCAGGCAGCAGAGAGCGGCACAGACACGCGGTACGACAAGAGAGCTTTATGGTCGGAGATCAGTGTGGAAGGAGAAAAAGGAACGTGGGAACCGAGTGAGGTCACCTCGACCCGGCCCGGCTGGAGGCGCACCGCGCAGGTGCAATGCTGGGCGCAGGGCCGGCAGCTGTGGAGCCCGCGGGAAGGTGGGCCGCATGCGGGGGGCCAGGCAAGCAGGGGCTGGGCGGCGACCACGGCGCTCCCGCCTCTGTAAACAGCCTCGCCGGCGCGGGGCCTTAGTCCCTCCCTGAGAAGCCGCGGGCGGCGCTGGACGGAGCGGCGAGCCTGGCGGGGCGGCGGCCTAGAGCTCCTCGTAGTCCCCGCCCCCGCGGAGGCCGCCACCCGGGGCCCCGCCGCCCAGGAAGGCCTCCAGCTCATCCGCCGCTGTCCTCTCGCGCCGCCGCCGGCGCCGGTCCTCGTGGGGCTCCTCCTTGTCCCTGCCCTTCTTGTGTTTGCTCTTCTTCCTCGCAGCCTTTTCCTCCTGTGGGCAGCTCGTGTCAGCGGGGCGCCGGGACCGGAGACCCGCCCCCCCGCCCGCCCCCCACGCGGAGGAGGCGTACCTCTCGGCCTTTCTTCTTCTTCTTCTCCTTGGATGGAGGCTTATCTGCACGGAGGGGACGCCCGTCAGCTCAGCCACCACTACAGGAGCCGCCGCCTCCCCCCACCAGCCCTTCAGCCTCCGCACGGGACTCTGGCGCCCATCAGTGGCAGGCGCAGCTCCACCCTTCCCAGGACCAGCTGACACTGAGCCTTGGGGCCGAGCTGGGCTCACAGGGCCCAGGGTGAAGGGCAAGGGCAAGGGCCCTGCAGAGACTCCTTGGGCCCGAAGGGAGGCCAGTGTGCGTGCGGAGGGCTGGACTTGAGGTGCGTGTGGGCTCTCTGCCCGCCCACAGCCGCACCACTCAGTGCCTCCTGGGTGGACGCCGGGCCCACCCCCGGCCCGTGTCATCACTGGACCCCAGCCAGGGCTGGGGTGGGGGTGCAGCTCTCAGGGAACCAACAGCTAGCTGGCCGGGGCCTGCAGGGCAGCCTTGCTGCTCTGAGGACCCCCGGAGTGACGAGGGACAGAAATGTGCCCCCTGGCGGGGCTGCCCCAGGGGGAGGACCGCGTCCCAGGCCCCCAGCTACCTTCGCCACTGCTCGCCTTGCGGCCGGTCTCCTCCAGCCCCAAGCCAAAGAGATCCGCAGCGTCCTTCACCCTGAAGGACGGGACGTGGGGCTTGGGGAGCGGGGGCGGCGGGGCAGGGCCAGTGTCCTCATCTGTCACGTCCGAGGGGTCCTCTCGCACCGGGAACTCGTCCTGGAGGAGCAGGCCAGGGAGGCCGCCTCATCACCCCTGTGGTCAGGCTCTGCCACGTCCCAGGCAGGTGGCAAGCCCCCTCGAGGGGCCGAACTTGACCCAGGGTCAGGGGGACGGCAATGCCTGTGTGGCAGCCGTGACGCTGCAGCCCCTGTGCTGACACCATGGTGGGCGGACGGGCCTGGGCTGCGGGGTCACACAGGCCAACAAGAGCGCTGGCCTTCGGGTGATGCTGCCCAGCCCCCCTGGAGCTCCCAGCCCTTCCTGCTTTTCCGTCCGGGACGCGGCCTCAGGGCCCCTCACCACTCTCGGGGGCACGTCCAGGTCACTCTCGAAGTCGGGGTCGTCCATGACGAAGGACAGCATCTGGGCAGCGATGGGCCCCTCAGCGTCGCTCTCTGATGACGCTGCTGGTTGGTCCCCCTTCCCGTCCTCGTGCCCAAGAGCAGAGCCCTCAGCGGGGGGCCTGCGGGGCTCCGCTGCTGTGGGGACCGTGCGCCTGTGTGGCCTTGGGGCCTTTGCGGACGACCTTTGGGACCAGGAGGTGGTCAGGGGCCTGTGTCCGCCCCTCCTCGGAGCCCCTCCCCCTCCAACCCCACGTACGGTTTGGTCCCTGGCTCAGAGCACTTCTGGGGGGCCAGGGCGGCAGCCTCCCTGGGAGGAGCGGCGTCCCCCCCGGGGACAGGGCCCGGGGGCGGCGAGGGCCTGCTGGGCGGCTTGTCTTCAAGGTCCACGTCATCCTGGAAGCCTGCCACCATCGGGTTCCCTCCTGGGGCCTCCCCGTCACTGCGAAGGAGGGCAGGGAGGTCAGAGGCCACGAGGGGACTAGGCCCCCGGCTCCCACCGCCCTCTGGAGGTCACCAGCGCTAGGCGCCGACCGTGGCTGCCCGCCTTGGGGCTCGTGTTCCCACGGGGACAGATGGTGGCCGGGGTGCAAGGGGTCTGAGGGGAGGGGCGGGAGGCTGAAGGATCGTGCTGCTGGCACGTCCTCTCGTGTGCATTTTTAGAGGGACATGGTGACACTGGAGACACCTGGAGTGAACCCCGCCTTGGGCTCAGCACCAGCAGGGAGCGTGGGGGCGGGACTGAGTGCCGAGGGCTCCGAGAGGGCCTGGCGCCACCCTGACCTGTCACTGTCCGGAGGGACCTCGGCCCCGACTCTCCTCTCGTCCTTCGGGGGGGCTACGTCGTCCAGGAAGCTGTGGTCCAGGCCGTCTGCAGGAACAAACTCCTCCACGGCCCGGACTTTTGCTGGGGCCTCTGCAGCTGGGACTGGATCTGTGCTCACCGGATGGGATGCAAGCAGGGGCTGGTGTGTGATGTGACTGGGCCAAGCTGCCCACCCAGGAGGAGGAAAGGGACCTCATCCCAGTCTGGGGATGGTGCCACCCTGGGGGCCTACCTGGGGGGGGAGGGGCCACCTCGGCAGCTGGCGCAGTCCCGAACAGCCGGGAGATGATGCTGCGTCTTGGGGCCGGGGCGGGGGCCACAGGATGCACCGGGGGCAGCGGAGCCTCCGCGGGGGATGGTGGGGAGGGGCAGGCTGAGGGGGCGGGCTGCGGGGTGCTGGGGCTGCAGCTCCCCGTAGACTGGGCACTCGGGGGCACCCCCGGCGACTGGGAGCCTGAGGACGGGCTCTGCCCATTGGCCACTGGAGAGTATGAGTGGCCGCGGCTTCTCGCCTCCATCATCTCGAGGAAGCTGGGGGGACACGGGGTGGGAGTGAGAAGCCAGCCTTCCTCTCTCTCTCTCTGATTTGTGGTGACAGCCACGTCCCTGTCCCCAGGCTCAGCAGCCCACACAACCCCCGGCATCAAGCAGACCATCCCAGGGGCCTAGGAGGAGGGGCCGGGCTGACATGCCCGCCACCCTGTGTGCAGGCCGCAGGGCTGGTCTCAGGGAGGAGGGTCCCCGAGGTGGTGGCAGGACTGAACCTCAGAGACAGCCCTGCTGTCCTCGGGCCTAGGACTGCTGCTCTCCTTAGGCGTGAACCTGCACACGGCCGGTCCCGGCTGGCGGGCCAGAGCCCCTGGGACAGCGAGTGAGGCACCTGGGTGAGCCGCCCTCCCTGGAAGTTGGTGTCTGGTGCAAGCCGGGAGCGCAGTCCCTTCTTGAGTCCCGTCCTCGGCCACCCCATCTCCTGTGGGTGGGCAGCCCCGCTCTGCCCTGGACCCCTCAGGACTGGAAGGCCCCTCCCTGCCTGGGAGCTCCCTGAAGAGCCAGCGGACGCTGCTTCCACCCAGGAAACAGAGCTCCCAACAGGATCGGTGGCCTCAGCTAGAAAATGTCCACGGAGGGGCCGGTCTCCGGGGCCTCGGGTGGCATGTGACCCGATCAGCGGCACCAGATGCTGGGCTGCCAGCAGGCAAGGCTGGTCTGGACAGGCAGGTGCAGCACCAGCAGACGCCCTGCCCACGGGCGCGTGTCCCCATGGCCACGCGAGCATTGGAGCAGCTCACCTCTGGTGAGCCAAGGGTCCCTCATTTAAGCCCAGCCACCGTTGAGTCTTGTCGGGACAATTGAAGGGGCCCAGCCCCAACAGGCCTGGCCTGTGAGGTGGCGGGGCCTCGGGGCGTCCGGCCTCGCACCCTCTGGAGCACCTGGCGGAGGCAGGCAGCTCTCTTCCCAAGGCCAGGTGGGTTCCACTTAACACTTAATCTACTCGCTCTAGACAAGTGCTTGCTTTACTCTAAATATTTCATGGTTGACATTAATAATAGAGAGGCCTGGTCCAGGTGCAGACAAGGCTGCAGGCCTCGGGCCCAGCAGGGCCCCCTCGCCCCTCCCTGCAGGGCCCATGTGCGCCTCTCTCTGAGCCCCACCCCTTCCGGCGGAAACGAGGGGCATTTCTGGACGCACGCAAGGCGCCCAGGCCGACGGGGCAGCCGGGACGGGGGCACTCGTCCGCTGCCGTGCCCGGACAGACCCAGACCCAGGGCCCTGGCCCCACCTGCAGACGCTGTCCCCTTCCTGCAGCGCCCTGGGCCCCGGCAGACGTACATGCCGTAGTTCTGGTCCTCGGTCTCCTGCTGAACCAGCAGCTCCTCCAGCGTGGCGTCCATGTCCAGCTGGTTGGTCTCCAGCTGCCGCAGCAGTGTCTCCCGCTGCGGGAAGGGGCAGACGCCTGAGGACACGCTGCCGCTGCAAACCACCCCACTCCTGGCCTCGTGGGTCCCCGCCCTGCCGGCCCGGACGAAGCGCCGCAGCCAAGCACGGGGCGTGGAGACCTGGAAGCTCACACAGCCTCATCCCAATGCCCAGCATGACACCTGCGGTGCTCGGTGTGGCCACGGTGATGACATCAGTGACAGGGACAAACCCCCGTCCACGCGAGGTGCCCCTGAGATTCAAGACTCCCCCACACTGGCTAAAAAGCACCCGTGGGGTGGGGTGGGAGGCCGGGGAGACACACCCTCTGGTGTCAGAACACAGCCTTCCGTGTGCAGCAGCCGCCGTGGGGTTGGGCGCCGGGTGCTGCGGGCCCTGCACAGGGAGCCCGCCCGGGGCCTGCGTGCCGCCAGCCTGGCGCTGTCTGCCCGACGGAAGGGGCTGGCCGCCTTCAGGCCCTTCCCCCAGCCCCGTGGAGAAGCTAGTCCACAGTGAGGGCGCTGGCCCTGCCCTGGCGGTCAGGGGAGCTGGGGCGTCTGCGATGAAGACGGGCAGGCACCAGGGCCACGGAAGGGCCAGACAGGGGCCAGCGCCCAGACTGAGGGGAGGGGCAGCAGCCCCTGCTGGTCTAGGCGTAAGGTTTTCCATCTGAGACGGACACCCACGTGCTCCTGCAGCTGCACAGGGCTCAGCAAGACCCGGGTCCCAGGCCTGCCCCACAGAGGGGAGGGGACCTGGCAGGCCGCCCAGGCGCTCCCAGCTCAGTGCCAAGGGAGTGGGGGGCTTGGAAGCGG
The DNA here is from genome assembly GCA_004026765.1 of Micronycteris hirsuta. NCBI lineage: Eukaryota > Metazoa > Chordata > Mammalia > Chiroptera > Phyllostomidae > Micronycteris > Micronycteris hirsuta. Next base: position 167,939 of record PVJI01000542.1, read on the forward strand.
GCCCGCACCATGCCAGCAGAGTGCCCACTGTGCCTGGGAGGATGGGTCCGGGCTCACCTGGAGCTGCAGGAACGGGATGTTGAAGAACTTATGAAGGTACTTCAGGCCGAAGCTGTTCTTCATGGAGGACTCGGCGTAGCGGAAGTAGGAGGAGCCCGGGGGTCTGCTCACGGACAGAACGGAGTGATGCCACGCGGCCCCACTGCCCCCACTTCGTCTGAGGTGCCTTCTGCCGGCAATGACCCCCAAGGGGCCCTGGCCCCTGGTCCAGACTTGAGCCTCAGCGGCTCCGTGGAGCCGGGTGCTGCCCACGTGGGGCTCGTGCAGCCTCCTCCCCTCACTGGGCGCCAGAAAGCCACCACCGCTCCTGGTCCTCAGCCACCTCCCCGCTGCACGCTAGCCCTGCCGTCCCTCCCTCCCCGGACCCACCGCGGCTGCGTGGCGCCCCAAGGGTGCCCACCTGTCCAGGCCGTCGATGAGGCCACGCACGTCGTCCGGCAGGACCACGCGGTGCTCGCCCATGTCGCGGTAGTTCCCCAGCACGCACACCGGCACGTGCGGCGGCACCTTGGGCAGCTCCCGCAGGATGTAGGTGAAGGTCCTGTGGGGAGCGCGAGGAGAGGCCCACCTGAGCGCCGCCCGAGTGTCCGGGCCCCGCGAGCCCCCACTCCTCGCCTGCTGCCCTGCCTCCCCCCGCCCACAAACCCCCTCCGCTTTGCCCGCTGCTGGCTGCTCAGGAGTGCCGGCCTCCCACAGCTCCCCTGCAGCCTTTGGGGCCCGGGGGGCTCTCCGAGGTGTCCCATCACCGACTCAGGGCGTGGCCCTTCGGTGACGTGGGGGTTCGCATAGTCCCCTGGCACAAGGCCCTCAGCTCCCGCGGCGCTGACGGCTGTCCCACCTCTCAGGGCAGTCACACAGTCACCAACAGAAGTGCGACCAAGCCCCCCGAACTCAGAGAAAGCCAGGACAAACGGTGAACCGTGCGGCGGGTACCGCGGACACAGCCCGGCTCTGCCTCCTCTATTCGCACACGGGCACCGACTGGAAGGGCCACAGGCGTCTCTGCCCTGCAGCCTGGGGCGCACAGTGCGGGTGGGAGCGCCACGCTCGGGCCGCGGGGCCCACTCGTGCACGCGGACTGGTGCAGCGCTCCACCCTCCTCAGCACAGCAGGGCCCCCGGCCGCCCTGGCGCCGCCCGAGCCGAGCATGCTGGAGGTCAGGATCCCGCTGTCCCAAACCCCCTGGGCCCCAGCCTGGCACCACCCACCCACTGGATCCTGCTGTCCGGGTCTTGTGGCTTCAGGGACACTCCTCTGCCACTGCTTCCCGGTCCCACCCCAGCCTGCATGCGGGGCCTCCGCTCTCCCAGGCCACTGCTCCTGGACTGAGGGTCCTGCTCGTCCCCCAAGGCTGCGGGGCCACTGACAGCCAGCAGGACACACGGGGGAGCACGGCCCGGCCCTGGCGCGTCTCCAAGGCCCGCAAAGCTGTCTCCTGAGACACATGCCAGGGGCGGCACCGCCCTGCCCCACACGCGTCTCCAGCGTGCTGCCTGCGTGCCTGGCGCCCTGTCATGCGTGTGCTGACTGTGCACGGAACACCCTGGGACCCGAGTCACTGCTGGACGCCTGTGGATGGCGGAGGCGGCCCGCCAGGATGTGCACACAAGTGTGTGAGCGAGAATCCAGCACTGCAGGAAACGTGCGTGTGATGCTCAGGAGAGCCCGGCCGGGTGCCACCCACAGCAGCAGCGCCAGCCCGGCTGGCTCAGGGCCGGGTCCCATGGCCCCCCGGGGGACACACCGCAGTGCCGTTCCGCGTGGCTCCAGTGGAGGCCTTGGCAGGCGGGTACCCTACCCCTCCCGCCGCTGAGCCTGCTTCAAGCCTCCCACTGAGACAGGTCTAGGATGTGGGTCATCCTGGCACAGGTCAAAGCATGGGGTGGGGGGCTCCTGGGCGTCCTTGACAGAAAGCACCACTGATTCCACCCAGTTCTAGAGTCTTTCCAGGAAAGGCTGTGGGGCAGTGGAAGGCACACCCGCCCACCCCGAGCCAGCCTGCCTCCGCGCACAGGCGTGAGCGCCCCCACCTGGCCCCGTCCGCACGTGCGGGCCCCCAGGGATGTCTGGGCCGGGGCTCTGTGTGGCTGCACTGCCCACGGCTGGCCAGCGAGGAGCATTCGCACCAGCGGTGACACCGGTGGGACCGCTGCCTGGGGACTAGGGAGGCGTCCCGCAGGCTGGGGGGCTGGGGGGCTGGGGGCGCCAGGCCTCACCACTGCTTGGTGATGTCGAACATCATGACCACGCCGTGGCAGTTCTTGTACACGTCCAGGAACTCAGCGTCAAGGGCCATCTCGGACTCCGCCTGGGGACGGCAGGGGACCGGCATGAGGCGGCGCGGTGGGCGGCCCCCTGGGGGGAATCTGTAGCCCCTGGGAAAGCCTGACTCGGACGCCCACCATCTGCAGAGACTGCAGCTGCTTTCACTTCAGAAAAACATGGAAACGCGAGACTGTCTCGTATGGGCGGGAAACGCTGCTTCCAGGGGCCTGGGGTGACCAGCGCAGACCCTGGGCCCCTTCCACTCGGCGCCGGCCTCCTCTGCCAGCCACCACCAGCAGCACCCCAGGCCGAGCTTTCTGCCCCCAGGGGGAGAGTGCGGGGCAGCGCACGGAGGGCACACGTCTGCAGAGAGCCCCGGACACGCTGACCAGGGCGGCCACTGCGCAGGGGCAGCAGCTGCAGCCAAATGGGCCAGGTGCCCACTCAACCCTCCCATCACGAAGGGGAGTGGGGAGGCCCCCACGTCCGGAGGGACAGGAGCAGGGCCCTGGGCAGCGGGGACAGCTGCCCCAGCGTGGAGCACTGGCCGGCCCAACTCGTGTGTGTCAGCTGCGGCAGCCACGCGGCAGCCCCCAGGAGCTGGGGCCAGGGCGGGAAGGCGCATCCTGTGCTGTTCAGACCCGCGACCTCTGTGACAGGGGCACCCACTGTGGCCAGTTCACCCAAGTCCCTCCCAGGCCCTCCAATTCCGCACTGGGCCCGACAGGGTCACTGGCGCGGCGCCAGCTCTGGCAGGCCCAGCCGCCCCGAAGTGCAGGGCAGCTGGACGGGCAGGCAGAGGGGTCTGGAGAGCAGGTGCCCGCGCGCCACCCCCACGCAAGCCCCGCAGGCAGGGCCACACTTACCTCCTGGGGGTCGTTCTCCATCTTCAAGCCGTCACCTCGCTTTTTGCATTTTCCTTATTAAAAGACACAAAAGAGAGCGGGTGGACCCACGGGGCCCAAGGATGGCCAGAGGCAAGAGCAGCCTCCTCATGCCCTTCTCAGGCCAGCTCCACCCGCAGTGGGCAGCAGATGGACTGGAGGCCCCAGGAGCGGAGCCCCCACTCGGCTGGCACCACGGCGGCCCTGCCACGTTGCCGGGACCCCAGCGAGGCTTCCGGGTGGCTCTGGCTGCCCCGCCCCGCCCCCGAAAAAGACCCCAGCCGGCTGCCAACAGCAGGGCCTCCTTGAAGGCACAGGGCAGGCCCCAGGGCGCAGAGGGCGCTCGGGCGGCCATCCTGGTGTCCCCGCTAGGCTCAGCTTCAAACGCGGGCACTTCCTTCCAGGACTGACCAGGCCCGAGCACGGAGAGAGCAGAGCCGAGCAGCACTGGCCAGCCCGGCCCAGCCTGTGAGCTCGTACTGAGCACTGGTGACCCTGAGTAACCCGGAGCCTCCCCCAAACACACACGGCTGAGGCACTTCTGAGAAGGGACCACTGTCACCTGGGGACTCCAGGGTCCCCGGGCTCAGAGCAGTTGGCCAGGCAAAACAAACAAACAAACAAACAAACAACTGCCCAGAACAACCTGGAGTTCATTCATAAAAAACCCGCATCTGCCTCAAATTTTCACAGCTTCTCCCTGAGCTGCCGCGCCCCCACCCCCCATCTCCCGCCTTCTGGCCTGTCTGACAGGCGACAAGCTGCGGTGGTGGAGAGAGGGCCATTCCCTTTGGGTTAAAGAGGCCCTCCCCACGCTGCACTGGGCTGGGCCCCGTGGGCAAGAGTGCCGTGTGATGGCACTGACCTCGGTCTCAGCAGGCCGCGGGTGCGTACGTCCTGCCCCGCCCCCGCCCCCCCCGCCCCGCCCCCACCGCAGAGGCGGGGCAGCACTGCCCGGGCCCCAGACACCAGATGGACCGCGGCAGCGGCCAGGCTCCCACAACAAGACACTGCTGGCCACTCCCCCACGCGTGGTGGGCAGAGCGGCCACCAAGGTTGACAGGGACCCAGGATGGACAAGGACACACAAGTGACCCGGGCGGAGGGCGGGAGAAAGGAGGGCTCTGCTGTGGACAGGACGGAAGAGCAGAGCCCCTGTGAGCGCAGCGCAGTTTACCTTTGTCCACCACGTCCCAGACCTCGACTTTCACGATGTCATCAGTGGCTAAAACGAGAAAGCAAGAAGATTGGCACCCAGGTGACCTGCTGGTGTCCCAAAGACGGGACATCAGGGGTGGTCTGGGCTCCATCCACGGGCACCCAGCTCCTGCCGGGCACTGTGCACAGGCCGCGGCCCGCAGGGCCTCCCTAGCTGGCGGGGAGGCTCACGGGCTCCGAGGGGAACCCCAGTGCACTGTCCCGCTGGCCTGAGCCCGCCTGCAGGGGGCGCTGCAGGCATGAGCAGGGGAGCCCCTGGCGGTGCAGGCAGCCCTGGCTGGCACACAGAGGCCACGCCCGCCCCGCAGTCGCCCCGGGATGCGGCCTGGCCGTCGCTGAGCACCGCTCAGAGCTCCCACAAAGGCCCGTGTGCCCCACTGCTACAGGCCTTCCAATGGACGGTGATGCCGAAAGTGTCCCCTGATACCCTGACGCCCACGGCGGCTCCTTGGTGTCCTGCGGGGCTGCCCGCTGCCCTCCGCAGTGCCTGGAGGCTGCCAGGTGCGTTCTGTCCACCAAGTACTTGGGGGACAGGGACTCCAAAGCCTGGGGCAGAGACCTGTGGTGCAGCGGGGGCTGCTCCCCAGGACGCAGCCCTGCAAAGCCGGAGCTCTGTCAAGGTCTCCAGGCCCAAGGGTGGGGCCTCGGCTCAGCCCCCACCCCTGAGCCCCTGCCGCCTTGCCCACTTCGCTGGGAGGGGACTCTAGAGCACTCCAAAAATGACTTTAAGGAGAGCCCTGATAGCCCCTGAGGTCACGGGGTTCCCATGCACGTATGGTCTCCATGACGACACCATGCCAAGTAAGGCGTCTCCAAGGACCCACAGCCAAGGAAGGGCGATGGGGAAGTGCCACCCTGCAAGTGGCAGCCATAGCCCAGCCCCGCGCGCCCGCCGCCTCACCCTTGTAGCTCCAGTGGATGCTGGTGACCTGGATCTCCTGCGTGGGGATGTACTCCTCCACGAACCTCTTGCCCTGCAGCCGGTGCCACAGCGCGGTCTTGCCCGTGTTCCTGTCTCCTCGGATCACTATCTTCACTGGCGGGGGACGGGGGGAAAAGGGCAGATCAGGGAGAGAAAGCAGACCAGAGCTGGCCCCCCCACCAGAGTCTGTGTGCGCATTGCTCGCTGTCTGCTGCCCAGAGCCCGGCCTGTGCAGCTGTCGAGCAGGGAGGAGCCGGCGGGGCCGGGGCCGGAGGGCCCACGGCCGGCTTAGGGCCTGCCAGGGACTGCTTGTGCTGTGCCCGTCTGCAGCGCAGTGCCTCCTGGGCGGACACAGCGGCACCTGCCCAGACTTCAGACTCACAGGGAAGTGTCTCTCCCAGAGCTGGACTCCAGCAGGGCTCACAGGCTCAGGGTCAAGGTCAGGCTGCTGGCGTCAGGCGAGCCAGTTTCCTACATCCCTGGTTCGCTCGCTCGTAACCTACTTTCCTCAGCTGTGTTTAGTGGGTGGCTCTGCCGAGCGCCAGGCTCTTGCAGACCTCACGTGGAGGCTGCAGCTGCAGGCCTGCGCGCTATTTTGCCCCCAGCAAGTATTTACGGGGTGGCCTGTGTGCCAGGCGTGGATGCGGAGGGACAGAGCAAGGCCGGGGAGAGCCCACCCCACTACGGGCCAGCAGGACAAGCCGGCCAGGGGCGTGTGGGGTCAGAGCCATAGCTCCAGCAAGAGCGGGGGTTCCAGCTGCCTGCAGAGAGGCAGGGTCCGTCCGGCTCCAGGGGCTTCGATCCGGTTTGCTCTGGGAGGAGGCCGTGGAGGGCGGGCACCTCGCAGGGTGGGTGGAGTGTGGGGGGACCAGCATGCAGCGGGAGTGGTGCCAACAGGTGCTGCTTTCTGCCACGTGGTGCAGGGGCTTCTGTTTTTAAGATTTTGTTTATTTACTTTTAGAAGGAGAGGAAGGGGCTGAGCAACATCGATCGGTTGCCTTTCACACACCCCATTTGGGGACTGAGCCTGCTCCCCGGACACCTGCCCTGACCTGGAAGCAAACCAGCAACCTTCAGCTGTGCAAGATGACGCTCAAATCCACTGAGTCACACAGTCAGGGCTGTGCAGGGCTTTTTTTTCAATTCTTAAAATTTATTTATTTTTAGAAAGAGGGGAAGAGAGGGAGAAAGAGAGGGAGGGAAACAGCAGTGTATGGTTGCTTCTCACATGGCCCTCACTGGGGTCCTGGCCTGCAACCCAGGCATGTGCCCTGACTGGGAATCGAACCAGCGACCCGTTGGTTCGCAAGCCAGCGCTCAGTCCACTGAGCCACACCAGCTGGGGCTCGCTCAGTCCACTGAGCCACACCAGCTGGGGCTGTGCAGGGTTCTAGTCCTCTATTTGCCTGGTACACGTCTGTTCTTTGAATGGAAACTCCCAAGATTTTAACACTCATGTTTGCTCTAATCAAGTCCAACGCTAATAAATGTCTTTGTCTTCCTCCCAAACGACATGAGGACTTCCAAATGTCCTCTTCTGAATGCTGCACCCAGGACGCTGTGCTCACCTCGGGGACCTCAGGGTCTGTGTCCACATCCCCACGCGCACCGTCACGGCCAGCACTGGGGCCACCACGCACCGAGAGTCTGCCTGCCCGCCCCCGTTCCGGCACGGGGCTCCCGGGCTGCTCTGCGCACAGTAAGATGTCCACTGTGGACTGAACCAGCTTAGCTGCAGCTGCTTCTGAACCGCGGCTCACGCAGGGGGACGGGACTGTCCCAGCGTCCGCCCGTGTCACTGTGAGCCGTGCCGCCCACCACCGGCTTGCTCCTGGACACAGCCTCCTTGCTCTAGTTGCTTCCTCATCTTTCTTCTTGGTTCTGAAAACGCCCAGCGACATGTCCAGCTGCAGATGCTACAGAACAGACTCCTCACTGTCTCACGTGCCCCATGAACGACAGGAGGGCCCCGTCTTCTCTCCCGAGGGGCCTCCTCTTCGTCCTCGCCGGCCTTCCCGCTGGACACCTGCCCGGCCGGGCGTTGGGGCCCGCTCAGCTCGGCGCACGTGTCCCCCTCCAGGCCAACGCCCGGCTGGCCGGCCGCCCTGCAGGCTCTCCTCCACACGGGCCCTGTCTGCTCACAGCCTTGACGTGGCCGCGAGTGTCCGGCTCTTTCCCCTGGTCGAAAACATCGTCTTCTGTCCTCTTGCGGCTTTGGAGGATGGAAAGTTTCACTTTGTCCCAAAGTGAAATCATTTTAAAGTCTGATGTTTACTCATTTTAACAGTTAGTTAAAAGAAATCCTAGAGTGTTGGAAATAAGTAAAATGATCTGGTTTCATTTGTTAAACAAAAGTTACTAATGCCTACTCTTAACAAAGGCAAATCAATCTCAGAATCCAAGACATTGGCTCAAATAAGCTGAGTAAGTGATTCACGTGGAAAACCTGTAAGTTCACCCCAAAGTCGTGAGAGCAGCCCTTCACTTAAGAAGCATGTGGTACCCTGGCTCGTGTGGCTGTGGACTGAGCACCAAACTGTGAACCAAAGGTCGTGGGTTTGATTCCCAGTCGGGGCACATGCCTGGGTTGCCGGCCAGGTCCCCAGTAGGGGGCGTATGAGAGGCAACCACACATTGATGTTTCTCTCCCTCTGTCTCCCTCCCTTCCCCTCTAAATATAAATAAATAAAACCTTTACAAAAAATAAAATATGAAGCATGTGCGAACTAGCTGGTTTCCCAAACGGACAGACGGCAGGCTTTTCCGCCCACAGCTCTCCCCGGCGAAGACAAGGTGCGGCGGGTGGGGCTCCGCTGCAGGCCTGTGACTCGGTTTACCCAGACTCAGTGCTGATTCAGGAACACCTCCACATATCCCCTGACAGTAAAGGTCTCCGTTTTTCATACAAAGTAAAAGAGCATGCGGGCTCTCTGAGAGGCAGACGTGCAGTCACTTCTGCAGGGGACTCGGGTTCAAATGCTCACGATGCCCTTTCCCTGTGCAGCCGTCACCGCACGGGGATTGCGGCAGCAGACTCCCAGTGGGTCCCCTGCTCCGGTACAGCCCACTGCCAAGACTGCAGTGGCTTCTCTGCTCAGAGCCCTTCAAGGCTCTGGTCCCCAAAGTGCCCAGGATGGCCGGGGGAGAGGAGTGGCGGGGGGACTGCAGGCTTGGCCTCCTGCACTTCTCTCCAGACCTCACTGCACTGGGCCCAGGACACACCTTCTACCCCGCCCCCCCCCGCCCACCACAGCCTCCCTACCTCCTGCCCCACCTCGCTGCTCTGATCGCCCCACCCGACACTGCCCTGGTTCCCTCTGGTTCCGCAGCACCCCCCCAGACAGGCCCCACGGTCACTCCCTGTGCTCCACCCCCCATTAGAAGGCAGAGGTGGGCGGCTGGGTTTTCACGAGGAACACGGCACGCAAGCTGAATGAATGAGCACTGGAGAAAGGACACTCACAAGGGACACGTGACACATCAAGGACGGCAAAGGCTCAGCGACCTGCACGTGGACCCCCACGGGGGCAGCTCGACTTATTCGCCAAACACGGCTGTTCCTTTCCTGAGAGCAAAGCTCTCCGGCCTGGGTCGACCTTCCGGAAGGTCTCAGTGAGGAAGAGTTCCAGCCCAGGTTTAACCCTGGCCCTGCGAGCCAGGGCCAGGGCAGGCCGCAGGCCGCCCTCTGTCCTGTAGCTTTGCTGTAAGGCACGGCCTGGCATTGCTGAGAGACTGTGTCCCGCTGCCACAGAAGGGTGGATCAATTCAGGCCACATGCTTCCTTCCACTCGACAAGCAAACGCTTTCCAAACTACAGAGGGCCCAACGTCTCGTCCAGGCTTTGATTCTGATTTGGTTCTGACGCTGGGCCCTGGGCACGTGCGACAGGAGTCACTTCTCATTATCATGTAAAGCAGAGTGACTGGCTGCCATGCCCCAGGGAGACAGCATTCCATGAGAAATGTACACACGGAAGTCCACGCTCACCAACAAAAGTCCCAAATCTGTGGCTGCTGTGACTCAGTGGATTGAGCACAGGACTTTGAACCAAAGGGTTACCAGTTTGATTCCCAATCAGGGCACATGCCTGGGTTGTGGGCGAGGTCCCCAGTAGGGGGCACATGAGAGGCAACCACACGTTGATCTTTCTCTCCCTCCCTTCCCCTCTCTCTAAAAACAAATAAAATCTTAAATTAAAAAAAAGTCCCAAATCTGTGACTCGTGTTGCTGGCTCGTTCCTCTGAGCTAGGGATCTTGGGAGATAAAAACCAGAGACACTGTATTCCCCTGGCTAACGAAGGCGAGCAGGAAGCTTGGAAACTGCTTGGTGTTCGGACTCGCCTCTCAGCTGCACCTCAGGCCCACACCCCGACTTCACGCCACCTTTCATTGCGCTGTAGGGGAGCCAAACCGGCCCCCCACTACCTGAACCTGGGTTTTTTTCTCGGGACAACTCCACTGCCCCCCCCCCACTGGGGGGCGTGGCCATCAGGGAGAGCTTTCTGGAAGGTGAATCGTTTCCAGGTCAAATTTCCAGTGGACTGGAAATGCATTTAAAATAATACTGTAAGTAATAAAAGCAAATAAGGAATGCAAGCACAGATTTTAAAGATCTGTGAAACACGTACTTGGACGTACTCTCTTCCCCCTATGTTAGAGAACTACCGCATGGTGTGCGTGGGGCACGTCAGCACCACCTCTCCTTCCGACCTGCAGGGAGGCCTCTCCAATCCGTTTCTCAACACCGCGCGCTGTCACCAAAATACGTCACCACAGACTGGAAGGCTCCCTTTCAAGGAGCAAAAGGGGAGAAAGGCCCAAATCTTGGAGCACCTATGAAAATCTCGACCGAGAACCACTTAAAAGCAGAGAACATAGAAAGCCTTTAAATACTGCTAGGAAAAAGCCAGCAAGATGGAAAAACTTAAAAGAGGTCAGGAAGACAGCATCTAGGAGCTCTGCCGTTTACATAATTTATATCAGGACTGGAAACGTTCGACGCTCCGGGGCAGCTAGCTGTCAACGGCTCCTCCTCCCGCAGGGAAAGAGCGGTCCGGTACAAAGATAAGTGAGAGTCTGTGCCCTCCGGAGCTTTTCCAGCTCTGTCCCTTACAAATGCTTCTTTTAAATGGGGGGGGGGGGGCAGAATATGTGGCGTCGCTGCCATTCGTCTTCAAAGATCCCAGAGCTCTTCCTACCAGAGCCAGCAGGACTTTGCCTCCCCTCCGCAGGTGACCCCAGCTCACAGACGGAGAGCCCGTCACCCCTTTCAAAGTGTCACAGACACAGAGCTCTTTCCACGTTATGTAAGAGTCCCTCTCGGACGAGGTCACCTGGACCCATCGCGGCGCCGCAGAGCGCAGAGGGAACGGGGACCGCCTGGACCAATTTCACTGTGCGAACCAAACACAGGTTTCCTACCAGGCCAGTGCTCCTCGGGAAGGACCCACGGTCGGAAGGGAGGGCCCGCCCCGCCCACCCCACAGCGCCGAAGGAATGCGCTAAGGCACCCGCGACGCGCCGGCACATCCTAAAACATACGAACAGGGTCTGCCACGATCACCCCGCAAACGGAGAGGGGCCCGAGGCGCGACAGGCCCCTCAGTGCTCCCCGGGCCGGTTTCTGCCGTGTCCCAGGGGCCGCGGCCCGGGCACCCCACTTCCCACGCCGCCGCCCCCACGCCCACTCACTGTTGTACTGCACTCCCTTGGCGAAGCGCCTCTGCAGCGCCTGGTTCATGGACTGCAGCCCGGCGGGAATGTTCTTCTCGCGGCCCGGAGCCTGCTCCGACCCCACCAGCTTCTTAAGCGCGGAAAACATCTTCCCGCTTCCGTGTCCGAGCTCGGAGTGGCGCGCGAGCTCAGCGGCGGCGGCGGCGGCGGCGAGGCGCGGATCGCACCATGCCCCGCGTCCCGGCGGCCGGGCACCTGCTTCGAAGGCCTCTTGGGGGCTCAGCCGCGGCGATTCTGCTCCGGGCCCCTCGGCCCCCGGCGCAGCCACCCTCCGCCCGCCAGCGCTGCCATGTTGGCGCCCGCTCAGCGGGACGCGCGGCTACGGAGCGCCTCGAGGGCCAAGGGAATGCGGGGGCGCGCATGCTCGTGGGTAGTGCGCGCGGCTACGGGGCGCCGCGAGGGCCAGGAGAGCCCGGCGGTGTGCAGACGCGGGGCGGGGCGGGGCGGGCGGAGGAGGTGCCTGGGGGGCGGGGTTCAGCTTAAACCCGTACTTCGGCCGCATCTCCCCAGAGCTCCCTGTTCTCACTCCCACTCTTGGACTCTGGGGCCGCGCATCCACACTGAACACCACAGTTCTCGCAGTCTTCCCAACGTGGTCCCCATACATGCGCCCCCCAACCCAGGTTCACCTACTGAGACTCCCTCCAACCACCCCCCCTCGAGTCCCCCTAGCAGTTGTGGCAAAATGTTTATTTCTGTAACAAAACGTCTGCCTGGGGGCGGGGGCGGGCAGGGTCCCGCTCCGGGTCACTTCTTCTTCTTGGCCATCTTGAGCTTCCCCTCGATCACGCGCTGGGCCTGCCCCTTGATCTCGGCCCGCGAGGGGACGTAGCTGTGGTCCACATCCGCGAAGTGGAAGGTTTCTGGGGAGGGAGTGGCGGGGAGCCGGGCTTTAGCCCTTGGACTTGCCTGCCGCCTTCATCCATAGCGGCGCCAGGTGCGGACGACATTTTCTATGTCCCTGGTGCCCTGGCACTTGGGATCTTAGAGACTGGGTGAGGGACTGCGCCCCAGGGCTACCTAGTTGTTAGAGAGGGCTCAGGGCTCGCCCTGGGGGTGTCTTTCTTGCAAACTGACCAATGCACAGCCCCCCACCCCTTATCAACATTTCAGAGCAAGCCACCATTACCCAGCCCAACTGACCCCAGTCCAGGGACCAGACAACTGGGCACAACCCTCATGTCCCCAGCCCACTGGAGGTGCTGATCTTAAACTGTCGAGCCTGCCTTTCCTGCAGACACCCCAGGAAGGGCTCCTCCTGGCCTCCTGACAGGCACCAGTGCTCCCTGTGTCAGGACGGTGATGCATTCTCCTCTTTATACCCTCACTAAGTCACTGACACACACCCCTCCTTCCCTGTGCCTCCTGGCTGTGCCGGTCGGATGGAGCAAGTGGCCTGCTGCCCAGCCTCTGCCCGCGGACAGCTCAGCCTGGCCCTCCACCCCCATCCCGTCCCCGTGCTGGACAGCCTGGCCCCCAGCCCCCACTGAGCCTGTACCTATCATGTCCTCTTCCATGTCCTCAAAGCTGATCCTGGTGTTCTGCTTCTCCTTCAGAGTCGAGGACTCCAGGGCGTCCCTCACCTTCGTGTTGATCTGCAGGGCACAGGGGACTGCCAGATCCGAGGGCACATGGTACTTGCAGCGCCCCCCCCCCCCCAAGGCCACAGGGCTACCTCCTCGGTCATGGACAGCGTGCGCACTCTGTCGGCCAGGTACAGCAGCTTCCTCTCGCAGTACGCCAGCTTGTCGTGCACGTCTAGGTTGTCCAAGGGCGCCACTTCTTTCTGCAGACCAGGAGGAGGCGCTCGGCTCCTCTGGGCCCCGCCCCCCCGCCCCCCGCAGGCTCCCTGTGCACACAGCTCCTCCCACTCGGCCGGCCCCCTGCCCTTGTACCTGCGCCGGGGGCAGGACGACGCCGACAAGCCGGATGTACAGATTGTCGATGCCCGTCTGGATGGTCAGCAGCAGCTTCTGGCTGCTGGTCATGTTGACGTGGGCCAGCTGCAGCCGCTCCTCCTCCTCCCGCAGCGTGTCCTTCATTTTCTTCCGGACGGACTCAAAGCTGTTAAGGACGGCAGAGGAGGGTGGCGTGGGCCTGAGGGCTGCGATGGGGGTCCCTGGGTCCCTGGCTCCTCTGCAGAGCCCAGGAGGTGGTTGGCGGTGCCTGCGCTGGACTTGGAGCCTGGCGTGGGCCCCGGGCAGGGGGGCAGGCAGGCGGGGCGCTCTGAGTACCTGTTGAAGCTGGGCGCCTGGCGGAACTTGAGCAGCGCCTGCTCCGTCTCCAGCTTCCGCATCAGGGCTCCCAGCTGAGCCCGGCTCGCCTCGCAGTCCTCCATCTGCAGCTCCAGGTTGTCCTCCGTGGTCCTCTGAGCCAGGAACTGGCCTGTGATGTCCTGGTGGCGCCAGCGGGGAGAAGCTGGTGTGGGCCAGCTGGGCAGGACCCCAGAGCTCCCTCCTTCCGTGTCCTTCCCAGTGGTCAGCAGTGATGTCCAGTGCAGCCAAGCACTAGAACTTGGGGCAGTCATCGGGTGAAGCACTTCGTGGGTGTCCCTGCCTGTAACCCTCGCGATGAGCAGAGGGCAGAGACCCAAGATGATCCTGAGAGACCGCTTGGCTTCGAGGTGCTTGTCTAAGGGTGGGCAAGCTTATGCCAGGGATGTGGATTGGGGCTCAAGGGTTACTAATAATAAGCCCAGATCGGATTAAAATAAAGGGGGGGGGTAGCCCTCATTATAATGCTGGCAGTTTGCGAAGGGGAGGGGGCTGAGGCCAGAGGCCACAACCTAGGCCTTTGGGATCCTCAGATTCCATGGCTGCCCACATCCCTGGGCCGTGCTGGGATGTGCCCCTGGAGAGCCCTCTGCTCTGAGCCACGGGGCCACACGTTCTGTATTCATTCATTCAAAAGGTGCCTGCAGAGCCTGGTCCAGTTGGGCAGGGGGTGGGGGTGTGGATGGGGGCACCCGCCCTCCCCCAGTGCCTGGGAGGGAGGGGGTGCCAGGAAGCAGTACCCAGAGGCGGGAGCAGCGCACAGCAGTCTTGATGCTCTCCACCAAAGCGGTCGTGTTCGCCTGGTATTCGACGCTGGCTACAGAGGCCCCTCGTTTCTTCACTGCGCGGAGCAGAGAGACGATGGCCAGTGCGCGGGGATGGGTGCCCCCGCGCCTGCCCGCCACCAGGGAAGGCCCCCCAAGAGCGGGGTCCCCGTCGCAGGCGCTTGCCTGTGAACCTGTCTCCTCCCTGGGCAGCCCTTCAGGGGGCAGGGCCATCCAGAGCCCGGGTCAGTGGGGCTCCGGGGGGTTCTCGGAGGCAGCGCGGGGCCCAGGGGAGAACACAAGGGCTCAGCCACAGGTGGCCACGGGCCCAAAGCTGGAGCCTCGAAGCTGGTGGCCAGGTGCTCAGCCTCCCTCACTCAGCCACACCTGGCCTCATGGTGGCCAGACTGGGCAGCTCGAGCCAGGGCTGGCCTCTTGGGACCTGAGCTGGGGACGGGCAGGGAGCTGAGCGCTTACCTTTCTGGGTCTCCATCCCCATGAGATTGGAGGGGAAGTCTAAGTCCCTCCGGCCCTGGGGGAGGGGGACAGGTTAGCAGCATCCCATGCTGGGGAGTGGCCCCCCACCCATCCTTCAGCGGCACGGGGTCACAGGCGCTCACCCAGCGGTACTTCTCACTGGTCTCCTTGGTGTGGATCTTGTCGATCAGCTTCTTCTGCTGGTTCAGCCGGTTCTCCCGTGCCCGGCGTTCCTCGATGAAGGTCGCTTCCCCTTGTCTCATGTTCATCTGAGGACACGGAGGTGGCAGGGGTCTGTCTCAATAAGGCCTCCCATGTGCTACTTTCAGTCCTCATCTTCCTAGACCTGGGGACAGCCTTCGAGGCCACTGGCCAGGACTTCTTCATGCCGCACAGTGCCCGCCGCTCTCACCACCCTGTGGGTTTCCACCACCCCCTCCGCCTGGCCTCCTCCACCCCAGTCACGCAGCTGGAGCCACCGCTCAGGGGCTCTCTGCTGCCTCCTGGCCAGCCCCTCGCGGAGCTCTCTAAGGTGGATTCCGCGTGTCTGAAAAGGACTCGTCATCTTCCGCAACACCTGGTCCCTCCCTGTCCTGCTCCAGGGCTCACGCCACAGTCCATCCACACCTGCTGGCACCACCTGGAGGCTGCTGTGTGCCTCGCTGTTCACGTCCAACTCAGTGCCACCTTCCCGAGTGACCTCTCACAGGCTCTTCAGCTCCCGCCAAGTCTGCTCCCCGCTGCCCCCCTCCCCCAGCACTGGTCTGGCCCCAGTCTCTGTAGCCAGAATGCACCTGCTTTGAAACTCAAAAGTAATCACATCTCCCCTGTTTTCTCCCCAGGCTCCGGTTGAGGTGGGGGCAGATCCCAAGTCCCAGCTTCCCTTGGCCAGTGCAGCTGCTCTTAGGCTAGTTCCTCTGCAGTTTCCCGCCTCCTGGGGGCCCGTCACGCCCCGGGCCCAGGCGGCCCTGACTCCAGAGCCCCTTCACCACAGTGCCCTGGGAGGTCAGCGCCCATGGCACCTGGGCCTCTGCCGCACCATCTAGAGGCTGTGTGAGAGGGATGGCTGGGCGAGCGGCTGCCTCCTCACACTGCCCCTTCACGAGGGCAGCCTTGGAGGGCCTGGCACAGCCCAGGAGAGAGGGTGGCTCCGCCCAGCCCAGGCCCTCCCTCCTCTGTCTGCCTGTGGCTTCCTGCCTAGTGGGGCTCCCTCTGTCCAGCCCACAGTGGGGCAGAGCAGGCTGGTGGGAAGCTGCTCGACTCCAGCGATTACAGGCAGTGTGGGCCTGGGGGTGGCCTGTTGGACCCTGGGCCAGATAGGCTGACAGAGAGCCCTGCAGAGCCCCAGCCTGGGCACCTAAGCTCACCTTGACCTCGTCCGTAATCATCATGGCATCCTGGGACATGACAGTCATGTCCGACAGTTCCGAGCAGTACTCAGCCACGAGATTCTGCAGCTTGTCCAGCTCCGTGGGGTATCCTGCCAGCTCCTGAACGGGAACCGAAGGGGCAGTGCGGGCGGGCCCAGAGCCTGGCAGTCCAGGGCTGCGGGCCAACTGCACGCTGCCCCTGTCCCGCAGCCACTCCCCTGGCCCTGCCCGTTGCCCTCCTGGACCCTGCAGGGTGGACCAAGCCTGCACCCACCTCTCATCTGTGAGCACGCTGGGGACAGTGGCCTGTGGCTCCAGCCCCCTGCTGGACACACAGCAGGTGAAAGCAAGTGTTTTGGGAGGGGTGCACCGTATCTCCTGGGGGGACTCTCCTACTACCCGGGTCAGACAGCCCAGCAACACGTCAGTGAGGTTGAGACAGGATGTCCTACCACGGGACAGGTGACGCTGACACCCAGGGAGACCCACTGCTTAGGAGTGGCTGCTTTGTGACATGAACTGGTTTGGGGTCAGAGACTCAGGGATCAAGGTCAAGGCCACCCTGGCCAGCTGGTGTGGGACCTTGAGAGAGACACTGAACCTCTCTGAGTGTCCCTATCTGTGCAAAGGGCATGGTGGCTTTCCAGACAGGTGCTGTTGACAGAGAAGGTACATGCTTAGCACAGGGCTAGAGTCATAAACGTCCAAGATACTGGCTCCTAGGATTCTGACATTAATAACTACAATGTAGCATCTTCACTGTTTTTTAAAAATGCAAGTGACCACTGGTGTTATTTTTTAAAAATGTGTGTGTTCTGAAAAGATAAGGAGATGCCCCTAGGGGCACAATGGGCCGGGGGAGGCGGAGCTGGGCCCTGGAGGACCCTGAGCACCTCCAGGTGCCTCCGAGGTTTGGGGGCACGGGGGATAAGCTGCAGGACGAAGCTCTGCTGCCTGGCTCTGGGGGCCCATGGTCAGCATCAGGGAGTCATGTCCACCCGTCCCACCCCACCCTTCTCCCAAGCCACATGGCCACCTGTCACCCTCCAGGGATCCCCCTTTCCCAGTCTCAGGATGAGGACTGGGGGGGTTCCCTCACTCTCCCTTCCCCTCCTGTCTAGCTGCCCCTCTGGCACCTGGAACCCAGCCCCCTGTCCTCCCCGTCTGCCATCTACCATCCACCTGGCCTGTAACAGGCACCTATGCTCTGCGCTGTGGAGGCCAGGAGAGGCACCCATGAGGGAATCTTGCCTCACGGCGGGCTCACGGCCCCTGGGGGCTTCCTCCTGGCCGCCTCCACGGGGAGCAGGGCAGCCGGCTGAGACGCGGTGGGCAGCAAGCTGAGGCCGCCGGCTGGCTTTGAGGCAACGTGCCCTGTATATTGAGGGACTGCCCAGGGGGCACAGGGCTTACCGCTTGCCCTCAGAGACCAGGCAGTGAATGAACAGCACACTCACCGCCCAGCACATGCAAGTGCAAACCATTCTGACAGATCCCGCGAGATGCCTTCTTTGAGTAGCAACGGCAAGTTCTGGAAGGGATGTTTCTTAAGTGCTGGTACCGCCGCTCAGCGGACGCCCAAAGCAGGGCTGTCCTCAGGGTGCTCGGCCAGGACGGCTGCAGGCCTGGGGGCGGCCCTACCCCGGGCTGGGGGTTCCACCCCCACCGAGGCCCCACCTAGCGGGGGACCGGCCGAGACCCCCGGCCCCTCCCACCCAGCCGGGCTCCCTGGGCTCGCGCGAGGGGGCTCACTTTCTTCAGATAGTCCAGCAGGTCCACGTACAGCAGGTGGATGTTCTGGCTCGTGGTGATCTTGACCGTCGTCTTTTCGATGTTGTTCTCCAGCTGGCGGATGACCTGGGGGGTGCCCGAGGGCACCATGAGAGCCTGGCCCCCTGGAGGCGCGGAGGGCAGCCCTAGGGGGCAGGGTCTCATTCATTTGGCCCTGCCTCCCCTCGTAGCCCCGCCTTGCCCTCCTTCCCAGACCAAGAGGCTCCACCCTTCCCGTGCCCTACCCCAGGAGTCCCACCTCCGAAGCTGGCGTCCCGCCCCGCCCCTCGTGAGGCCCCGCCCCGCTGCCCCGCCACCTGCAGCAGGCGCAGCTCTTCCTTGGTGGCCGTGGGCTGGTTCCGCAGGCTGGCCAGCTCCAGCTGCATGCTCTCCAGCTGCTGCCCGCGCCGCCGCGCCAGATGGATCAGCGCGTTGTGCACGTTCACTCGGTCGAAGACGTACTTGCGCAGCTTCTCCCGCGCCACCTGGGTCGGGGAGGGTATGGTGGGCAGGGGCCCGTGTCCCCGCCTGCAGTGGGTGGGCAGGGAGGGCCCCTGGGTTGGGAAATTCGTTCTGTCCCCCACCAACTTCGAAGAGTTTAGTGGGGGGTGGGGTCCCTCCTGCCGCCGTACCTCCATGGTGCAGCGGCAGTGCGCCAGCCTCGTAGGCACGTCCTTCCCGCAGGCCTTGGAGATGTACCGCTGGTCGTCCTGTGGGGCGGCGGCGGCTGAGCTGGCGGGCACCTCTGCGTATCCCTGCTGCCCGCCCCACCAGGCATTCTCCCAGGGCTGCTTCAGCCCGTGGCAGCTCAGCAGCAAGACCCCAGGAGGCAGAGCGCCACAGGCCCCCATCCAGGCCATTCCAGCGCAGATGCCATGGGGATCCGGAGAGGAGCGCCCTGCTCTCCCCTACAAGGCCAGAGAGCCGGAGGGGCCCCTGCGGCAGTGGGTAGCCCAGGAGAGGGTATCTCATCCGGGACGCTGCCCACCGGGCTCGCTGGAGTGATTGGGGCCCAGAGCGGGTCTCTGCGAGTCCCTCCCCAGACGCGCCAGCTGCAGAAGTGAGTGGGGAGAGGAGCGGGGTGCCCCCTGCTGTCCAGCTGTGTGTCTGTTTCAGCACGTGCCCGCCCCGCCCACACCCCCAGGCAGCAGGGTGGGGCCTCGGCTGTTCACCTTCTTCGCCAAAGCCCAGTCTTGGGCCCCCTGACGGATGTTGCTGCGCAAGAGCGCCTGCGTCGCCTTGTTTTTGGCCGTCTTCTCTCTCACGGCCTGAGTCTGCAGCGCCCGGCATTGCTCTGTGGGCGTGCGAGGGGCGGCGTGGCCAGGGTGTGGGCCCAGGGCCGGGCCTCCCAGGATGCAGGAGCCGGGGAGCCCCCCCTGCCCTGCTCCTGACTCCCACACTGTCTGCCGCCGGGGCTCGGGGCCCCGCTGCTCAGCAGCGCTTCTCTGGGTGGCTCTGCCGAGTGGTGGGGACGCCCGTGTTCCCTCCCAGACCGGCTGGCCCAGGGAGGCAGCTGGGTCTCCTCCTGCTCCCTCTGGCTTTGGGGTCCACAATGCATGCACACCTCGTGAAGACCCCCGGGTTCTCCCCACCCCACCCCTGCCCCCTGCTGGCAGGCCCCTTTGGTGCCCTCTGTCAGCTCTGGTTGGGGGGGGGGTGGTAGGGTCCACTAGCCTGTTGGCCCTGCCTGGACTGTCCCTGTTAAGAAAGTCCTGCACCCCGGAGCCCCTGAGCACTTTGGGGGTCAGCCACCAGTAACCGCAGGGGCAGCTCACCCTGGAGCCGAGTGATGGTCTTCAGCTCCTGGATCTGCTCATCCATATCCCCCTCACTTGGCATCCTCATGGTGGCCGTGGGGTCCTGCCTCCTGTAGCTGCACCTGCTCAGCAGAACTGCAGCTCAGACTGCCCCAGAATCTCAGCCCATTGTGATGGGGGCCAAGGTTCTCAAAGCCCAGGGAACCCTGGGATTCCTAGCTCACCCCGCGACCGCCCTGTCCCCAGCCAGCCTGAGGTGGGCCCCTGGACACTTGGGTCCTGTGGCTTCTCTCTGGCCAGGAGCACAGCTGGGGCCAGGCACCCCCTTCCACAGGGAGGGAACTGGCGGTGGTCTGGCAGTGTGGTCACGCATCCCTCCGTGGCCTCCTGAATTCCCAACCCCAAGCTGCCTTACAGGGTCTCTTCCAGCCCAGCCCAGGTTCAAACTCCGTGCCCGGTGATCTGGGCCTTTTCTGCCCCACTCTCCCTGACCTTGGCCTCCACTCCCCGGGGGTCCCTGGGTCTATCTTTGGGTGTCACTCCAGCAAGCCTCAGTCTCCCCCTCTGCACCCCACCGCGAGCTTCCCATAGCGTGTGAGTGCCAAGCACTGGGCAGCCCGGGGCTGAGGGGCGGGGGCGCACATGGGAAGGGGCACTTTTCCTAGCTACCCTGCGTGACTGCACTGCGGCCAGCATAACACAGCACCTTGGATGGCGGCTTAAACACTGGACATTTATTGTCGTGTGTCCCGGACACTGGACGTCCGAGATCCAGGGGTGGGCAGGGCTGGCTCCTCCGGGCACGCAGACACTGCCCTGTCCCAACCATACACGGACTTTTTTCTGTATCATCTGTGTCACCTCCTCCTCTTATAAGGTCGCCAGTCAGGAGGGGTTGGAGCCCACTCATTTGAACGGTCACCTCTTCAGAGACCATGTCCACAGGTGCAGTTTTGTCCTGAGGCCCCGGGGTCAGGGTGGTCATGTGTGAATTGGGGGGAACGCTGCCTTCACCTGTGGTCAGAGCGCCCATCTTCCCTAGGGCCTCTTACACAGGTGCTATGCCTTTCTGGTCCTGCTGGTTTTATTATTTATTGATAGATTGATGGCTGGCTTTATTATTTATTCAAAAATATTTTTTTAAATTTATTTTTAGAGAAGGGGAAAGGAGACAGAGAGGGAGAGAAACATCAAATGTGGTTGCCTGTCCTGTGCCCCCTACTGGGGACCTGGCCTGCAACCCAGGCATGTGCCCTGACTGGGAATCAAACCAGCAGCCCTTTGGTCTGTAAGTCCGCGTTCAATCCACTGAGCCACACCAGCCAGGGCTGATCACTCTGTTTTTAAAAAGTAGGTCCAATCAGGTCTTAAACTCCCAGTGCACCTTCTCTGCCCTCCCTCTGAGCTGGGTCTTACCCTCAGAGTAATGGAAGGACCTGCCATATACCTGTCTGCATTCCCTCTCCTCTGCCAACCCAGGGCCTGAGGCAGCAGCTGCCCGTTGTTCCCCAATATTGGTTGTCCCTTCTTGCTCAGATATAGAACCCCTGAATTTTAGTGGGGACACAGGGCTGCTTAGGGCAAGGCAGCCTTCCTACATGCCTCTGCACAGTGTCCCCATGCAGTGTAAGCAGGATGGTAAGTGAACTGTACACCTTTCTGTTGGCTGGGATGAAGACACGATGGCTGGAGCTGGTGCAGCTGCCTGGGACCACGAGGTGGATTTGGAATAGAGGCCATTGCAACAGGGCACGGAGTGCAAGCCTGGGCCCTTACTGTCAGCCCCAGGCTGCCCACTTGCACCTTCACATGAAGGAGACTCCAGGTCGCTTATGCCATGGTTATCTTGGGCTTCCTGTCACCGCCTTCCCACTGACAGGGTCCTGGTGCCTAGCAGGTGCTCAGCAGATATTCTTCTGAACGATCGGCTGGCCAAGAGGCACAGAGGCTGCGCTGGCTCAGGCAGCGTGGGCCTGCGCTGTGTGCCTTCAGTGGGCCTGGGAGGCAACTGCAAAGGCAGTGGGCTTGCCCAGAGTTTAGACGTCTCTGCCTCTTCCTGTTGGGGTGGGTGAGTGGGCAGCCTCGCCCACTCATGAGCTTTCCTTCCATGAGGACAGAGCTCCAGTAAGCGAGCTGTGACCTCCCTCCACCCCTGGAGAGAAGCAACTTCATCTGACAGGTGTGTTTGGGATGACAGGTGGATGGGCATAGCCACTCCCTGTCCTTCGTCTCCTGGGAGCCAGGTGCAACGGGCTGCACACCTTGTGTTCTGCTCCTCCACGCCCAGGTGTGCAGAAACAGGGGTGTCTAATCCTGGGGTTCAGTGTTAGGAACTGCCTGACACAGCCTCCAGTCTTGGCCATGTGGCACTAAGGTGACATTTGTCTCTCAGCTTCCTCCTGCTTTGACTTGCTTTCCGATCGCTGTCGAACTCAGGTGGCAAAAAGAGCAAAGTATTTATTAGTTCCACAAGCCCGGCAGCATCCGTCACCACAGACCGCGGGGGACTCGGGGCTGGAAAGGGAGTGTCCCTGCACCAGCGGGGGCAGTGGTCCTGCCCCATGTGCCCCGAGCTGTGCTTGGCGCCGGACATGATGCTGTCTGGCTTCGTGTCCCCACAGGAGGCCTGCCCAGGAGCGGCCCTTTCTGGGGTGACCTCCTGGGCAGGGCCAGGATGGGGCAGGGGCAGACTGCGCAGGTGTGGCGGGCCTGGCCATGTGTGTGTGCAGGGACATGGCCGGGGCACCTCAGGGTGTGGGGAAGAACTATGGAGGGGGGAGGGCCGGCCCAGGGTGTGGAGGCGCTGAGGGCTGTGTTCTGGAACTCTCCGGGCCCAGGTCTTGTGCACTGCGGCTGGAGCTCTTCTAGGAGCGCTGGTCTGTGAGAGGCAAACAGAGACAGCGCCACCCCCTAACGCTGCTCACGTCCCCGCACCCATTTCACTGTGGCGAAAACCGAGGTGAGGTGAGGCCCGGACTTAGGCCCATCAGCCTGCTGTCTCACGCCTGGCCTCTCGATCCGGCCATTCTTCCTCCCGGGCCGCCCACACTCCTCTCGCTGCACACCCCCCACCCCAGGGCCACCCTAGCCCTCCGGGGTCTTCCTCCTGCACACGTTCCCTTTCCAGGAAGTGCGTGCTGAGGGCGCAGGCCAGAGGGGAGAGGCCCTGTCCAGCCTATACCTCCAGCCCCACGTTTGCCTGCCTGCAACTCTAGGCACCAGCAGCAAAGCTTCAGCTTCCTGCTGCCCCTGGGCCTCTCACCTGGGCCCATGTCTGTGGGTAGCTTCCCGGTCTCCAGGAAGAGCCAGAGGTCACTGCATTTCTGTGTCTCCACTCGGGTCACCCAGTAGCTGGCTACGGAGCCTGCAACTGGGGAGCAGAGCAGGGGCCAGTGGGCCAGGGGCCTGGGCCTCTGCGCTCCTCAGGGTAGGACAAGCCTGGCACAGGACTCTTCCCCGCAGATGGTCGTGGTGGGCTCAGCAGGGATCCCTCCAGGAACTGGGGGCCCATCCCAGGAGGCAGGGATGCCTGGAACACAGCCCCTCCCCCCACTCCTAGTCGGAACCCAACCCCATGGAAGACCCAGAGTCTCCTCCGGCAGACCGGCTGCATTTCAGGGGCCCCAGGCACTGACCCTGGGGTACCCACCCACGGCCCCCAGGACGTTCCACTGAAAGGGGTACTTAAACTTCCTCTGAAGGAACATCTGCAGGCCCAAGGTCGCACCGGTGCCTGCCAAGAGACACGGTCCCCATCAGCCAACCGTCCACGGGCTGAGTTGCCCGGGGCACCTGCGCGGCTCTCCGCACCGGCAGGTAGCCGACATGGCGCCACCTGCTGGGGAGTCAGGGTGAGACAGGGGGGTGAGGTCTGCACCTGAGGACACCTGGACCCAGCCTACCTGTGACAAAGGTGAAAATGCCCTTCAAGAAGGCTTTCGACTGGCAGGCGGCATACTCGCCCAGTCCCTGGGAGGGGCAGGTGTTGAAGGCTCAGTCCCCTCGGTCTCCCTCCACCGTCCCTCCTGTCCCTCCTATCGGCACTCCCCCCTGCTCACGCGGGATGCCCCGTCCCCACATCAAGAGGGTCCGGACTCTGCCCTTTTTCTCGGATGGGACACGCCCGTCGAGCCCCCGACTCGCTAAGGGCCGGAGCCCACGTGATAGGCAGGTCTTCTCACCGGGTGCTTGGCGGCAACGGCGTCGTCGACCCGGGACAGGCCCAGGTTCACCATGGCTGGCGGGTCCTGGCGGTGCGGTCCACGCAGGCGCGGGCGGAGAGGGCTGGGATGGGCGGGGCCTGAAGGGCTGATCTGCGCAGGCGCAAGAGTGGGCGGGGCGGGCGGCCCAGCGCAGAGTCCGGCCTAGGGGCGGGGCCTGCATAGGAGCAAGTGGGCGGGGCGGTGGATGGGGCGTGCCCGGGCGGAGCTGACTCTTCCTGCAGCGAGGCTCCAGGACCTTGGGCTGCGAGCGGTGGGCTGGTCGCTGGCCAGGAGTTGGTCCCTTTGCCGCACTGCCACGATCGCAGAGGCAGAATGATAATTGATGGTATTATTTGTTGGGGTGGGGCTTTGCTGAAGGGATTAAGTCTCTTGGAAAACGATCACGGAGTAGCTATGTATGGAAAGATTACTTAGCAAATTAATCCCCAGAATACTATAAACCCATACTTACCGCCAGTAGGAGTTGGAGAGTACCACCGAGGAGGCAGAGCCCCTGCCTCACAGACCAGACGGGAGAACAGAACCAGGAGAGAGATCGGGAAAACAAAATGGGGAGGGGACAGGAGGGACCTGGGCGTGTGTGGGTGCAACCCCAGGAGGCCCCCAAGGGAAAGACCTCAGCCAGCACCTTCTCTCCTGGGCAGATACAGGTGCCTTTCTCTTTTCCCCTCCCCTCCATAATCGACCCCTGGGGCACTCCCAGCGTCTACACCCCCCAAACCCATCCCATCACCATGCCTCTGCCTGCTTCAGGCTCCTTGGGGCCTCTGGCCACCCTCTGCTTCTTTGTGACCCTCTCCAGAATTGGGACCAGGTCACTGTGTTGGCCATGGTGGTGGTGGGGCCTCTGGGACCCCCCCAAGTCAGTTTGGCCCTGAGGCTGGACTAGTGGCAGGTGGGGGTGTGCCCTCCCTGCAGGACCTTCTTGGGCCCCAGGGTCCTTCCGATCTCCTGTTCTGAGTCCACCCTACAGGGGTCCCAGGACTTGGGGCTGCAGGGTGAGGAGCACACTCCGTGGTCGGGGAATGTCCTTACCTGGCAAAGCTGCAGCCCCGTGTCATGGTGCCTTTCTTCCCTGGAGGGATACAGGGCGCCAGCTTGGTCCCCGGAGCTGGACTCTGTCCGGCCTGCCTTCCCTCACATGGCCCCTGTCTGGGCTCCCAGGCCCCAACACTGATGGGCACAGTGAACCTGGGAGGGCAGGGGGGGTGCTGCAGGCCTCTCCCAACATCTCAGCTCTGGATGCCTTGGGGAGCCCTGTGGGGGGCGTAATGCTGGGGCCCCACCGCATGGATGAGAGGGGGTCCAGAGGCTGCCTCCCTTCCCTGTCCTAATGCTCTGTGGGAGCCCACTGGCTTGGTGGGGGGCTCCTCGTTCTCCTGGATGTTTCTTCTTGTACAGGCCCTGCATGGGGGGCTGGGTCCCCGGCTCCAGGAGGGCCCCCCACCTTGCAGACTGTACCGGTGTGCCCTCAGGCTGGTCTATGAGGGCAGACTGAATGAAGCCTTGCTTCTCACCCAGTAGCCCTGTGCCAGGAAGTCCGCACTGTCTCCTTCCCCATCCCTGCCTCTGACCAACCTGGGCAGGCCTAGCAGGAACGGGAAACCACCAGGCGGGAAACTGTAGTCTGGGAAAACGCCTGCCTGGGAAACTGCCTGCCGACCCCACCCAGGACAAACAGACGCCCGGCTAAGATTAGGGTCTGGGGTCGGCCTATCCGGCATAACAGGATGCAGCTTTAACTTGGGCCTGACAAGATGTATCGAGAACAATGGTCAGCAGAAACGGGACCCAGCAACCAGCTCTAGCCAGTCAGACTCTGACACCCCAACCAGTTACTCTTCGCGGGTTTTTGCGCTTAAGAACCCTGCCCTAAGAACAACAGAACGAGTCCTAACCTCCCTCAGTTGGCCCCACTTTCCCTCTTCTTCCCGCTAATGAACGCTGCTCCTTAGCTGGCTGCGCCCGTCTGGTTTCTTGAGCGACTCCGACCTGACAGCCTCCAGCCTTTCCCTGGCACTCTGGACGTGCGGCCAGGTTGGAGAGCAGGACCGACACAGCGGCGTCCGTCCGGCCAAGACAGGATGAAGTACACGGAAGAAAACGGAGTCACTCGTGTGCAGCAAGACGTCTGCCAGCCGGCCGGGACGCTCTGGTTCAAGAAGGAAACTACCTAAGACGTGCTTGGCAGGGTGGGGTGTTCAAGGTATCTGCACACGTGACCCGAACAGACCTGTGTGTAGAGGTGGAGTACCTCAGGAAAAACCCACCAAGAAGATCCCCACACACCACTGGGGTCCCCAGACACTTATCAAGAGACCCAGAGGGCTGGAGCCCGCGGCCCTGAAGGGTGTGACTGAGGCAGGCTCTGGCCCCTGCTCCACGCCACACCACGCCGGTCTCCCGGGCACCAGCCGCTGGAGGCTCCGCTCCACGCTGTGCCCCGGGCCGATGGCCGAGACGCTGGACTCGGGTTTGGTGTCCCCATCGATTGCTGCGTGTGTGTGTGGCGTTCCTCCTGGACTGCTAGAGTGTGAGGAGGATTTGAATGTGTGCTGACGTTCGGCCTTGAGTGAACCTGCGTTCGGTAAGGGCTGAGCGAACAGCAGGGTTGCCGGGTGGGACTCTGGTCCTTGGTGCCGGGCACTGCTCCACAGGCAGCGAGCCGACTGTCGCGCCGCCTGACGGGCCAGACTGCTGTGGGACACGCTGTGACTCCAAGGACTGACACTCCTTCAGCCGCCCTGCCCTCCACCCAGGGGGAGGCGCTGGGGGGTGATCTGAATTTATTTTTTTAGTTTTCTTACGCATTTCTTTTTAGAGAGGGGAAGAGAGGGAGAGAAACATCGACTGGCTGCCTCTCACACACCCCCAGCTGGGGACCTGGCCCACAACCGGGAATCGAACCGGTGACCTTCTGGTTCACAGGCGGCACTCAATCCACTGAGCACACCAGCCAGGGCTAAAATGTCTTTTTAAATCACGTTCCCCTGTTGTTAACTGGGCGGTTTGTTTTTATTTTTGAGTCTTGAGAATTCTTTGCAGACTTTTGGATCCGAGTCCTTTATCAGATGTGTGTTTTGTCAATATTTTCATGGGAAGATGTGCCCGCCTTCCATCCGGTGACCCTGGGACCCGGCGGCCAGTTGGCGCCACCTGAAACCCGGTGGAGGTGCGAGCAGAAGCCTGGGCCCCGCCCCTCCCTCAGGCTGGGATGAGGGTCTCCCTCCCACCCCGTGCCCACTTCCACGCCCTGGCCGTGCTGGCCCTCCCCGGGGACCCCTGCCCCTCACCTGAAGCCTCTGGGTGGCGCGCCTCAGGCCAGGTGCTGCTCCTGGCGCAGTGGACATGAGACGCGACGTCACCAGCAGAGGCCTTGGCGTCTTGAGCCCCCACCTCCCTGGCAACACCCCCCCTGGAATACTTACACAACTGGAGATAAGGTGGTTTTGAGACCGTAATCCACCCTGAGTGACGTCTCAGCCCCACCCCCAGACCTGCGTGCTGGAGGCCCAGCGGGTGGCTGCACGGGGGCACGAGGGTCTTGAGTGAGGGGCACCCAGGCCTCTGATGTCACCTCTGTCACAGCTGCTCTGACACAGGCTCTGCCCCAGAGGCCAGGCCAGTGGTGACCCCACTACTGTGAGGGGAGGAGAGGAAGTGAGTTCCTGAGTGGGGGCCCGCTGGCCAGAGCACGGCTGAGCCTGACTGCCTCCTAGCAGCATGCCTGGGCCCCGGGCCCCGGGCCCCAGGCCCGCAGCCCCGGCCAGACTGGAGGTGGGCCGAGGCGCAGAGGGTGTGGGTCCCTGCAGGCCACGGCGGTCTCTGGTTGGGCCCCCAGGACTCCCTGGCAGGTTAGGGGGCAAACCCTCAATGTGGGGAGTCAGGTGAGAGCCCAGCTTTGCGGAGGCCTCCAGGAAGTGACCCTGGAGCTGGCGGGGACACTGCAGCGATTGAGCTGAACAATGGACAAAGGAGGGCCGGGGCTTCTGGAGCCCCGACACCTCCCGCTCCCCAGCCTGCCAGTCTGGCCGGGCCAGCTGCGGGCCGGGCTATAAAGTGGGGCCTGCCGGGGCCCGCATGCGGTGCCAGCGGCCACAGACAGGCATGGGGGTGAAGTCCGTCCTGCTGGGCCGGGTCCTGGCGCTGCTCTGGGTGTCTGTGGCTTGTGCTGACGTCCTGGTGCAGCCAGATTTTGAGGCCAAGAAGGTACCGGAGACCTCCGTGCTGGGCTGCGGTGGGGCTGGGGGCCGAGTCCCTGCTGGGAGCCACAGCAATGGGGGAACAGTGACAGCTGTCCCCACCTGCCAGGCCTCGGGCCTGCCACCCCTTTAGACGGGTTCTCCCTGCAACCCGGAAACCGGCCTGTGTGTGTGGGGGTGTTGATTATTGACCCACCTCACGGTGTGGTACCGAGGCTCACAGTGGTAGCGTGACCTGCCCCAGGTCAGTTCAGAGCAGAGCGCTTGTCCACCCTGGTCTCAGACCCAAGAGGCAGACACTCTGGAGATCCGGCCCTGTGGCTTCAGACCAGTCCTGGCCCTGGGTTGTCAGCCCCGTGCCCCTGGGCCCTTGAGCCTGAGGGTCACCAAGTGGCCTTGTAGTTCTCAGGCCTCTGGTACGTGGTCTCCATGGTCTCCGACTGCAAGGTCTTCGAGGAAAAGAAGGACCACCTGCTGATGTTCTCCGCCACCGTCACGGCTGCGGAGGGAGGCAACCTCAGCGTCCACATGGAGTTCCCCCGGTGAGCCCCACTGGAGGGTGCGCCTGGCGGGCGGGTGAGCCTGGGCAGTGGCGGAGAGTGAGTGGGCTGCTCACCTCCAGGGCTGAGGGCTGCACCCAGAGGGATGCGGAGTACCTGAAGGTGGGCTCCGAGGGGCACTTCCGGGTCCCAGGTAGGTCCTGCCCCACCCCCTTCCGAGGCACCTGTGGCCGATTCGCCGTGGGGTGACTGTCCTTCAACCCAGGGTCCCTCCTCCACCGCCCCCTCCTGCCCCTCCCGCTCCGCCCCTGGAAGCAGAGGCGGGGCTTGGGCGCCTGCAGCTCTCCCCGCCCCTGCAGCTCTGGGCTACCTGGACGTGCGCGTCGTGGACACCGACTACCGCTCCTTCGCCGTGCTCTACATCTACAAGGAGCTGGAGGGCGCGCTCAGCACCATGGTGCAGCTCTACAGTGAGCCCCGCCCCGCGCCCCGCCCCAGCCTTCCCTCTTCCCCTGGTCCTGCCCCTTCGGGACCTGCCCCACATCCTCCTTTGCCCCCTGGTCTCCCACTCCCCAGTGTGGGCCCGGCAAGGATCAGGTGGCACTGTGGTGGGGGCGGCGGGCCTCCACGCGCTCTGGAAGGGCAGGGCTTGACTGGAGTGGCCTCTGTGGGCTGGACACTCGGGACCCCTCTGACGCCGAGGGTGGGGACCCACCTTCCCGGGCTGCCTGAGACCGTGAACCACGGCTGAGAGCCTCCTGTGTGGCTTCCATTTCCGGGGGTCAGGCCGAGTGGAGCTCCCCGGGGTGGAGAGGTCGCCGGGGTGAGGGCGGGACGGTGGCCTTGGGGCTGCCGGAAGAGGTCCTCTGGTGCGGCGCGGCCCAGGGAACAAGGCGGGGGCGGGGGGGGGACAGCTGGGTCCCCAACCCCCTGGACGCCCTTGTGTGAGTTAGCAAAGGGCGCCCCTCTGGGCCGATTCCAGCCCCCACGGGTCCCTCAGCCAGGCAGGAACTTCCATGCGCAACATGCCTGACCTTGCGGGGCGGACCTGCTGTCCACCCTCAAGGAAGCGAGGCAGGGAGACACCCGTCACTCCTTGCGCCTCGCTCTGTGAGCCGCGGGGTTCACAGGGGCCCTGCTCTGTCCCAGGCCGGACCCCGGAGGTGAGCCCCCATGCCCTGAGGGCCTTCCAGGACTTCTACCCGATCGTGGGGCTCCAGGACGACATGATGGTCTTGCTGCCTAAGTCAGGTAGCCCCGCCAAGCCCCGCCTCCAGCTAAGCCCCGCCCCACCAGAGCCCACCCCACCAAGCCCCGCCTCCAGCCAGGCCCCGCCCCGCCAGAGCCCACCCCACCAAGCCCCGCCTCCAGCCCCCCTTCCCCATTCCCCAACGTGCAGGCCAATGTGGGCTCGCACAGCCCTGTTCTTCCCCAACACACGCGAAAGGAGAGGGTTTGGGGAGCCCAGGAGGGGAGAGTCTTTCGGCCCCACCCTGGGGTGGCTCGACAGGGCCTCTCAACACCAAGGGGTTGGGGCTGCAGGAAGTGGTGGGCAGTCCTGCCGCCTCAGCCTCTCAATGACCGGCTTCCTTCCCCGCAGATGCCTGCTCCTCAAGCGGCAAGGAGGCACCCTGACCCCCCCGGACACTCACCTTGACCCTTCCCAGGTGGGGACAGGGCACTGCCTCCCTCCCTCCTACAGGGTCTGTATGGGCTTCCCCACTCCCAACCAGGCCCCCTGCTCTCTCACCAAAGATTCCCCTCCCCACGAAATCCACCCTGCCTTGTTCCACCTGGCTTGTGTGCTTCAGGTCTCAGCTTACACATCACCTCTTCCAGGAAGCCTCCACTGATTGCCTATGTCTGCCATAACAAATTACCAGGACTGGGTAGCTTAAAACAAGAGACATTATCCTCTCGGTTCTGGAGGCCACAGGTCCTAAGTCAAGGCGTGGTGGGCTGGGCTGGTTCCTGCTGGGGTTCTGGGGGGCACCCCCTCCTCCCCCCTGCTCCTGGCGGGGCCCGCTGGCCTGGTGCCCCCCAGCTGGTGGACATGTCACTCTTGTCTCTGCGTCCAATGTCACAGGGCCGCCCTCCCTCTGTGTGTCTGTGTCCAGGTTCCCCTCTTCCTGTAAGAACAACTGTCACCGGATGTGGGGCCCACCCTCCCTCCAGGGGCCTCTGGTTGTGGGATCCCTAAATAATCACACTGGAAAGATGCTATTTCCAGGCAAGGTCATGTTCAGAGTTCCAGGTGGACTTGAGTGTTGGGTGGACTACCCAGCCCAATGCACTGCGTCCCCCGGGCCCTTGCTCACCCCCGGGCACAGGGACCTGTCTTGGGATGGCACGGGTCCTCGTCCTTTCCCTGAGGGTCATTCACTGCCATCACAGGGTGGGTCCCCAGAGCCCCCGGGACAGAGGCAGGTGGGCTCTTGGGGACACCTTCCCCCGAGGTAGACACCAGGGAGCCATCAGGCCCCTTATCCAATTTCATCGTGAAGAATTTGGGAACCTAAATAAACCGGTACGTTATGGGTGTGATGTGACGGTCACCAGCACATCGGGAGGCGACCCCTGGACCTTCCCAGCAGCGACGGTGGGGGCTCCACACCGCCCCGCAGCGGGGGTCCTCAGTGTCCCTCACGTCATCTGCTCTCCTGGCTGTCCTGGCTACTGACCCAGGGACGCTGGGGACACGGGGCTGCTTCAACTGTTCACGTCCGACGCCTGTGGCATCACATGTGGCTCTCCCAGAAACACTAGTGGGCGGGAGGGGATGGGCTAAGGAATTGAGCCAAATGACACCATTCCAGAAGGTTCCACCTGTAGAGAGTGCAAGCCCCCGCTTCCTGCTCTGTGCCCCACCCCCAGGTTCTCTTAAACAGAAAAAGCAGCTGGTGGGGTCTAGTGCCCCGTGGGGCCGTCCCCGTGGCTGCTCTGTGGGTCATGGCTGGGCTTCTCGGCCCTTCTGGGTCTGCCAGGCAGCCAGCCAGGCACTGGGTGCTGGGGGGCCCCTGGGTGCTCCAGGGGAGCAGTGGTGGGTGTGTCCCCACATTGGTGGAGGTTTGGGCGGCAGCTTAGCTTCCATGGGCCTTGCTTGAAGGGGGCGCGTGACCTGGGGGGAGGGCGGCACCCAGCTGTGTGTGCGGGCAGCTGGAGGCGCCCGTGGAGGGTTTGTGGAGTGGGCGGGTGGGCTCAGGGACCGCGCCTTTCCCGTCTGTGCAGGGCAGGCCGGAGCGGCAGCACTGCCTCCTCAAGTCACCCAGACGCTCGCTCGGCTCGCTCGGCCTGCCTTTTCTGCAGGCCTCGCCCGCCCCTGCCTCCCGACACCCCTCCCCCCAGGCGGCCCCTGGGCCTCGCTCTTTCACTCAATAAACAGATTCTGCAGGCTCCGGACTCCTCAGCTCTTTGGAGAGGCCCTCAGGGAGAGCTGGGTGGGCCCCTTCTTGATCCTGGGCTTCTGGGGAAACTGAGGCAGGGAGGTGGGTGTGAAGGGGCTCTGGCTGCTGGGCTCCCCCGGCTGAGGGGCAGGAGGCTCCAGCCGAGCTTGGCAGCTGTGGGTCTACCCCTGGGCAGCACCCAGCACCTCTGGCTTGACCCCTATGGGTTCCCAGCACCTGCGGGAACCTGGGCACCCTGTTAGGTTGACCCTATTGCAGGAGCTTCGCTGGGTGTGCAGAGCCCCCCGCTGCAGGAGCTGGGGTCTCCCTCCCACCGCCGGTGTGCCCTGTGCCAGGGGCACACGTGTGACCCTCTAGGGTGAGGCCCGGACAAGGGTCATGGTGGCGGCTGGCGCACTTCACGCCCTCGCTGCTGGCCTGGCCCACTGCAGGCCGCTGGACACGCAGTATGTCTCCCGTGTCCCTTGTTTTGTGGGTCTGGAAACCGAGGCACACAGAGGTCAGCGACTTGCCCAGCAGGGGGCCAGGTTGCAGTCCAGGCCCAGTGGTCAAGCTCCAAGGCCTGGGCTCCATGCTGACCCTCAACGAGATGGGGGGCAGGAGTCCTCCCGGGGCCCACGAGGTCTCCCTGATGCCGCGCCAGTGGCCCTCCCCGCAGATGAGCGGCCAGCTTGAGTTGGGCTGCACTTCAAAGGGCAGACGTGGAGCGGGGCAGGAAGGCACTGGAGGACCCGCTTCGCTGATCACGGGCCTTGCAGCCCCAGCAGAGCCGGAGCCAGAAGCCATTGGCCCTGAGGACATCTGTCCTCATCCTGTCCTCGGTCACCCAGGGACAGCAGGCGGCCCCCGCACTTCCTGTCTCCCCTCTGTTGCCTGGCCCAGCCCATTCCAGGGGCCCTGGCTTATCAGCCCAGGGAGGGGGTCTGCCTGGGCGCCTCAGCCCGGGATCCCCCGCTGGGCCTTCCCGTGGGGCGGTCCCCCTTGGTCTCCAGGGTGCCAGCCGGCTCGGGCCACCCCGTCCTGACTTGAGCCCCTGAACCCAACTTGATGGTCAGTGTTGGAGGCAGCACCACACCCAGAACCCCAGGGGGCCTGTCCCCAGGGCGAGCTTTCCTGGCCAGGCGGCGGGACAGCTGCCCCCCCACTTCCCACCGACGGAGGGCCAGGGCTGTCCACGTGGGCAGGAGCTGCTGTGGGCAGATGGGGACACTGAGGCAGAGTAGCCAGACCCTATGGTGGGAGGGGCCAGGGCTGGTGCCCGGGAGGCCCGAGTCCCTCTTCACCCTGACATCTGTATCGTCCGGCCCTGGGTCCAGGATGGGAGGCACGGGTGGTGGGGGCCGGGCACCTGCAGAGGCCCCTCCGCCCGGCTGGACCCCACCTCTGTCTCCTGAGTGCCCCCCTCGCTAGACTCCGAGGTGCTCCCTCTGCAGGAAACATCCTCTGTGGAGGCCCCCCCTGGGCAGAGGAACCCCTCACTCACTCCCCCCTGGAGGGCTCGTGGGCGGCACTGTACCAGCCCTCAGGGCGTTTGACTCCTCGGAAAGGGCCGGGAGCCGTGTGTCCGTGGGGAGGCACAGGGGTACACACAGGGCGCTCCGAGCCTGTGGGGCCCAGGCTGGGGCCTCATCCAACCTGTCCGCCTGGCGTGGGTGGGCCACGGGGTCCCGTGCTGCCCCAGGGCAGTGGGGGTGTCCTCTTGCTCTCAGGCCGCCAGGCAGGCCCCTGTTTCCTGCCCCCTCATCCCCGAGCTGCTCCAGCCCAGGCCAGCCGCACGCCGTGCTGTGGGCGTCTCAGGGCCTGGGTGCCCCTTGTGCAGAGACGGCCAGTGTCTCTGCCCCGTCTGTGGCCCAGTCGGCCCGATGACGTCCTCGGGTAATTGCGTCACACCGGCCGTCCCTTGGATATAAACCGGGGCGCCAGGGGGCAGAGGCAGCGCGAGCGCTGAGCTGAGATGGAGGCCAGGCTGCTGAGCACTGTCCTGGGCGTCGTCCTGGTGCAGGTGGAGACGGCCATGCAGAGCTTGGACCTGCCGAAGGTGGTGGCTTCTCTCCCTTGTCTTTGGAAGGTTGGGTGAGGAGGGGCTTGAGCATCCAGCTACTCTAGTCCCCGGTCTCTCCACCTCCCAGCTGATGCCACGGCAGCTCCCTTTGGGGCCCAGGACCCATGTGGGTCGGCCCCCCGCCAAGGGCAGGGGGTTAAGGGTTTGAGCTCAGCCCCCCTGCCTCTCCTCTCCTCAGGAGGCAAGCGCCCGGGCCGGGCGAGCAGAGCCCTGGCTGTGGCAGGCCCGTGGCCTCAGCCAGGCTGCTGGTCCTCCATGGTCTCCGGCGCCGAGGTCTCAGTGTGGCCACCTCATGTTCCCGGGTCGGCGGCCCCGCACCCTGTGGGAACCGGAGGAGCCTGTCCTGACGAGGAGGGTGGCGGGGGTTTGGCTCCCAGCTCCACACTTCCGTGCCTGGTTCCTTCTCGGCTGGGTCTGCATCGGTGGCAGGGCCAGGAGACCATCGGCAGGCTCGGAGATCACAGACGCTGGGACACGCCTTTTCTGTTTCGAAAACCATCCCTTCGCAAGAGGTTCAGATGGAAGCCCTGGGCCCCGGGCGGCTCTCTGAAGGCAGAGCTCCCTCCCCAGGGAGGCCAGGCAGGCGGAGTGGTGCTGCTTCCGTAGGGGCTGGACAGAGTCGGCCAGCCCCCTCCAGCCCGCTCTCCTGGGCCCTCACCACCACGGCATTCGGAGGCCCCCCCCAGAGACAGGTTCCCGCAGAGGCCGTGGACCCAGGCGCAGGGCTTTCCCTGCGGACATCGCTGTCCAACACCGTGCGGCTCTGCCATCTGCCTGCGGCTGCCTGGCTGCCCTTTCGGAACTGGCCAGCTCCCCGCCCGGGGGTCCTGTGGGGCGCTGTGTCCTGGGGCCTAGAACGGGCTGGCTCTGCCTCCCTCTCCAGATTGCAGGGTTCTGGCGGGAAGTCGGTGTGGCCTCCAAACAACACCTGGCGCTGATGACCCCCAAGAGGCTAGAGGCCGTGTTCCTGACCTTGAGTGAGGCCGAGCTGACCGTGAGGGCTGCGTACCGCAGGTATGGCCGGCTCCTCAGAGCTGGGGCAGGAGCAGGCGTGTGGCCAGGTGCCCGGGGCAGCCCACGGCCCCAGCGGCAGCTGCGGGATTCGGACGGTGTTGTCACTTTGGTGGGCCAGCCCTCCCTGTGCCTCCCACCCAAGACCTTTACCCCCTGCTCCCAGAACTATACCCCCCCACCCAAATAGAAGCACAGAGTTTCGTTACAGTCCGGTTTATTTATAAGGAAAGAAAATGGGGCCCTGGCTGGTGTAGCTCAGTGGATTGAGCGCGGGCTGGGAACCAAAGGGTCGCGGTTCGATCCCCAGTCAGGGCACAGGCCTGGGTTGCGGGCCAGGTCCCCAGTGAGGGCCACGTGAGAGGCAACCACACATTGATGCTTCTCCCTCTCTTTCTCCCTCCCTTCCCCACTCTCTAAAAATAATTAAATAAATAAAATCTTTAAAAAAAAAAAAGAAAAGAAAATGGGCTTAAGGGCAGGTGGCCCCTGGAGGTCCCACAGCCACCAGCTGAGGCGGGCGGGGTCCCACCCTGCACCCCTGCCCTCCGAGCCCTGCTGCGCCTTCCTGAAAATGCGCCCCCCCGACCCCACCGCCCCGACTGTGCCCCGCGGGGGGAACGCAGTTGGCGTCCCCCTAACAGGCCCTTCGCTGCCTTTCAGCCTGGGCAGCTGCGAGACCGAGAGCCTAGTGGGCTCAGAAGTAGATGTTTCGGGGGCGTTTGTCTTTCCGGGTGAGAGCCGCTGCCCTGTTGCTGTGGTCACGCCCCCAGCCCTGTGTGCAGGCGGCACGCAGCCTGGCCGGTCCCCACACCGGTCCACACCCTCCCCTGCCTGTCCCGGACTCTCTCACCCCTAAGCCCACACACTTCAATGTCTGCTTCAGTCCACCAGCATCATGGGTGGGTCAGGCGGTGACGGGGTGGAGGGGCAGCTCGGACCCCGAGGGCTGCCAGTCTGCACTGTCCACCCCTCTGCTTGCGGTCAGGCCACCGGGAAATCCGCGTGGTCGACACAGACTATGAGCGCTACGCCATCCTGCGGCTGTCCATCGCCTGGCAGGGCAAGGACTTCCACGTGCTCAAGTACTTCAGTAAGCTCAGTAAGCGGGTGGGGGGCAGGGGGTGCTGCTGTCGCTGCCACGAGCTGCTTGGGCGTCCCTCTCCGCCCCGCTCAGCCCCCGCTGCGCCACCCACAGCTCGCAGCCTGGAGGACGACTATGAGCCAGGCCTGTGGAAGTTCCGGGAGCTGACGGCAGACACCGGGCTGTACCTGGTGGCCCGGCACGGTGAGCCCCAGGCCTTTGGGATGGGCTGTAGGCTGGGAACTCCATGGGTGGGGGCCGGGCCCCATCCCTGCACCCCTCACGCTGCCCCCATCCCACAGGGGAGTGCGCCAAGCTCCTGAAGCAGGTGAGCCTTCACCGAGCCCCCGCTGAGCCCCCAGCCTGATGGGAGTCCCGGTGCCTCCGGTCCTGGGCCTCTGGGGTGGTGACCACCAGCCTCCAGGCAGGGACCAGCCATGGATGGGGTGCAGGGGGCTGGGCCCTGGGCCCCCTTCTGCGTCACAGGGCATGAGGGGCTGCTGGGAGCTCTGCCCGCTCCCATCCCTCCCGGGTGGGGCCCTGCGGACACCATCTTGGCCCCCCATCCACGCGTGCCAGACCACCGTCACCTGTGGACCCCTCTGCCTGACTCAGCCCCAGAGGTGGGGACCGCCACCTGCTCTGCAGGCAGAGAGAGACATGGGGCGGTGCTGTGTGCAAAGCCACCCAGCAGCCGGGATGCCCGTCCCCACCGAGACCCTGGCCCCGGGGCCTGCCGCACCCCTGAGCCCCTGCCCTTCTGTGTCCCAGGAGCTGATCTAGGAGCCCATCCCAGGCCAGGACTTGGGGAGCCTCCTGTCCCCTGCCTGGGGTTGTGGGGAGACTGCACCAGCTTCCAATAAACCCGTTAGCCCAGCGCTGCCGAGTCTTTCCTGGGAGCCGGGGGCGGGGGCCGGGGGGCGGCAGGGTGTGCTGTCTGTGGCTGCCCTAGAAATGACACCCTGGCCTCCGAGTGTGAATGGTGTCTGCCCGCCCTGGCGGGGTCCCTGCCTGGAGGGGCTGCGTCAGGGCCAGCAGGCTCAGGGGCAGGACGACAGCTGCTGCCGTCCCCCTTCCTCCCGTGAGGGCCCTGCCCGGCCCTGCCTGGCTGGGAGCCCCCAGGTCGGGCCGCCCATGGTCACCCTTCCAGCTGAGTCTGGTCCTGCCCCCTGGAGCCCCGGTGAGTGGGTCCCAGGAGGGCCGCCTGGTGTGAAGCCCCTAGGACTCCGGCCACCCTGGGGAGTGGGTCAGCAACAGGCCAGTTGGCCCCACAGCTCGGGTGCCCTCGTGGCTGCGGAGGCATTGGGTCCCTGTGCGGCTTCCCTAACTGACCCCACGCGGGCCAACCTGCCCGGAAGGGGTTGCAGGGACCCGGTGGTCCTGGATGTCAGAATCCCAGCTCCTGCCTCAGGAACAAGAGCAGAGCTCCCAGAGCCCAGGTGGACGGTGCGGGAAGCACAGTGCGCCCACTGTCCCATCGGATGTCATTTAAAGACACAAGTTTTAGCCCTGGCTGGTGTAGCTCAGTGGATTGAGCGCGGGCCGGGAACCACAGGGTCCCAGTTCGATTCCCAGTCGGGGCACATGCCTGGGTTGCAGGCCAGGTCCCCAGTGAGGGCCATGTGAGAGGCAACCACACATTGCTGTTTCTCTCCCTCTCTGTCTCCCTCCCTTCTCCTCTCTGTAAAAATAAATAAATAAAATCTTAAAAAAAATAATAAGGACACAAGTTTTAGGATCAAGTCACTGAGGCTGTGGGGACCGCCCAGGTGGGGCGGCAGGGAAACAGGGCAGGACGTCCAGGCTGGGGGCCGTGGGGGCAGCCAGCCCTCCTCCGCCCACCCCAGGCCAGCCATCAGCCGCTCCAGGGTGCTGGGCTCAGGGGCCTGCCCTGCCACGAGGGAGGCGCGTGCACCGGGGCCCGCAGGACAGACTGGCACCACACGTGCGGGGGCCGAGCATGCAGCTCCCAAAGAGTCACTTCTGTGTTTTTTATTCCAGTCTCCCCCCGCCCCCCCCACCGCCGCCTCTCTATGTGCCTCTGTCTCTCCCCTCGGGGTTTGGACAGGTCTGTGGGGTGCTGGAAAGCCCTGCCTTGCCCTGGGTCGTGCCTGCTGGGTGGACACCAGGGGCCCACTTCGGGGGGCTGGGGGCGGAGAGCAGTGACAGCCGCTGGGATCAGGAGCCGCCCCCTGCTGAGTGACCTTGGGCTAGTGTGACACGCCCTCCGCTGCTCAGCCCTTCCCTGTGAGAGGGGCTCCCTCCGACCTGGGGGACAGTTGTGTGGTTCAGGGCCGGGGAGCCGGGGGTGGATGCCTTTGCTCTCCGGGCCGGGCAGGCTGGGTGCTGCTCGCTGGTCCTTTGGTGACCGCTGGGTGCTCAGAGGGCTCAGATGGCCAGCCAGCAGGACATCTCGGGCTGCTCCTCAGCACCTGCAGCCCAGGGCCGGGCAGTGCAGGGCCAGCACGGCGAGTGCATCCCTCTCCTCGTCTCGCTGCACTGAGCCTGCCCCGCTGGCAGTTGTCGGGTGCCTGGGCACCCATCCGGGCATGTCTAGGCTGTGAGGGGGAACTCAGGGCCATGGAGCAGGGGCCTGTGCCAGCCACGCAGAGGGGCACTCCTCAAGGAAGCCGAGGGCTCCCCGTGTGGGGCGCCCGCAGCAACTGGGGGCCCTGGTGCGATGCCAGCCCTGTGCCTTCTCGACGAGCTCAGCCGGCACAGCCGTTCCTGGTCAGGACGTTCCCGTGGTTCATGCCCGTCCTGTCCTGTCCTGTCCTGTCCTCTCATTCCGGAGCCCAGCACTGCCTGCAGCCACGGACGCTCCGTCTGAGAGCCCCGGGGGGGACCGTGGAGGGGGTGCCGGGGTCTGGCTGGGCAATCACGCTGTGAGAGCCGATGGCAGGCGCTCCCTGCCCAGTGGGGCGGCTCCCCCTCGGGCCTGGCGGGTGGGCGGCTGCTGGCAGGTCTGCCCCGTGCTGCCCTCCTGCTTAATGAAGCCAACCTGTGCCTGTCCCGAGGGCCCACGGGGAAGGATATAAGCTCGGGGCTGGGCCCCAAGGCCGTGGCTCCGGTGTTTTAGGGAGCTGGTCCAGCTGCCCAGCCGCCTGACATGAAGGTCGCCGAGCCCACTGCCCTGCTGGTGCTGTGCGTGGCACTGGCGGCCGGCAGACAGGACCTCTCGGTGCTGAAGGACTTCAACTTAATCAAGGTGGAGAGCTGAGGGTGACAGCTGTGGGGGACCTGCTGCCCTGAGTGCGCTGGAGAGTCCTCCGGGACTGCTTGCTCTGGAACCCCTGCCAGTTCCACCGTGTGGCGTGGCCCTGTGCCTCCCAGGCTGCTGTCCCAGGTGGTGGGGGCGGGGTGGCCCCATCCTGGACCCGAGTGCCTGCGGCAGCTCCCTGTCCTTCCAGGCCGTAGGCATCTGGTACGAGATTGCCTTTGCCTGCAAGTCCCAGAACTTAACCCCAGAGCTGAGGAAGATGGGGATAGTGCTGGTGGAGCTGGGCGAGGGCCACCTGGCCCTGACCACCGCGTATGAAGAGTGAGTGAGGTGGGAAGGGCCGGTGGGGCTCCTCTCTGCCGGGTGTGCAGGTTGCTCCCCCAGGGTGGGGGGCTGAGCAGAGGGGCGAGGGGGGCAAACCTCCCAGACCAGGGGCCTGAGGATCAGCGCAGAAGTCCCCAGAGTGGGGGCCCTCACTCCTGCCTAAGACGGTTCATAAGGTAGCCTCTGACCCTGGCCCTGAGACCTCTCCCCGCAGGTGTCAGGGCCCCTACATGGAGCCTGGACCAGGCACCACTGGCCGGCTGCCTCCCCTGTACCCTGAGCTGTGGTGGGGTGTGCAGTGTGGGCTGGGACCCTCTCAGGGCACACACCATCCACTGGGTGGCCCGCACAGGGCTTGGACGCTGCAGGGGTCGGGGGAAGCAGGGCCGGTCAG
This sequence comes from Micronycteris hirsuta, assembly GCA_004026765.1. Lineage (NCBI taxonomy): Eukaryota > Metazoa > Chordata > Mammalia > Chiroptera > Phyllostomidae > Micronycteris > Micronycteris hirsuta. Next base: position 207,856 of record PVJI01000542.1, read on the forward strand.
TCCCCAGAGGGTGGTGTCCTTCTGGGGGCCCAGGGACACAGGGCACTGGGCAGGGGTCCTACCACCCAGGGGCTCTCGGTGGTCTCAGGGCGGCCCCCTGTCCAGAGTGGGGGGCTTGGTGTGGGAGCAGCTGGCTGCAGGGCTCTGTGCTCTGCAGCGAGAACCGCTGTGTGAAGGAAAAGAGTTTGGCCTTGAAGGGGGACGCCCCGGGGACTTTCAAGCTTCCCAAAAAGTCTGGTAAGGAGCTGCCCGGGCCCCGTTCCTGACAGCCGCTCAGCCCCAGTGCAGTCCCAATGGTCCCAAAAGGGGGCCTTACGGTCGCGACCTCCCTGCTGGTCACACCCAGCGGGGACCCTTTGTCCTGCGGCTCGCGGTCTGCTCAGCCCCACCCGTCACTGAGTGTGTGGGAGGGGGACAACCCTGTTCCCTCCCATGGCGACTGGCCTCAGCGGGGGACCCCGGTCACCAGCAGCCCCGCCTCCGGCCACAGCCCCTGGGTCTCTCTGTGAGGGCACAGCTCCCTCTCCTCTGTGGTGCCTAGAAAGTGTCTGACTCAGCGCCTCCTTGTCCTGGTCAGCGGGGCCCTCAGGGAGGTCCAGCCCTCTGGGGTGTGCGCATGTGCACTCACGCGTGTGCACAGACAGGTGTACACGCATGCATGCGTGCGTGCTTGAGCAGGGGCAAGCCCTGGGGGGACCCATCTTGGGGGAGGTGGTGGGGGCACAGTGGGGGACGCAGTGGACCCGCCAGAGCCCTGTGTCTGCTTGTCCCCCAGAGAAGGAGTTGTCGATAGTGGACACGGACCACGAGACCTACGCCATCATGGACGACATCCAGTATCAGGACGGGAGGGGCCGCAGGGTCCTGAAACTCTACAGTGAGCCCCAGCGGGGCTGGGGGCGGGGGTGCTGCTCCCCCGGTGCCTCAGCCCCGCCCCCCAGGGGGGCGCCAGCTCTGACCAGGAGCAGGAGAGAGTGGGGGGCTCCATGGGCTGGGACGGGTATGCGAGCGGGCCCCACTGCGTCCCGTGCCCCTGGCCAGCCGGCTCCCCTACACCGCCTCCCCCCAGGCCGGAGCCTGGACCACAACGAGGAAGGCTTGAGGCGGCTGCAGGAGGTGGCAGGGAAGTATGAGTTCACACCATGGGACATACACCTGCTCAGCTTGACCTGTGAGTTCCGAGACCTGGGGCCAGGGTCCCCCGACGCCACCCGCCCCCCCCCCAGCCAGGGGAGACCCCCGGCTCCACCTCCTGTCTCACATTTCCTGTTGTCCACAGCGACCTGCTTGGACTCGCTGCAGCCGGCGAGCCGCCCTGCTGGGGTTGCACCCACCTCTCCTCCCCATCACACATGGAAAGAGGTGTCTGGGGCCTGAGGGGGTGGGCTCTCTCCATGGGGGTCAGAGCCAGGGCCGAGTCAGCAGGCCGAGCTGTGGGCGCCGCCTGAGGGGCAAGCCCCTTCTCTGCCTGCTCTGTGCCCGCCGGAGGGGCCGGGCCCCATCCCTGCACCCCTCACGCTGCCCCCATCCCACAGGGGAGTGCGCCAAGCTCCTGAAGCAGGTGAGCCTTCACCGAACCCCCGCTGAGCCCCCAGCCTGACGGGAGTCCCGGTGCCTCCGGTCCTGGGCCTCTGGGGTGGTGACCACCAGCCTCCAGGCAGGGACCAGCCATGGATGGGGCGCAGGGGGCTGGGCCCTGGGCCTCCTTCTGCGTCACAGGGCATGAGGGGCTGCTGGGAGCTCTGCCCGCTCCCATCCCGCCCGGGTGGGGCCCTGCGGACACCATCTTGGCCCCCCATCCACGCGTGCCAGCCCACCGTCACCTGTGGACCCCTCTGCCTGACTCAGCCCCAGAGGTGGGGACCGCCACCTGCTCTGCAGGCAGAGATATGGGGCGGTGCTGTGTGCAAAGCCACCCAGCAGCCGGGACGCCCGTCCCCACCGAGACCCTGGCCCCCGGGGGCTGCCGCGCCCCTGAGCCCCTGCCCTTCTGTGTCCCAGGAGCTGATCTAGGAGCCCATCCCAGGCCAGGACTTGGGGAGCCTCCTGTCCCCTGCCTGGGGTTGGGGGGGAGACTGCACCAGCTTCCAATAAACCCATTAGCCCAGCGCTGCCGAGTCTTTCCTGGGGGCCGGGGGCGGGGGCCGGGGGGCGGCGGGGTGTGCTGTCTGTGGCTGCCCTAGAAATGACACCCTGGCCTCCGAGTGTGAATGGTGTCTGCCCGCCCTGGCGGGGCCCCTGCCTGGAGGGGCTGCGTCAGGGTCAGCAGGCTCAGGGGCAGGACGACAGCTGCTGCCGTCCCCCTTCCTCCCGTGAGGGCCCTGCCCGGCCCTGCCCGGTTGGGAGCCCCCAGGTCGTCCGCCCATGGTCACCCTTCCAGCTGAGTCTGGTCCTGCCCCCTGGAGCCCGAGGCCTCCCCAGCTGGGTCCCCTGAGCTGAGCTCCTGGTTCAGGTGTCGCAGATAGAAGGTGACCACACCTCCCTCCCGCCCACATTCTCATTCTGCCCTGGCTCCCTGTTGCCTCAACTCGAGTCTCACTCGCGCCGTGTTCTACCCTCCGACCCCCCACCCTTGGTGCTCCAGTCGGCCCAGCCGGACACGGGGCCTGGGTCCGCATGACGCCCTCTGTCATCGTGACCCCCTCTGTGGCCCCCTTCTGTGCTACCCACGGGGTGGCGCTGCTGGAAAGAAAAGGCTCCCCGGCTCCGGGCGGCTGACCCAAGGCTCACCCTTGAGGCAGGACAGAGTGGCTGGAGGTCAGCAGTCTGGGGCAGGGAGCACCTTCCCAGCCAGAGGTGCCCTTGGGAGGAAGGACCTCCCTGAGGGTCCAGCCTGCCCAGGACTCGCCCTGACGCACCTGAGCCCAGACCCCAGAGACCCACGCCTCCGTCTAGAGGCTGAATTCTGACCAATGAGGCGCTCAGGAACCGCGGGGCTGTCCTGCAGATCCATGTGGCCAGGGCCTTCGACAGGTACAAGGGACCCGCTGGACAGGAATCTGGCTCGTGTGCTCAGCTGCCTAAAAGGGCGCCACAGCCCGTGGCTGGGCAGCAGGGGCTTCCTGGCTCCCGGTTCTGGAGGCTGCACGTCCGAGGTCGGGGTGCCTGCCAGGTCGGTTTCTGCTGGAGACCCTCTTGGCTTGTAGCCAGCAGGCTCCTGCTGTGTCCTCAGCGGTCTCTGGGGTGTCCCCTCTTCCGCAGGGCTCCGCCCTATGCCCTTGCTTAACCTCCTTGTCCCCCTGAAGGCCCTGACCCCAAATACACACGAAGGGCGAGGCTTCGCAAGGGGGTTCTCAGGGACTCACTTCTGCCCATGGCCGCAGTCGGCGCTGCTCTGGGGCGTGGCGAGAGGACCCAGGGCCTCTACGAGGGGTCATCAGCGATGTTCCCACAGAGGGTCCCAGACACACAACGAGAGAGAGAGGGGGGCGGAGAGAGAGAGAGCAAGAGCCTGTGGTTGAACAGGGGCTTCCATACAAAGGGCCCCGAGAAGACCCAGAGCGCACACGGCTTTAAAGCAGCTGCTGGTCCCGCCTGCTCCTGCGCAGCTCTGCAGCTGACTGTGGTCTGTCATCTCTCTACACTCTGTCCGTCCGTCCATCCGTCCACGCATCCAACCAGCCAGCCGCCTGTCCACCCATCCATCCATCTGTCCACCCACTACCCCCCACTGACTACCCACCATCACCTATCGCCCCGTTTCCATTATCTGCCGTCTGTGTAAAGTGTGTGTGTGTGTCCAGCATCCATCTGTCTCTAAAAGGGTAAATTTTGACAAAGGAAACTGTCCTGTAGATGTATCCGTTTCATTCAGAGCTTCAAAGATTTGCTTGAAAGTCAGCAAAGTACTTTCTGTTGATGAAACATTTTTCCTTCTGTTCCTAAGGCCATTCCCTCCCACTTGTCATTTCTTTAAAAAACAACAACATGTTTTATTTATTTGTTTTCAGAGCGAGGGGAAGGGAGAAAGAGAGCAAGAGCAGCATCCACGTGTGGTTGCCTCTCACATGCCCCCTACTGGAGACCTGGCCCACACACAACCTAGGCATGGGCCCCGACTGGGAATCGAACCGGTGAACTTCTGGTCAAGAACTTGAGTTGCTGAACTGGGGTCTGACACCTGGTGCCGTTTTTCTGCCATCAACATTATCCAGATGTGGAATACTCATGGGTATCCAGATGGGTCAATACTCTGGGTCTGTCGTGGTCTCCAGGCGCTTTGTCCTGAGCCGCACCTGGCGGTGGGTGACTTGGCTGTGTGTGCGGGGAGCTTGCCACCGGCTGGCTTCTCCCCTGGCAGCACAGTCATTTGCCTGGAGACTCTGACGCGTTTTTACCGGCAGAGCCCGTGGTTCCTGAGCAACCAGGAAACTCTCCCACGCGTGTTCATTTCTGCTCCTAGGTTTGAAAGATTCCTCTCCCGCTACAGCGGGTTTGGCTCAGCGGGAGCGAGTGTCGGTTTGACCGCACCCTCCTGCCCCCGCGGGGTTGGGGGATTCCGTCCTGTCCCGTACTCTCGCTTGGGTTTCTCCGCACAGCAGCTGAGCTGGGACTGCTGAGTCTCCCGGACTCCTGGGCGGCAGCAGCAGCTCGGTGGCGGGAGGCATCCCTGATCCGCAGGTGCCAGTCACGTGAATGCAGCGAACTCTCTCTAGTGGGTGCGTTGTGGGGTGTGTGCGTGAAGTTTGCTTCTGACCCCCACCCCTACGGGGTGCCTTCCTGAAGCCCTGCCTGGCCCCCAGCGCTGTTCTGCCTGCCCCCTTCAGGAGCTGCTCCAGGGGCCCCTTCAGGTCCATTTTTGGTCCTCCTGGCCCCTCCTGTCCCTGCCGGGCAGTTGGGTTTGTAATTTACAGACATGGGGCTTTCTGATATTCTCCCTTCTTTCAGAGCTGCGTGGTTTTCGGAGGGTCGTGCAGAGACTGCTCTAGAATCGCCATTGTCTTCAGTGACTCAGAGGTCCTTCACTGCTTCATCCCACATGGGGCTCCCAGCTCATGATGCAGAGAAATCGGCCGTTTCTACGGCCCAGGCTGTGGTCTGAATATGCGTCAGAGATATCCTGACCCAAGTTCAAGGCCTGAGACTTTCTGGGCCCCCGAGGGAGGGTTTACTTTTGTTCACTTTCACCTGTAGGTCCATCTCCCATGTCGGGGTGGCGGGGGTGCTCCCTTGGCCTTCTTCTCTCCCGAAAGTCTGGCAGGACAAATGGCTTGTCCTTCTGGCACCTCCCAAATCTCACCTGCTCTTCTGGAAACGGAGCCTCTGAGAGCCAACCATCTCGGAGCGGGGGGGAGTAGATTTCAGCTTCTACCTGCCCACCACCGTGAAGGGCCCTCCTGCCACCGCCCCTGCTTTCGGGAGCTCAGACAGCTGCTGCTGAGCCCCCTGTGCTCGGCTGCCAGGGGGCCCAGGAGAGCAGAGGTGGGCGGTCGCTGGGTGGAGGCTGGCCCTGGCGGCGTCCGGACAGGGGCAGAGCGCGGAGGACGGAAGAACAGGATGTGCTGGGTGCTGGCTGCCCGTGGAGGCGGAGGTCACGGCCTGAAGAGCAGACGAGTGGGTGGCCCAGGAGGGAGGGAGAGCTTTTTGTGGATTTTGGGGGATGTTTTGTATTTTTCATGATTGAAACAAAAATTATCCAAAACAGTACTGTCTGAAAGAACCAGTCATTCTTGCCTCTCTCCTTGGACTTGACCTTGGCCTGCTGCTGGCTGGGCATAAGAGCAGCAGGTCTGGCCTTTCCAGAAGGAGCAAGGGCAAGTGTTACACCTCCGGGAGAGAAGGGAGACGGCAGTGCGGCCTGGGATTGGGGTGCTTGTTCTGGATCCTTCCGAGTGGAAGGAAGTGTCAAGACGCAAGTTCAGCCTGGGCCCGGCATGGAGGCCACTGGTCAAGAGTAAGCGCTCGTCCTTGGGTGACTTGGCCACCCAGCAGGAAGAGAGGCCGAGAGCCGTGTGTGGAGGTTCCTGGCCGCCCACAGCGATGCACTCGGAGCCTTATAAATGGGCTTCCAGGGCCCGGCTGGACAGCAACCCTGGTCCGAGGGTGTGTGCGGGCGTGCGGACCTCCGGGAACATGAGGGCTGTGCTGGTGGCCCTCCTGGCTTTGGTCTTGGGGCCCGGGGCCCGGGCGGCTTGGCTGGGGAGGCTGGACCCTAAGCAGGTAACCGTCTCCCATGGGGCCCAACCGCCTCTGGGTCTCCCTGGGCCAGCCTGTTCGGCAAGGGCTGCATCCGGCTTCTCGCTGGAGAGGGGCCTCCACGTCTGGAGTGGTCGCCCCTCACCGGCTCCTGCTCTGCGCAGCTCCTGGGGTCCTGGTACGTCGTCGCTGTGGCCTCCGGGGAAAGGGGCTTTGCGGTGGAGAAGGCCACCAAGAACATGGAAGGGGTCGTGGTGACGCTCACTCCTGAGAACAGCCTGCAGGTGCTGTCGGCCCGGCACAGGTGAGGAGGTGCGACACCCCCCCCCCACCGCCCGCCGGCCGGCCTGCCCAGGCATAGAAGCCAGGATGCCCGCGCCTGTGGGCTGGGCTGGGCTCTGCTCGGAGCTGCGCCTCTGGCCAGCCTCTGGGCCTTCTGGGCAGGCCCATCACCTTCGCCGCCACCAGGGCTGGACAGCGACCTTCTCCTGTGCAGGCTGGAGCGGTGCCACCTGGACGCCGTGGAGCTGCTGCGCCGAGACTCGGCCTGGGTGTTCCAGAACCCCTGTGAGGGGGGCCCTCGGGCTCACCCGGGCGGGGCAGGGCGGGCTCCAGGGCCCTGGGCCTCGGTCAGGCGGCGGCCCCAGGTCCCCGGCAGGCAGGGCCAGTGCAGTGGGGGAGGGGCGACTCCTCCGGAGGCCTCGCAGAACTAGCCTCCTGGAAGCGAGACGGGCTTATTTGTCAGGGGCTGGGCACCAGCTCTGAGCACAAAGGACTGGCCCGCGCCTGCCCCACGCAGCCGGGACCCCAGGCCTCCCTCTGTGGTGTGTCGGGCGGTGGGACTTGGCTCCGGTGGGGACAGGATCCGGGGAGCCGGGCCCATCACACTGCGGTTACTCCCCGGACGCCCTGTCCACCAGTCACCACGAGCTCCGTGTGCAGCATGGTGGGCAGGGACCCGGGAGGAGCCCGGGGGCCCTCGGCCTGCCGGCAGGGCCCCTGGGAGGCCTGGCGGCCCCTCCCCACGGGCTCTGCTTCCTAGCGCTGGGCGTGCTGGAGTACCGGGTGCTGGGCACCAACTTCAGGGACTTCGCCGTGGTGTTCACGCAGCTGGAGCGGCGGGACGAGGCCTTCAGCACTGTGGAGCTGTACAGTGAGTGGCCTTGGGGTCGGCGGAGGGACTGCTGTCCCCAGGCCCGACCCTCACAGGGCGCCCTCCACGCCCGCAGGCCGGACGCAGCAGGCCAGCCAGGAGGCCGTGAGCCTCTTCACCAAGTGGAGCCGGGGCCTGGGCTTCCTGTCGCAGCAGCAGGCCCAGCTGCAAGCCGACGGTGAGCATGGCCGGGAGCCTCTGCTCGGTCCCGGGGACCCTCAGGGAGTCCGGCAGGCCTGGGCGGGCCGGGTCTTCAAGGAGTTGCCCGCTGAGTCAGGCCTGCAGGGATGGGCCCGGCTCAGAGGGGGTGGGCGGGGCTGGAAGGCCCAGGCCTGGGGCAGCGGCCACGCAACCTGCGCGCCTCACCGCCCCTCTCGCTCCCTCCAGTCACCTGTGCGCACAAGGCCTTCCAGGTGAGCTGCCTCCCGAGCATCCCTGGGCTCCCCGGGCTCCCCCCGCAGCATGATGGGCCTGGGGCTCTGGGAGCCCACACATTCTCCTGGGCAGCAGGGCCCGGTGGCAGGGGGCGGGAGAGGGCAGAGGGCAGAGCAGGCGCCTCTCTGGTGAACCTGGGTCCCTCATGTTTGTCTTGGTTTTCAGTGACTGCTGTGGCCCCCAGGGGGGTGGGGACAGCGCCCACCATGACCTGGTGGGGCCTTGCCCAGCGCTCCCCTCCGTGCTCAGCTGCCCAGGTGCTGGTCGTTGGGCTGGTGTCTCCCGGGGCTCTGGCTGCAGAACCAAATAAAACGATTCTACAACCGGCCCGGGGCGTCTCGTGTGTGCCAGGCAGAAGGACAGGCGACGTCCTCTCGGCTCCGGTTGGGACAGGGCAGGGCGGGGTGTGGCCTCACCCAGGCTCATCCTCAGTGCAGAGTCAGCTCTGGGATGAAGGGCCGGCCTGTGTCTACATCCCTCGTCAGAGTCCCTGTGATTTGGGGACACCGGCACTCAGGCGCTGCTGGGAGGTGGGGGCTGCTTCTGCAGGAGTCCTCCAGGTCTCTGGGCAGTGGGGGCGCTGGGCTGCCTGGGCTGGAGCGAGACCCCGTGTTCTGGACACAGTCAGGTTGGGTGCTGGGCCGAGGCAGCTGGCACCAGTGCCCACTGGGGTGCTTGGCTGGGGCACCCAGTGTCCAGGCCCGAGTTTGGCACCCGCCTGGGCTCGGTCGCTGGAGCACGGCCTGAGCCCCTCTGTCCTCCTGGGGTCTGGAGCCTGAAGTCCTGGCAGAAGCACAGCCACCAGGGGAGCTGGGCAGGCAGGACAAGGAAAGGCTACCCGGTGCTCCGGGTCAGGTGCAGGTGTGGGCCTCTGCCTGAGCATGGACCCACATGCACAGGTGCACACATGCACACATGTCCAGCCCGGGCCCCACACGCATGTCTCCCCACACAGGGACCCTCAGTGATGCTGCTCTCCCTGGGGGGGCCTCACTGCTGGGTAAGATGCCTCCAGGAGACACAGGCCTTGGGGACGAGAGGCCCAGGGGCGTGACCCTGGGAACAGGATGGCCTCCGTCTTCAGGGCCTCCCAGGCAAGCCGCTCCACCCCACCGCCCCCACCCCGGGTGGTTAAGAGCCCAGGGCTGGCCCCTGTGCGGGGGGGAGGGCCCAAAGCCCTGTCCCTCCCCGCCGGCCTATCCCCAGCCCTCTGGAGGCTCTGGGGTGGCCACACACCCACGGCTGGGCAGCGGCGCAGGGAGATTTAAACTCCGAGTCCAGCGGCTGAGAGAGGAGGGCAAGGATGGGGCCGGGGTGGCTGCCGCCCGGGCTGGTCCTGGTGCTGGTGCTGGCTGTGGGGTCCCAGCCGTGGGAGCAGCTCCCCAGGGAGTCCCACAGCCTCAACTGGAACAAGGTGAGCCTCATGCGGCTGTCCCTGAGCCCGGTGCCTGGCCGCAGAGGACCAGGTGCACATGGGGCGGCTGGGCTGGCGTTCCATCCCCAAAACACAGGCAGCCTGTCATGGCGGGGAACTCCGCCCAGTCCAGCGGGCAGCCCACCGGGCCTCTCCCTGAGGGGGCGACGGTCTCTGTGGGGGGCAGTCTGGGACTGCAAAACTCAACTGACCACTGTGGGCCCCACGGGCCAGGAGCCCAAGGTGGGGCAGAGCAGAAGGCCCTGGACAGGTGTGGCTGAGGTCACCTGGGGACGCCGGATGGGCAGAGGCGGAGCGGAGTGAGCAGTGCTTGTTCTGGAATAACGCCATCACTGGCGGTGGAAGGTTCCAGTGGGGGTGGCCACGGGCACAGGCTGGTGGACTCCCGGTCATGCCCGGGAGCGTGGGTTTGCAGCAGGAAGTCGGTGGGACGGGGTGCAGGGTGAGCTGGAAGGAAAGGGGCCCCTGGGAGGCCCATGTGGGACGGAGGCCTGGCACTCGGGGCCCGGCCCCCACCGCCCTGGACGCGGGCTGGGCCTCAGGCAGGGTCTCTTGTGCAGCAGGAGCCCTGGGGGTGGGGTCCGTGTCCACGGTCCCCAGCACCCTCTCTGCAGTTTTCAGGGTTCTGGTACATTCTCGCCATCGCCTCTGACACCCGGGGGCTCTTGCCCGGCAGACACCAGAGGAAGCTGGGCGCGTCCGTGGTGCAGGCTCACGAAGTGGGCCGGCTGAAGGTGGTCCTCGCCTTTAACGGGTGAGGGGGCAAGCGCGGCGCCCCCAGCGCCCCCTTCGCAGACCCCTGGCCAAAAGCAGTGCCGGGCGCGTCCCTCTCCATAGGGAAAGGGGTCGGGTGGGGCAGAGGGGCAGGTCAGCCGAGACATCTCACAGGGACTGACCCTGCAGCCAGGACCCCCACCACTTCTGGCGCCTGAAATTCAAAGGGCTGGCTTTGGGAGAAAGGTCCCTAGGGCCGTGGCAGGCAGTGGGCATTTGGAGGCTCCCCTAAGCTGTGGGACAGGCCCTCATCCACCCTGGAAAGCTCCAGAACAACGGAACCTCAAATGAACAGGAGCTGGGGGGCGAGGCTTCCAGGAGCCCCCCACCCCCAGGCACCCCAGGTCCCACAGGGTGGAGTTGGGAGGAGAGAGAGGAGAGGGTGGTCCTGGACAGGGACCATGGCTGCGGTGGGAAGCAGCGCCCCCACCCCACGCCCAGGCGGTGAGTTCACAGCCCCCCTCGTTCCCCAGGGTGCAGGGGTGCCAGTCACACACGCTCATTCTGAGGAAAGATGGGAAGAAGGCCGTGTTCAGGAACACCTGTGCGTAGGGGTCCGGGCCAAGGGGAGACGGCAGGGTGGGGGGGTCCATGGGCTCCTGGCCCTGGAGACCCTGGACACGACTCCCCGGACAGCCCTGCCCCACCGGGGCTCCTTTGCCCTGGAGAATATCGGGGGGTGGATGGCCCCCCAGCTGCCCCAGAGCCTTCGGACCCCGCCCTGCCCCGCCCCGCCCCGCCCCGCCCCGCCCCACGCCGGCCAGGGGACTCAGGCGGCTGCGTGCTCCCCCTCCCGCCCAGTGAAGGGAGTGCAGGGCTTCCGCGTGCTGTCCACGGACTACAGCTACGGTGTGGTCGACGTGCGCCTGGGGAGGGCCGGCCGGACCTCCAAGACGCTGCTGCTCTTCAGTGAGTCCAACCGCGCCGGAGCCGCCCCCAGGGGCCGGTGTTGGGGCAGTGAGCGTGGAGGGTGGGAGGGGCGTGGGCCGGGGGCACCCTGCCGAGGACCCCCTCGTCGCCCCCCAAGGCCCAACGCCTGACGCCTCCACTCTGGGCTGCACCGATGAATGGGGGACCCGGCAGGCAGTGGAGGGTGTCTGGCCCGGCAGGCGGGGTGCAGGCTGGCAGAGGGCGGGGTCGGTGGGCAGAGCGTGGGCCCTGCACGTTGAGGCCACGTGGAAAGGTCCCCGCGGTGGCCACTGCAGAAAGGAGGTCAGAAAACAAGAGCCAGTGTGGGCTGGACCATCCCCGGGGGTACAGAGCCCCCGCCACAGGGGTGTGGCAGGAGCAGGGAGGTGGGGGTGCAGAGGGTTGGATGTGGACCCAGGAAGGGGTTCTGCCCAGCACGGGGGTGGGGCACGGAGAGGGGCCTGGCCAGCAGGCACTGAGTGAGCTCAGGGGGCTACCCAAGGGACCCTGTGTGGCGACCCCGCCTCCGGAGCCTCGCTGGGGACCCCCACATTTCCCTGTCACCCCCCCTACCGTGCCAGCTGTTACGTTGATTCTCCATCCCAGGAGCTCCGAAGTCACCTGGGGGGGGGGGCTGGGCTGGGGGTGGGGGCAGCCCAAGCGGCCAGAGCCGGCCGCGCTGACACGAGGACCCCGCTTCCCGCCCGCAGGCAGACAGAACGTGTCCAGCTTCCCGAGCGTGAGAAAGTTCATAGACATATGTGAGATTCTGGAGCTCGCAAGAGGGGCCACCATCCTCCCAAAAGACGGTAAAGCACGTGGGCTCCCACACACTGGGGGTGGGGGGGGTGACGATGCCACTTCGTGAAGCTCCGAAGCCACCGTGTGGGCCCGCCCAGTGTCCTCCCCGCGCCCGCACGGCCCTCTGCTCAGGCCTCGGCGCTGTGGCTGGAGGACCAGGGGCCGCATGGCTTTGCCGCGGGCGGTGCCCAGGACCGGGGAGCCGGGGAGAGCAGCCCAGGCAGCGGCCCCGGCCCCGCCCCTCTTCTCGCGCAGCCTCCTGCGCGCACACCATTCTGCCGTGAGGCCCGCCGTCCCGCGCTGCCCTCCGGCCGCGAGCTGCGGTCCCGCCGCCCGCGGGAGCGCGCCCCGGACTGCGGGTCTGGGGGCGGCGGAGCCGTGGTCACGCGTTCATTCCCACCGGGTTCCCTTCGGTGGTGGGCCCAGTCACGCCTTTGCCCGTTTTTTTCTCCTGGATTGCCGTCTTTTTCTAAATGAGTTATGGAAGTCCGTTACGTTTCAGACACCCACTCTCACCCCATAAACACCTGGCAAGTGGTTTTCTCGTTTTTGTTTTTCTTTGCTCTTAAGGATCAGCACATTAAAATCTTTTTCCTCCCCAAGCTATTTGATTTCTAACAGTTTCCGTACGGCGCCCCCTCTTGTCCGGACAGGGGAGCTCACCTCACAACGGCAGTAATTTTTCAGATTTGCAGAAAGGTGAATTGTAAATTTCTTGAATCTTGGCTGTAAAGCAAGTCCCCGTTTTGCACACACATTAATGGCTCAAAAAAGTAATCTTGGAGGCGTTTCATTGCATCAACAGCAGCCATAGTTTTTTTTTTTTTTAAGATTTTATTTATTTATTTTTAGAGAAAGGAGAAGGGAGGGAGACAGAGAGGGAGAGGAAGAGCAATGTATGGTTGCCTCTCACATGGCCCTCACAGGGACCTGGCTTGCAACCTAGGCATGTGCCCTTGACCGGGAATCGAACCAGGACCGTCTGGTTGCCAGCCCGCACTCAATCCACTGAGCTACACCAGCCAGGGCATCAGCCATAGTTTTTGAAGCTATTTGAGGCCCTCGTGTGCCGGCAAAACCACGCCATCCGAGCAGCGGTCTCTAAGGCCCGCGGTGCACGCGAACCGCATGGTCAATGAAAAGCTGCTTCGTGGGCAGAAAATGTTTTCAAAATCTGGAGTAAATTTTGCCCAATGTTCCCGGAGACCTTAGCTCGCCAAAGGCCACCACATTACTCTTCGAAGCGCCCAGTGAGATGGGGCGCCCCTGAGAAGCTCCGGGGGGCCCGGCAGAAGGTGTCAACAAACCAGGCGAGTGTCTGTCCTCTGTCCCCGGCGTGTTGCTCTTCCTGGCGCCGCTGGTCCGGGGAGTGCTCTGTGCTGCCGACCAGCAGCGCCACGGCTCTAAACCTGCACGCCTGCCGTCCAGGGGCTGAGCCAGCCTCTCGGGGCCACGGCAGCTCGGGGGCCCTCTGAGCTCTGGGAGCGGGGGGCTGGCTGAATCCCGCTCAGGAGGCCAGCACAGTAGTGGGCACGCCCCTGTGGGCATCTCACCCACTGTCCCAGACACGGTCACTGCCGCCCGTGCCCTGGGCGCCCCAGAGCACCTGCTGACCCAGTGGATCTGACCACCGCACAGCGGGCCCTTCTGCGGGCCACCAGGCCCCCAGCGTGGCGGCCAGCACCAGGGACAGCTCCCACTCCTGGTCAGTGACCCCCAGCTGAGGAAGAGCCCAGTGTCAAGGGGACAATTGGGCCGGGACATGCAGCACGTCACACCAGGAGCGGGCCTCCCCGAGGGGTGCAGACACCCTTCTGAGTAGAAGACTCAGGTTTTCTTGGCAGTTAACAACATCTTCTAATCACCCAGAAACCCCTGCTTTCACCGCCGGCTCCCAAGTGGGCCAGGTGTGGCCGGAGGTGATGGGAGGGTGCCGTCCTGCCCCCGGTGGGCAGTGCCTTGGACTGGACGGGCAGCTGGGCATCTGCCAAGAGAGTCCTCACCCCTCATCTCCGCCTGCACGCCAAAGGCACCTGTCAGCTTTGAGCGGGGCGTCTGAAGGGAGGGAGTCGGGCCTCCAGCAGGAGCCGTGCGTGCCCCAGGCCCGTGTGACCCTGTGACTGTGCCACAGACACCCCCTCCTGCTGGTGGGGGGGGGTTACTTCCTCTATGGCCTCCTGCTTTCTCAGCGGAAGGGCCCCCACTCCGTGGGAAGCTGATGGCCGGCCACTCCAGGCACCTGTGTCCTGGGCACAGCCTCCTGCAGGCCTGTGCACGGGGTGGGGACAGGGATGGTGGTGCAGGAAGGCCTGTGTTTGGGGGTGGGGGCCGTGCCAGGCCTCAGCAGTGTTCTCCGCAGGACAGAACAGGGGAGTGCAGCTGTGCCCCACGGTCACAAAGGTCCCCTTCCAGGCGGCTCCCGGGGAGGCGGCCCCCACGCCTGCCCGCCACCCTTCCCCGCACCCCTCAGGGGTTGCGGATCTCCTGGTGGTTCTTGGGCACAGCCACGAACCTCAGCTTCCTCATGATGGCTGGCCAGCCCAGCAGCCCCTCATCCCACAGGTACTCCGGGGACAGCACCTTGCTGGGCTTGTGGTCCAGCAGGTACCTGTTCAGGTGGCTCTCGTCATGCCAGATGGCCTCGATGCCGTTGGCCCGGTCCGTCGTCATGGCCTGGTGACAGGCCTTGGTGAGCCGGTGGACCTCGGGCACTGAGCCCCCAAAGAAGCCTCCCAGGTAGTAAAAGTCGCCCTGGTCCCGGGGGATGTACGCCTGGGACTGTGGCCTGCGCTCGTAGGTGAAGGCCTTGCGGTCGGCCCGGTAGAAGCCCGGGTGCAGCGTGCCAAAGAGCGGGGCCAGGATCTCCACGCCCACGTGGTCGCGGAAGCGCATGTCCACGTCCGTGCACACCAGGAAGTCCACCTCGCGCAGGAAGCGCTGCTCGCAGTGGCTGCTGATCATCTCCATGCGGCGCATGGAGACGTCCTGCCAGCGCTTGGCCGCGGGGACCTCGAGGACCACCACGCGGCGGCCCGCGCCCAGGGGCACGCGCGGCACGTCCGCTGGCCGGTCAGTGAAGATGTAGTAGTTGACCCTGTGCCCCACCATGAAGTGCTTCTCCGCCGTCTCCAGGAACAGCTTCAGGAAGACCACGTACCTACGGGGACACAGAGACAGGGCGGGCAGGGGGCACCCCAACCCTGGGGCCAAGAAGCCAGTGCATCTTCCTCAAGGAGCAGCCACTCTCCCGGTCAGGCCTGAGTGAGCTGCGGGCCGGGCCTCCCTAACCCTCTGCTCCTGGAGACGGGGGGCGCCCGTACCCCATCCTGTGAAGGACGGCCTGAGGCGCAAGTGACTGGAAACAGGGGCAGCCCCTCAGTCCACAGAAGGGGGGCTGGGTCACAGACCTGTACTGTGCCTCTCAGGGGGCCCTCTGCAGGTCCAGCCCTCCTAAGAAGCCCCCCACCTGGGGCTCATCCCCTGGCCGACCCCCTGCAGGGCCCCCACCCCGCCTGGTATCCCCCTTTTCAAGCCTGGCAGGCCACTCAAAACCAGGCAGCCACGCCTCCTGCTCCCTCCACGTCCAGGGGAGCTGTCCCTGGCCCCCAACAGGGCTCTCTGCACCTCTGCAAGGTCCTCCCTGAAGACAGCAGGGCAGCCTGCCAACAGGGTCCTCGGTAAACTGCTGGCTGCCCCGGGAGGGGCCACCCCAGAACTACCCCCATCATGGATCAGGTTCCACACGTGGGGAGGGGAAAGGGGGGCCCAGAACAATGAGGAGCTTGCTTAGGCTCCGACGTAGAGTTCAAGGGTGTCAGCGCCTGGGCCAAGTTTATAGGTCTCCCCCACCCTGGGGTGTCCTTCCAACTGCCTCACATGGATGGGTCTTCCCTGGGATCCCGAGGGCCACCTGCCACCCACCATGGGGAGGGACAGCAGCTCCCCCAATAGGGCATGTGTGCTGAGCCCTGAGAGACCCTCAGTTCTCGGGCAGCACCGAGGGGCTTCACTGGTGCCCGCCCCACACCTGGTGTGTGAGCAAAATGCCCCGGGGAAGCAGGCATGAGGTGCAGCCTGGCACCCAGAGCCCGTCCCGGAAGCCAGCCCTGGCACCGCCGTGGGCACATCGCCCGTAAGCTCTCACACCTGCCCCTCCCTCTGCCCTGGACACAAAGGCAGACCCTGAGGACCCGCCACTCCCTCCACTGGCCTCTGTCCTCCCTCCTGTCACCTGCTCACTTTTTGATGGCAAACACGGTGAGCCCCACGGTGACGTTCTGGAGCCGGAACTGCTCGTTCAGGATGTCAATATTGAAGGTCCCCTCCCAGATGATGGGGGCCAGCCAGGGGGTCAGGACGAGGACGTCATTCCTTCTGCATCGTGAGGGAGCCACGTGGCACGGTGTGAGCTGGCAGGAGGGTGACCGCTGGGCCCTGTGGCCCCTGCCCCCACCAGGGCCCCCAGCCCCACCCGCTCAGCGCCCTGCGCTGCTCGTCCTTCCAGAGGGACCCGGGCTGTGTGGGAAAGCTCCCCTACACAGACGTGTGCGAGTCACCAACACTGCGCCCTGAGGACCCCGGGGGGAGCTGGGTCTGCCAGCAAAGGGGGAGCCTCCCCTGGGAGGAAGGCCTTGCGGGTGAACAAAGGACAGGAAACAGGGACGGACAGAGAATAATCTCTGTGGGGCTCGGGCCAGTCAGAGAAGGGAATGGGGCAACGGCCTGCACCGTCTTCCTCCAGGGGTGGCGGGGATCCCGAGAAGTTTACTCACGAGGGTGTTAGCACCTTGGGCTGGGGATACACCATCCTGCAAAGCAACACAAGCAGCCTGAGTGGGCGGGAGCAGGGGTGGGCGCTGAGGCCAAAGGCCTCAGGGCTCTGCCTTCCTCTGCTCCGGCGTCAGGGGTCTCAGGGGTCCTGTCTGCGTTCACTGTGGGCCGGGAGGGCCTGGAAGTGACCTCTGGGTGGGTAGCTGGCCCAAAGGGACGGCCGTCAGACACACAGGGCTGCAGCGGCTGAAGCAGGTCTGCGGTGGCACCGGCTGGGTGACAGAACGCCTGCCTGCCTTGGTTGTCCCAGGACCTGCTCCAACAGCGGCTGCAGCCTGGGACCCGTGGGCGCCTCGGCCAGTCCCCACCAAAGCATCGTGGAGCCCCAGGAAAACAAGTCAGGGGCCACTGGTCATCACCCAAGTGACAGCGATTTATGTACCCAGATGGCATGGAAAAGTCGGATGCCTGCCCTGAAGAGGAAGGCAGTTCTGGCAGATGCCACAGCGGGCGGCCTTTGTGGTCACAGTGCCGGTGACGTGGGCCATCGCCAAAGGACAGGAGGTCCCTGCAGTCGCTGTGTTTGTAGAGACAGGAGGGGCCAGGGCCTGGGGGCGGGGTGGGAGTGTTTCATGGGGACCCAGCGTCCGTGTGGGAAGACGGAAAGTTCTGGAGAGGACGGTGGTGGCGGCTGCACAGCCGTGTGAATGTTCCTGATGCCGCTGCGCCGTGCTCCAGAAAATGGTTAAGACAGTAAGTTTCAGGTCATGTGCATTTCACCACATTGAAAATTCACAGCCAAAACGCAGGGCGGCCGCCCCACCCCGGACGCCTGCGACTTCAGCACCGGCACCGCAGTCCCGGCAGCCCGCTTTAAAACCAAGCGCTGGCCCGGCTGGTGTGGCTCAGTGGCCTGGACACTGGCCTGCGAGCAGAGGGGTCGCCGGTTCGATTCCCAGTCAGGGCACATGGCTGGGTTGCAGGCCAGGTCCCCAGTAGGGGACGAGTGAGAGGCAACCGCACACTGATGTTTCTCTCCCTCTGTTTTTCCCTTAAAAAGAAATAAAGTCTTAAAAAGAAAGTCCTTTAAAAACAACAAAAAACAAATGCTGTCAACTGGTCAAAACCACAGCAGCTACATGTGGGCCTTGGGGAAGGGAGTGGCCCGCTCCTTCCAAGTGTGGACAGACAGACAGCCTGTCCCCAATGTCGCCGCCTCTGTTCCCACAGGCTCTCGGGCTGGAGGGCAGGTATCGATCAGATGGGGAGGCGCCAAAGGAACACACTGTACCTTGGTAACTCTGCGGCTTGCGGGACAGCTTGCGGGCTGGTCGGTTTTCCAGCAGCCCTGCTGCAGAAGGAGAACAGCGGGGTTTCACCAGGAGCACGCAGGGCCCCAGGTCCGGGATCATAGCTGGGGGTGGCCTGCAGTGTGGACTCGGACCGAGTCTGAAAGAGGCCGTCGCTGTGGGTGGTGGGCCCGGTGCTGGCCTGGGTCCCTGCAGGTCTCAGACGCGAGGGCGTCAGACGCTGTAGTCAGAGGGCCGCCCTCCGCTGAGCCGCAGGCCCCTCGCTCCCGGATGCTGCTGAGCCGAGACTGAGCGGTGGTTTCGTGGGCAGCCCCCCTAGTGTGAGGTGGGCCGGATCTGCAACCCTGCACTCGGCTGTCCTGGCCCCCAGTGCCTAACACCTCTGATGCCATGGGACTTCGGAGGCCAAGTCACTAAAGGTGACCCAGATTTGTCTCTCCTGGGGACACTGGTCTTGGAACCTCCCAGTCTAGCTGACACGGGAGGGAGGGGCCCAATGCCAAGAGCAGGAGGACAGACCAGGCCCAGGGTCAGGATGACGAGAGACTGCTGGCGTCCACCACGGAGGCGAGGGCCATGGGGTGAGAGGGTGTTTGCCGAGGCCGGCTGGCCAGCGGGAGGTTGTTCGTGGCCCCAGAGGCAGGAGGGCAGAGGGAGGTGAAGACCGAAGCCAGACATGTGGGGTCAGTCCTGCCCAGGTGACCCTTCAAGGCCAGGGACTTGGCTGAGCAGCTGAGAGGGCAGAGGGAAGAGGAGGAGGCCCCCCGCCCCTGAACGTGTCACCACAGGTGGGGCGGGGGCCCACAGAGCACAGGGGCACGGGACCCCGTTGTTTGCTCGCTCACCCTTCTCCTTGTGGTTTGGTCCCCAGCATCGGAATTCTTGGGCTCAGGACTCCCGAGCTGCAGAAGAGCCCCCAAGGCCATTGGTGAGGGGCAGAGGCCGGGGGACCCGTCCACCATCCTCGGGAAAAGCAGGAGCGGGAACCTGGGCCGTAAGCCCGGAGCTCCGCGGAGCAGCTGCCCGCCAGGGCCTGGCCGGACTGTCACTGCGGCCAGTGCGCCCGCCCACGCCCCTGCCGCAGCAGAAGTGGGTCCCCACGCGTGGCTGGTGCCGCCGTCCGAGGCTGCCCCAGGGACGGATTCCTGGCAGGATCCCGACCCCCCAGGAGAGGGGCCACGTGCTTCACTTCCGGGTTCCAGGAGCTTCTCTGCCTGGAAGTGGCTGACAGCGCAGCTCCCAGCCCCTCAGCTGAGGGGGCTCCTTGCCTCGCCCCCGAGCCCCACTTGTGAAGTGGGGGGAAGGCAGCTCGCTCACAGGTGAGGCTTGAATAAGAGGGTGTGTGCAGTGGGGGCCGTCGGCGGCCAGGGGCGGGGGGGCTGTCATCAGCGTTGCTACTCTGGGGACCGGGACAGCTCGGGGCGACCCACCGGGATCTGACCGGCTCCTGCTGCCGTTTCTCCCCAGGCCCAGCTGACCCAGCTGACCCAGCAGGCCACGGCAGCTTCTTACCAGAAGAAGACCAACAGGGACGTGAGCAGGAGAAAGGCCAGGGGGCGGGGCGAGCAGCAGTGGATGATTCCTGCAAACAGCAGAGAGACCGGTCACTCCACACTCCTCCTCCCTCTGGGCCCATGTCTGTCTGTCTGTCTGTCTGTCTGTCTTGGCGTGATGTGCACAGCAGAGCCCACTGGCCTGGTCCTACAGCGACAGCCCCTCTGAGCAGGAGGTAAGGAGCCAGGAAAATTCCCAGGAGAGTGGAATGGGGAAGCCGCTGACAACATCAGACACGGCGGGATGGTCTGGCTACCTGCAGCCCACTGGCCAATCCCCAGACCTCACTGCCCTCACCTCAGACCCCCGAGAGCGAACGGTCTGCATCTCCCCTCCCAGACCAGGGGGCACACAGCCTCCCCAGCTGTGAACCCCAGGTGTGGGGACCAGCGGGAGAGGGTTTCTGATGCAGATGGAAGGAGGGTGCCGGCCAGCTGGGGAAGAAGCTGCGGACCTCCCCATCCTGTCTGCCCCAGCCCCGCCCCAGGAGAGCCCCCTGGAGAAGCGGCACTTCGGTCCGAGCTCCCCCTGGGAGTTTCCCCTCCCAATGCCCAGGTTTCCCCTGAATAAACCTCCTTCTGAGAGCTCAAGGGAAGCTGGGTGTCCGCCCCTTCTCAGGCCGCTGGCTGGGACAATAACAAAAGCGGGATTGGAACCCCGTCCCCGGCTCTGCTGCTCGGCTGCGCGGCCGCCTGCAGCGCAAGCCTGGGACTCGCTGGTCCTCCGGTTCCACCTCCTGCTACCCCGCGGGGCCGGAGCCTGCTGAGCGAGCGTCGCTGAGACCCAGTCCAACCCAGCCATTTCTCCTTTCTCCCTCCGCAGGGCGGGCGCTGCTCCTCCCAGACACCCTCCTCCCAGGGATCCCCGATTCCCACTTTCTTGGCCTTCCCATGGCCCTTTCCACTGAGCACCCCTTTTCCTTGTAGGCAGGCGAGGCTCTACTGATATGAACACTGGAAGACCACCGTTGACTGCCCCCCCCCAGGGTCTGGGCTGTGGCCAACTGGACAGCCCCCCAAGGGGGGACTAAGGGACCGGGCCCCCCCACCGCCGGGTTTCTCAACTCCACCTCCTGTGCTCCGGCTTCGGAGCAGTCTGTCTTTCTGTTCACGAGTCAAGCTGGGACACAGTGGTCAGGCCAAAACGCTGGAGGAGGCGGGGGTGGGGGGACAGGAAGAAAAGCTGAGACCCACAAACCCTTTGGTTTGCAGCGAAACAAAAGGTTAAAAGTGGATTGCCCTCCCCGTGAAGGAACAGGGAAATGGCCCGAGGCAGCCAGGAGCTCGAGTTCCAGGCTTGGCCCCCTGGCTAAACACAGTGGCGGGGAAACCGCAAAGGCAAACAGGAAACGCTGCCCGGTTGGTCGAAGAGGTGGGCACGCTCCCAGGGGGCTTCCAGCGCGGCCCAGACTCCGGGAGAGGCTTCCTCACCGCAGGCGGCCGGAGCTCGCGGTCCTGGCTCTGGGTCTCTTGCTCTCTGGGCCTTTCGGCTTCTTGGGCTCTCACTGGGCCCTGCGGTCAGACGCCAGCCCCCCGGAGGCAGCCCCCCGCTGGGATGCCTGCCTGGTCAGGCCGGGCTCCAGCCCTGGGGACCCTGTGACCCAGTGCGGCAGGGCACCCGGGTCCTGGACTGCTTCCTCTCCCGCCCTGAGGGCCGCGGGCGGAGGCCCGAGCTTCCCCTGCAGGACCGTCTGCAGTGACCGGAGGGAGAGGCCACGGCCTCTGGGAGACCCACAGACACACCCCGGGAGCAGGGAGACCTGTTTGCACGGCTTAAGTTCCAAAAGGACAGATAAGCAGCCATGGGAAACCTCTGGGCGTGGCTTTGATTTGCAGTCTTTTTATTTTTATATTTTTTTATTTTTTAGAGAGGGGAAGAGAGGGAGAGAAACGTCAATGTGTGGTTGCCTCTCACATGCCCACACTGGGGACCCGGCCCGCAACCCAGGCCTGTGCCCTGACTGGGAATCGAACCAGCGACTCTTTGGTGTGCAGGCCAGCGCTCAGTCCACTGAGCCACACCAGCCAGGGCTGTTTCCAATCTTTTGGGGAGCAAGGGAGATTCTGTGTCTTGCGGAAGAGAAGGGTTCAGATCAGGACTGCTCCCAGCCACCTCGGATTGGGAACCCTGTTAATGAAAACCTATTTCCTCCCACAGGGATCTTTGTGTTGTGTGTGTACACAGCGACAAGCGGCTGGACCCCAGACCATCCAGTTACAATGTATTTACGTGGTCGATTTCAAGTGTAGCCCTGGCTGGTGTGGCTCAGTGGACTGAGTGCCAGCCTGTGAACCAAAACGTCCCTGGTTCGATTCCCAGTCAGGGCACATGCCTGGGTTTTGGGCCAGTTCCCCAGTAGGGGGCGCACGAGAGGCAACCACACATTGATGTTTCTCTCCCTCTCTTTAAAAATAAATAAATTTTTATTTTCAAAAACAGTTCAAGTGTACTAAAGGGTCACATCTGGGAAAACGACTCCCTGACCCCCTAGTCCCCCTAATCTGCCCCTGGAAGGGACCCCCCCACCCACTTCCTGTCTGGTCTCACGTGCTGCTCTGCATTTGTGACCATGTTTCCAAGTCTGATGTCCCTGGGACGAGGTATCACCAGTACCTCCCGGATACCGGAGGCCATGGGTGGCGGAGTTGGAGGTGGTATGTATCTTAAATGGACTTTTTCATTTTTTTAGCTTCTAGACAGTTCATAGGAAAATCTAGGTTGGAAATACGTTTTAAAACAGTTGTCTCATTTTTCAAAACTTTTAAGATCAAGTTCACTTGAGGTATAACTCATATCCGATAAAATATGACCATTTTAGGTAGAGAATTTGATGGTATCTATCAACGTACACATGCGTACGTGCAACTGACGCTGAGACAGCGGATCAGATCCTGGCGCAGAGTAGGAGGGGCCGTGGGCGGCGGTTGCCCAGGCAACGGTAAACAGCCTAGGACGGGATTGGCTGAGAACCTGACTCAGCTCCAGAGCGCATGGAATTATGGGCAGGAAGATTTAAAATAAGGAGTGACGCCTTAACCAAACTGAGTTTTCCAGTCTAGGGACGCAGTCTGTCTCTCCATTCACCAGGTCAGCTTAAACATCTCCAGCCGTGCTTTGCAGTTTTAATTGTGCAGCCATTGCTCTTCACTTAATAAATTCATCCCATGTTTCCTGTTTTTTGAATGGTATTTAAAAAATGTCATTGTCTGATCGATTGTACCCAGCATATAAAAACACAGTGGGGCCCGGCTGGTGTAGCTCAGTGGATTGAGCGCGGGCTGGGAACCAGAGGGTCCCGGTTCGATTCCCAGTCGGGGCACATGCCTGGGTTGCGGGCCAGGTCCCCAGTGAGGGCCATGTGAGAGGCAACCATACATTGCTGTTTCTCTCCCTCTCTTTCTCCACTCTCTGAAAATAAATAAATAAAATCTTTAAAAATAAATAAATAAATAAAAAAAAATAAAAACACAGTGGGTTTATCTAGTGACTTGGTGTCTCGTGACCTTACTAAGCTGACTTAGTTGGGCTTGTAACGTAACGAGATGTACTGTACATGACATTAATGGCACAGGACAGGAGACGAAGGGACATTGAGCAAGGAAATGTCACCAGGCAATGCCTCGAATACACAGGAAGAAATCAAGAGCAAAGCAATGGCCAGCACAGCATACAGTTTAAAGTGAAAGACTTAAAAAATGCACTCCTCCTTTCCTGTCCTACTCCATGTAAAAGAAATAAGAGTATTTAGAGTAATAATGGTAAGACAGTATTTCTGAGCTCCTAATACATGTGAATTAACACAGACGACAATACCACAAACCACAAACAAGGAGGGGAGAAATGGGACGCTCGTAGAGTGGAGTTTCTGTATTCTATTGAAGTTAAGTTGGTGTTGACCAAAGTTGATTGTGATGAATTAAAATGGGTAAAGTCATCTCCAGAGCAACCACTAAGAAAATGACATAAAAAGAGATCCTTAAAAATAGCAAAGGACTTCTGGCCAAGATGGAGGCATAGGTAGACACACTGTGCCTCCTCACACAAACAAAAGAAGAACAACAACAAATTAAAAAACAAAAATGACCAAAAAAAATAATATAAATAAATAAATAAATAAAAACCAAAAACAACCAGAACTGCTAGAAAATCAAACTGCATGGAAGTCCAACAACCAAGGAGTTAAAGAAGAAACATTCGTCCAGACAGGTAGGAGGGGCAGAGATGGGAAGCTGGGCAGAGAGGACACGTGGCAAGGCGGTGGCTTGCAGACCGGGCAGTCCCACATTCCAGTGCAGATAAAGCGGGAGGAACAACTGAGGAGCAAGACAAACCCACAACCCAGGGCTCCATCAAGGGGAAATAAAGCCTCAAACCACCGACTGAAAACACCTGTGGGGGTTGAGGCAGCAGCCGGAGGAACTCCCAGCCTCACAGGAGAGTTTGTTGGAGAGACCCACAGGGTCCTAGAATGTACACAAGCCCACTCATGTGGGAATTGGCACAGAAGGGCCTAGTTCATCTGTGGGTAGCAGGAGAAGTGACTGGGAGCCGGCAGAGAGCAGAGCAAGCGCTATTGTTCCCTCTTTTTTTTTTTTTAAAGATTTTATTTTTATTTATTTTTAGAGAGAGGAGAAGGGAGGGAGACAGAAAGGGAGAGAAACAGCAATGTATGGTTGCCTCTCACACGGCCCTCACAGGGGACCTGGCCCGCAACCCAGGCATGTGCCCTGACTGGGAATCGAACCGGGACCGTCTGGTTCCCAGCCCGCGCTCAATCCACTGAGCTACACCAGCCAGGGCGCTATTGTTCCCTCTTGGACCCTCCCCCACAGATAGCGTCACAGTGCAGTGACGTGGGTTACCCCGCCCTGGTGAACACCTAAGGCTCCGCCCCTCATACGTAACAGGCCAGCTGAGACAAAAAAAAAAAAAATGGCCCAAATGAAAGAACAGTTCAAAGCTCCAGAAAAAATACAACCAAGTGACAAAGAGAATGCCAACCTATCAGATGCACAGTTCAAAACACTGGTTATCGTGATGCTCACAGAATTGCTTCAATATGGTCACAAATTAGATGGAAAAATGAAGGCTACACTAAGTGAAATAAAGGAAAATGTACAGGGAACCAATAGTGATGGAAAGGAAACCAGGACTCTCATCAATGGTGTGGACCAGAAGGAAGAAAGAAACATTCAACCAGAAAAGAATGAAGAAACAAGAATTCAAAAAAATTAAAGGCTTAGGAACCTCCAGGACAACT